>JADRCH010000105.1:4788460-4816392 GCA_019843965.1 Rhynchomys soricoides | reverse complement strand
AGGTTGGGAGCTGACCATAAGTGAGTTGTTGTATAGAGGACTGTAACGTGGTTGGCTGGTGAGGAGGTGGAGATTTCCATTGGCTGCCTATGGTTGGAGGAGCTTTGCTGGGGCTTCAGAGCCGGAAGGGGTATAGGGTGACAGCGAGGCCTTAGTTGGTTCAGCCCCCTTCTAACAGCTGCAGCTTCTTTCTTTGGACGTTTTTTTTCTAAGTTCAGCCTCTCCCTAGGACTTCAGCCAAGAGGTCTGAGCTCTGGCTAACCTGGGCTTCACTACTAAGCCCTGGGCACTGACCTGAGGTCTTCAGTTGGACCCCATTTCCATGCTTCTGGATTGCTCTGTTTTCCCTCTTTCTTAGGTCCAGGATGGTATGAGCTATTCTAGCCCATGTTACACAGTCTATGGATCAGACGTGCTTGGTGGGGTAGATGAGGATTCTGAATCAGATGGGACCACAGGCAAGGAGGCCAGGGGGCAGTTGGAGCTGGATGGGATAAAAGAGAGGAAGAAAATTTAGCGACATCTTAGGAGTAGTTGAGAAGATTTAACTTTCAGAGAGGGAAGAGAATTTGTCCTGTGGATTTGCTTTATCTCTGAGTCCACTTTTCCTCTAAAGAGGTGGAGGAGAGAACCTACTCCACCTACCCTACCCTGTCCCTCTTCTCCTGACAGGATTAATCTGCTCTGCCTGACAGAGATCCTGGGAAGGCCACGATGGTCTGCAGGTAGTTACCACTGCAGCCCTGTGTTTTCTCTGTGGTTGTGGCAGGTCTCTAGGAATTGAACTCCTGTGCTTTATGTGGCTCCAGGCTGTGGCTGCAGGGGGAGGAGTTCCAGGTACAGTCTTCCTCCTTCCCTTTTCTGAGTAGGGAAGCCCTGGGATTTCCTCCTTCCTGAGTCTCATTTTGGGCCTAGGTTGGTTTTGCCCGAGAGAGTATTCCCTTGAGACAAGATCTCTGAACTTGAAGCTAGGTTGGCACTCAGCCTGTCCTGCTGTATCTTCCCTAGCCACCAGCCCAGTGCTGGAGTTAGGGATCGGAACCCAGTTCCTTACACTGTCTCCTACTGAGCCATTACCTCAGTTCTGGCTCTGCCCACCTTGTGCTGTCCTCCTGAATACAGGGAGTGAGAGGAGAGACAAGGGGAAGTGTCTACCCTAGAGCAAATGACAGAGCTTCTATGTTTTTAGATGGAAGCCCCCTGTGGGCTGCCTTTGTTTCTGAGGCCCTGGCATGCGTTTGGGATGTAGGCCACCTTGGAGGCTAGTGCTTCAGAGAACGTGAACCTGTATCAGGGAAATATTTCTCCATGACCCTGGATCTCCTATCAACTCTAAAAATGTGCCAGGGTGAATAAACCAGGATGTTTTTATGAATAAGTATCCCCAGATACTTATTCAGAGTTGGACGTAATAAAGCTGGCCTGGTCCCTGGTGTGATGGTAACAGCTGGGTCAAGAAATAACCACCATCTCCCATGAAAGAAAGACTGGAGACTCTAGGAGCCATGAGTGGCTGGCAGGAGACTTAAGGATCAGTTTCAGCAGAATCTTGTCCCCAACTGAGGGGCAGACCCTCCTTCTAATCCCTTTGACATTGGGATGGTTCCTTGTGGAGGACAATATCCTCTATGGTAGAGCTGAGCTGTCACTATTTGTCAGTCCAGGACACTGTAGGTCAGGGAGGCAGCCTTTTACAAGGTGTGTGGTGGCACCTTAGTCCAGTGTGGGTATGTGGGGTTGCTCTTGGTCTTCATGCTAAATCCAGCCCTAGCTTGGGATCCAGTTAGTGGGGCCGGGGGCTCAGTGGGAAAGGAGGAAGCAAGTAAGTCACTTCTTGCAGGGGGCATCCCCAGGTCACACTGCCCCTACCAACTGTTGGCCAAGGGCCAGCCTGTGGAATTTTCTGGATTTTGTCTATTTCCAGCCTCATCCCTTTCTGCTGCCTCCTGCTTGGGCTCATTCTTATATTAGCAACTGTTGCAGCCCATGGGCAGGGGCAGCTAGGGGCCAGTGGGACAGTCTGATCATAGGGTATGTGACGATTGGGTTTGGGTTCTGGGACCTCTGCCTTCTCTTTTACTGGGGAGTCCATTCCACTCTCTCTGGCCTCCACACCTGAGCCCCTCCACCACAGGAGGCAGTGAAGACCGGATGGTGGGACCCAGCTCTTGGCAAATGCTCTCCAAGAGTTCTGACACCATAGAGGGAAGTGCTGCAGAGGAGAGGGGACCGGGGTGACTTGTCCAAGGCTGCAGTACAGTGACAGTCCTCTGGTTGCTCCTTGTTCTGCTTCTCTGAGCTGGTGGACCCCTAAAGTGTTGAGCTCAGTGGTGCTCAGGGCCCCAGGCAGAAATCCAGCAAGGTACTCAGTTCATAGTACTCTCCAGACAGTGCTCAACCTCTCTGGGCTTCTTCTGCTGTGCTCATTAGGACCTGGAGTATGGAGTGTGGTTAAACCAAGCTGTCAGAGCCTTTTCCTCCCCAGCCCCCCATCCCACCCTGATTTGCACCTAGAGGTAGGAGAGCAGTGGCTTCTCCAGCCTCTGCATCCTCTCTTTAGTTTTCTCTTTGCCTACTGTGCTTTCTAAGCCACTTTCTTTGCCAAGACAGGAAGACTGGGGTCTGGTTATACAGCCCAGGCTGGTCTTGAACTCATGGTCCTCCTATCTGAGCCTTCCAAATGCTGGGTCTACAGGCGTGCACCCCCACACCACTGATTGCTCCCTTATAGGAAGAAATCATGGAAAGTTGTAAGGAAAATATGAGTTCCCATGATTCTTTCCTTCCTGTGTGTTTGTGTGTGTTCACATGTGTGTGCATGCATGGATGGTCAAAAGTCAACCTCGGCTGTCATTTCTCAGGGACCCTGTTTCTTTAAGACAGAGGTTTTCAATGGCCTAGAGCTCTCTGATCCAACTAGGCTGGCTGATTAGCAGCTCCACAGATCTCCCTCTTCGGCCCCCCTTCCCATGCTACAACTACTGGCGTGTACTTCCATGCCGTATAGTTTGGGGGAAGGGATTAAACTAAGGTACTCATGTTTGTAAGGAAAGTACTGACTGACTGAGCCATCTCCCATGATTCACTCTTGTTGCCCAGAGAGGAGACAGGAAAAACAAAAACAAAACCAAAAAACAAAGAGACCAAGTTTATTTTCTGTGGAATAACGTAATTTTTCAATGCTTCTGTTTTTGTTTTGTAGTGCTGGGAGTGAAACCCAGAGCTTTATGCCTGCTAAGGCAGCTGGTACACCGGGCCCATTTGTGTTCTTCCGAAGCCCAGGCAGCAGGTGTTGAGGGGGTGGGAGATGGTGGCTTAAGAGGCAGATCCACCCCCATGCCTGGGCTGAGAATAACGACACACTCATGTTGGGGCAAAGAGTGGTGGCTCTGATGACATATCTGGATAGGTGGATACAGGACTACAGCCAGGGGTTGGGCATGTGCCTGTGGGGACTGTACCCCACCCAACATGACAGGCCCTGGGGTCACCCTGTGCCATTCACATTCCACTGGCCATGCCTGGTTGCCAGCCTTTTGGCGTAGCTCTAGGGCCAGACTATTGAGGTCCAGTCAGGGCTCCACATAGTGGCTGCTGCTGGTTCTGCAAGACTCCCTACAGGGACAATCCTTTGTGTTTCCCGCTCTTGACTTCTGAGGACTGTACTGTCTTATCCTGGTGTGTGTGGCATATGTGTGGAGGCCTAAAGCTGATGTTGTTCTCTCTTCCACCTTATTCTTCTAAGGCAGGGTCTTAATCAAACCCAAGGTTCACCCATGTAACTAGCCAACTTGCTGTGGGGGATCCTCTGTGTCTGCCTTCTAAGGCTGGGCTTACAGAAAGGCTGCCACGCCCACCCAACAGTTAGATGGGCTCTGGGACCCTGAATTTCCAGCCTTCTTGCTTTCATAACTAACTCTTTAAGCGCTGGCCCATCTCTGTTTTTTGAGACAGTGTCTCTCATTGACCTGATAGGCTAGGCTGACTGGGGATCCTCTGACTCTGCCCTTCCAGTGCTAGGATTACAAGTGTTCCACCATGCCTGTCTTTTTATATGGGTTCTAGCACTTGGATCCTCATGCTTACAAGGAAACCAGTTTGCTAACTGAGCTATATCTCCAACCTCTTCACCTTTCTAACCAAGAAGCAAAGGGCAAGAGGCAGGGGTTCTTACAGGACCCCAAATTGCAGTTAAGAAGGCTGCTACTGGAGGGAGCTTGGTCTATGAGCTGTGGGCTTAGCTGCTATCTCTCCCTGAGGAAGGCTAAGCAGGAGCTCACCTGAGTCCCAGAGGCGTGTGTGGGTACACGTGGAAGGCTGGGTAGAGTGGGGCTAGGTGGAGTGAGCTGGCTGGGGAAACAGCAGTCCTACCTAGGTTAGCATAAAGCAGAGATGGCAGGAATAGAACCAACCATGACTCCTAGGGCGTGATCCGTATGCCCCCTTACACTTCTTGGCATCTCTGGGCATCTCACTGCCCTATGTATCGCCATCTTGGGGAATGACATTCTTTCTCTAATTGTTCAGACCTGGATCTCCCTCCTCTCATTTTTCATATCCTATTTGGCTATTCTCACCATTGCCTGCCCATGTTCTGGCCACTGCAATCTCACCTGAATGGATTCCCTGACCTGCCCTTTTGAAGGATATCCCCACGTAGCAAAATCTGACAGAACAGAAGTCAATCAAAGTCAGGCTTGATGGGTGAGAGGATGGCTCAGTTGGTGCAGTGTTTACAGACCCGAGGACCCCAGTTCGTCCTTCAGAACAGTGTTCACTGGCTAGACTGTCTGGCTAGCAAGCTCCTTGTCACTTCCCCAGTTATTTGCCCCTTGTGTAAGTCGGTAAGAAGAGAAAATGAGGCGGAGGGCTGGGAATGTGGCTCAGGTGGTGGAACATTTTCCTGTGACAGGCCCCTGGGTTTTCTCCCTAGCACCACACCAACCAGGGCTAGAGGCACACACCTGTAATCCCAGTACTACAGACGGGGAAACAGAGGCTCAAGGATGGTGACTTAAAGAAATTCAGAAACTGAACTGAGAGGACTCAGGTCTATCCCTTGGGGTAGCCCTGAGCCTGTGGGTGGGGGAGACCTCTCTACTCCAGGTAAAAATGGGTGGGCTCTACCCTGTGGGTTTTTATTAGTTTGGGTCCCTCCAGTGGGGGTGGGGGGCTGTCTGAAGGCTGGCAAACATTCTAGTCTTCTATGGATGGAACTTTGTCTCTGGCTTCTTCCCAAGACCCGCATCACGGACACTTGTGTTAACTTTGAAGATGGAAGGCAGATGGTGGCTAGCCAGCTGGTGCTGAACTACAGAAAACATCAAGGACTGTTCCTGGCCAGGGTCTTCTCCATCCTGGATTTGTTTTCAGAGACTGAGTTCCTGCATGGGAGCTTGGTTCTCTCTACTAAGACCATAGCTGGGGCAGGTGCAAGGCCTTGGGCCCAGCAGCCTGGAGCTTTCTCACAGGCTAGTCCCAGGTCAAGCCTTTCTCTCTCTGGTTGCTTTCTCTTCCTACCTGGAGTTGGGGGGGCTGGGGCCACTCTGAAGGGATGGAGCATGCATTTGTTAAATACTGGACAAAAGCAACTTAAGGAAGGAAGGAAGGAAGGAAGGGAGGGAGGGAGGGAGGAAGGGCTCATGTGGTCCATCGTTGTGGGAAAGTCAGGACATGAAGAGCATGAAGCCGCTGGCCACATTGCATCTGAGGTCAGGAGGCAGAGAAACAAGTGCTGGTACTCAGCTCTCCTGGTCCTCTTTAGTGCCCCCAGGACCCCAGCTTACGGAACGGTGCTGCCTACATTCACAGTGGATCTTCCTACCTTAATTAACCCAGTCTAGAAAAATCCTTTGCAGACACACCCAGAGGCTTGTTGTTGGTGATTCTAGATCCTGTCAATTTGTCAGTCAATAGGAATCATCAGAGAGGGGTTAGACCTCAGTGCCTGAACTCAGGCTCTGAGGAGACATTGGCAGAGCTTAGCAAGATGAGAAGCTGCGCCTCAAGCAGTCACCAGCGCATGAGGCAAGAGCCACTTCCAGGGGCCACCTGGTAATAAAGCTGTAGTCCTATGTCACCCTACTCGGGGTGCCTCTGTTTATCCATTCACAAAATGGCTATCATAAGCCTGCTTGTTCCAGAAAAGAAGGCGAGTGGAAGTCATGGTTGAAGGTGGCTCAGGTGGCAGCTTAGACCAAGAAAAGGGTCTGGACAGGCCTGTGAGCATCCCTCAGCCAATACCCCCTGTTGGAGGAGAATGATCGCTATTGGAACCTACCACACTACAAACTGGCCAGAGAAGCCTGCAGAAGCTGCTGCTTGGTCCCAGCCCTAACAGGTGATGGTCTGGGTGACTGCTCTTCCTGGTCTGTCTCTCTTCCTACATTGACAGATCTGAGCTGTGCTGACTCACGACTGCTTCAAGACCATAGACTCCTGACCCTGTTCTGCTTAGCAATGTGCCCAATAGTGTCTTTGCTTTGGTTCTCTATTCTGGTTTTAAAAAACCCTTATTGGCATGTGCATGCCCATGCTTTTGCGTGTGTGCTTGTGTGTACTCTCTCTTACCATGGGTTCTGGGGATCAGACTCCCAGTCCTCTGGTGAAATGCTGCAAGAGGTTCTTTCCCATTAAGCCATCGTGTCTACCTTGTCTTGCTTTTTTTATCTTTGGTTTAGTTTCTTCTTTCATTGCTTGAGGAAGAAGAGGTTTATTTCAGCTTGTAGTTTGAGGAGATACAGTTCGTCAACAGCAGGAGTCTGAGGCAGCTGGTCCCATTGCATCTGCAGTCAGGAAGCAAGGAGAGATGAATGCCGGTGCTCATCTCATTTTCTCTTAAGTTCAGCTCCCCAGGCTAGGGGATGGTGCCGCCTACAGGGTGGGTGTTCTCACCTCTGTTAGCTCAGTCTAGAAACTCTTAAACAGACACACCCAGAGGTTCGTCTCCTAGGTTATTCTATTTTCAGTCAAGTTGACTGTATTAACTGCTACAAAGGGCTGTACTCAGGAGCTTGAGACATGAAGTGAAGACTAAATGCCAGGGAGCAAGTATTCTCAGTTCAGTGATCCCTAATGGGAAGAAAGGACTGATTCTAGGGCGGAGGCAGGACAGGATAGGAGGAGTCTGGAACATTTTGCAGTGCTAGAAAAGAAGGTTAGGAAGATAAATGGGGATATGTCAGGAGGCTCCCACTGGTCCCATTTGGGACATTTGAGCATCAAAAAGAATAATGTTAGGAACAGATTCGTGCCACAATGAATGCAGAATGAACGTATGAGTTTCTGACACTAGCCTTCCCACTTGCAGAGGTAAGCAGGGAGGCTCTTCATAGAAGGCCAGGGCACATGGAGAAGGTTGGGCCACAGTTACAAGTGCTTCTCAGCGTGGAGGAGGGGCACCTGAACTAATTAAGCAGGATAGGCTGGAGCCCAGAATTCCTTTTCTTCACCAGGCTCGTGGCTAATAGTTATGTAGTTGGTCCATAGACTTCCTGCGTTGACTAGTTTTATGTCAACTTGACACAAGATAAGGTCATTTGGAAAGAGGGAACCTCAAATGAGGAAATGCTCCCACCAGATTGGCCTGTTTTCTGATTGATGATTAGCGTTAGAGGTCCTAGCTCCCTGTGGGTGGTATTACCCCTGAGCAAGTAGTCCCAGATGCTATAAAAAAGCAGGCTGAGTAAGCCTTGAGGAGCAAGCCAATAAGCAGCATTTCTTCATGGCTTCTGCTTTAGTTCCTGCCTTGAGTTCTTACCCAGGCTTTCCTCAGTGATGGACTGTGATATGGAACTATAATTGACATAAATCCTTCCCACCCTAAGTTGGTTTTGGTTATGGTATTGTGTTATAGCATTAAAAACTCTGAGATTAGCAAACCTGTATGTGTACACCCCCATGTATGTTTATGTATGTGTTTGGGTGTATGTGCATGTGTGTGTGTAGGTCAACACCAATATTTTTCTCAGTTGCTCTCCACCCTATTTGGTAAGTCAGGGTTGCTCACTGAACCTGGGGCTCACTGATTCTGCTACCCCATCTGGCCAGCGAACCCCAGGAATCCATCTGTCCCTGTCTCCCCGGTGCTGGAATCACAGACATGTTCTTTTACACTCTACTTTTCTATGTGGTTGCAGTGGAGTTGATTCCATAAAACAGGCTGTGACTCTTGGGTATTTTGAACTTTTGAGCTAATAACCACTTATCAGTGAATACATACCATGTTCATTCTTTTGTGACTGCGTTACCTCGATCAGAATGTTATTTTCATGAAGTCATTGTTTTTAATAGCTGAGTAGTATTCCATTGTGTAAATGTACCACATTTTCTGTATCCATTTCTCTGCCATAGAGGCAGGGGGAGGGGGGAGGGAATTGGAAGGTTCCAAGGGGAAATCTGGAAGGGGGGAAACATTTGAAATGTAGATAAAGTATCAAAAAAACAAAACAAAGCCAAAAAAAAAACCCAAAAAACCAGGCTGTGTTGGCCACAGCTGTAATCTTAGCACTTGGGAAGTAGAGGCAGAAGGATCAGAAGTTCAAACTTACTCTTGATTACATAGTGACTTTGAGCCAGCCTGGACTACCTTAAACACTGTCTCAAAATAACAACAAACAGACAACACAAGAAAAAGGTCAAATGTGGCAGATGGCACGAGTTGCCTGGTGGGTATGGAGGAGGAGAGCATACAGTAGTGTTGGTTACATGTTTGTATTTTCAGAATGAGACTTTGAGGGGGACCTGCAGAGGCTGGTGTGAAGCACGGGCTTTGATTCCCCTCTTCAGACCTTCTGCCTTCTTATGTCAGGAGCCTGGATGCCCGGTGGCTGCATCCTAGCACCTTGTGAGAGCCAGCCCAGGTCGCTCCAGTGCCCTAGCAGAGATGGAGAAGAGAACCCCTCACATCTAGAGCAGAGCCAGAAGGGCATGGGTATAAGAGACGGGCTGGGCAGGATCTTTGACTCTAAGGGTCCTTGTAATAGAGAATAGACCCTGTGGAAACTGTCACTGCTCACTTTTGCCATTGCTATCCCCTCTGAGGGCTTGACACAAGAGAGCCCTCTGGGACAGAAGAGGGGAGGTGGGGGATCCTGCACCCCTTCTCCTCCTGGGTACCCACCTCTGGCCACCCCCACATCCCTGGTCTATCTTTTCATATCCTTGTGTTTTCCTATAAGGTTTGCAGCTGGCCAGTCTTCCTCTACCAACCTGGGAGGCCCCTTTAAGGACCCAGGGGGAAGCCCCCACTATGCTCCGAACCAGAGCACCTAGCTTGGCTGATCCCAGCTTTGTGTGAGAGGGATGCGGGGACAAAGAAGGACTCATAAAAGAATCCCCTAGAGTATCAGGGAATCAGTGTAAAACTCAGGGGTGCCTGGGCAAATGGACAGACCTTTAGCCTGATTCTGGGGCCCCTTGTTCATTTTTGCTTCCCACGGGGGAAACCTGCCTGATTTTTTGCAGGGCCTTTTGCCCGCCTTCCTGTCAACCCTGGTGTGAGTTTGTGAGGGCATTAGAGTGTGCATCCTGTCTCTGAGGTCCCCAACCACAGCCTCAGCTCTGTGAAGAGGTTCAGTTGGGAGGGTGGGGGAGGTGCCCTGCTGACTGGATGAAACTCACTTGGAGACAGTTTCTTGCTGAGGCTACAGCTCAGACTCGCCGTCATCCGGGAGGAGATGATTAAGAAGGTGAAGGCCTGAGGACTTTTTTGAGGGTCTCTGCAATGGAGTGGGGGGTCCTGGGAGGGAGGCTGGTGAGTGCATGAGCTCATGTCTGTGTATAGGCAAGGCAGTGTTGGCAAAGTGGAGTGAGTGGTGGGTGGAGTTAAGTCTCTGCTTCCTACAGCAGGTGGGGCAGCAGAGACTCAGTTTTCCTTCCATCTCCTGGGCTTTCCTGTTCCCTTTATCTTTTCCTCCTGGGCTCCTGGATTTGACCCTGGGTTCTGGAAAAGTGCTTATTCCTGACTATCTTCTACCACTAGACTGTGTGTGTGTGTGTGTGTGTGTGTGTGTGTGTGTGTAAGAGAAAGAGAGATAGTCAGTCAGACAGACAGACAGATACAAGCACACACAGAGGGAGGGAGTCTGAGAGGGAGGGAGAGAGAGATACAGACACAGAGAGAGACACAGCACACAGGGAGGGAGGGAGAGGAAGTCAGACAGACAGACAAACACAAGCACACACACACAGAGGGAGGGAGAGAGGGAGGGAGAGAGAGAGGGAGAGAGAGACATACATACAGAGAGACACAAGCGCTCAGGGAGGACGGGAGGGAGGGAGGGAGAGTCAGACAGACAGACAGACAGATGCACAGAGAGGGAGAGAGAGGGAGAGGTTGTTGGGTTGTTGTGGAGTTGCCGGAGGGTTTGGCAGGTTGTCTTCCATACTGAAGGAGAATGCTGAGCCCAGAGCCTATGTTCTTACTCTAGGTCAAGAGCAAGACCAGCTGGGCACTGGAGGACTTAGAGAGAACTTCCTTCCTTCCCAGAGGCACAGGTGGCTCCAGCAGGCACTGGCCTTTGCCTAACACCTCGTCTTAGACCTCCCAGGGAAAGTGGGCCATCTCCCTTTGGCAGCTGCAGAGGGGCTGTATAGCTGGATGTTTGCGGAAAGGGGTCTGGAGCCATCGCTGAGGTGTTCAGGCAGCAGTTGACAGATACTTCAGCCCCACTTACATCTGGCCAAGGGCTGAGGATGTGAGGAGAGAAAACCCTGATAAGAGGTGACATTGAGTGGCCCTGATAAGGCTTCCTGGACTGCTGGCTCTGGGCCTGTTTAGTGACCTCCTGTGCTGGCAAGCAAATACACATGGAGGTGTGGCCAGTCTGAGTCTTATCCTTTGTCCCATGTGAAAGCTCCTCTTTGTTCCTTACTAAGTGCCACCTGCAGGGCCGAGTGTGTGGAGCTGTAAGTGACTGAAGGTCTGGGGCTTCCTTTTGTCATGTGTGTGAGTTAGAATCTACATGACACCCACTGGGATTTCCAGGTGTGTCTTACAACAAAGAGTTGAACCAGAACACTGGTGACAGAAATAGACAGCTCAGAAAGACTAGAAAGATGGGGCTAGGGAGGTGGCACAGTGCTAAAGTGCTCACTACTCAAGCG
This sequence comes from Rhynchomys soricoides, assembly GCA_019843965.1. Taxonomy (NCBI): domain Eukaryota; kingdom Metazoa; phylum Chordata; class Mammalia; order Rodentia; family Muridae; genus Rhynchomys; species Rhynchomys soricoides. Next base: position 4,805,286 of record JADRCH010000105.1, on the reverse strand, counting down.
GGGTGACCTGAGTTCAGATCTCTGGAAGCTATGTGAAGCCCATGTCTGTGGTGCCCTTAGATAGGGGGCAGAGACAGGAAAATCCCTAGAAGCTCATGGAATAGTCTGGCATCCAAACATGGCATAAGGTCAGGTCTATATGGCTTGCAGGGCTTCTGGGACCCCTCTCTCTCTCTCTGCCCTATTCTGCTTCTCCAGTTCCCTCTATAACTGGGATACCTGGGTACCACTGAGGCCATTGTCACTCCACCCTTCTCATCCTTCAAAGCGCAGCTTAATGTCTTGTGTTCTTCAGCCTCTCCTGGTCCAGGCTGCTCCAGATACTGAGGGCTCCTGCTTCCCCAGATCTCTGTGTCTGTGAGCTCAGCATAAAAGACTCCAATGAGAGGGATGAACGGGCTCTGTCTATGGGAAGAGGTGTGTGTGTGTGTGTGTGTGTGTGTGTGTGTGTGTGTATGGGCTATGGAGGAAGACACATAGTGGCTGTACCTATGTCACTCTGATTGTCTACTCAAGTAGAAAGCTGATATTAAGTGACTTCAGCAGGCCTAGCAGCCCTTGCTACCCTCTCTGTCTGTGGTGGTCTGTTCTGTGTTTATTCTGGGCTTCCCTGCAGTGTCATGGGCCTTGGCCTAGGCAGCAGAATCATCTGGGTATGTGAGGACACCCTGTTTGGCCCCTTTTCTGCTCAGCCCATGTTGAGTGGGTGGGGAGGGGCATTTGGTCTCTTAGACCGTTTCTGAAGCTTTCTTCTTGGTGACATCATGACAGCCCATCTGAGATTCTCTTCTTGGCTGTTAATAGACCTTTGGATAGAAGGTAAGGAGTCCTGGGTGCTCCAGTTTCACTGTCTTCATCTTTTTCTTGCTGGTATAATACAGGCAGGGTAATTTATAAAGAACATTGTGGGAAGCTGGGCACAATTGGTGAAGTGCATTCTGCGTAACCATGAGGGCCTGAGTTCAGATCCTCAGCACCAACATAAAAGAAAGAAGGGAGGAAGAAAAGTATTTTAATCAGTTTGCTGTCATTGTAACAAATACTTTAGACAATTGATCTAAAAAAGAGGAAAACTGAGTCTCTCCCTTGGTCTTGTAACAGCCTGCTTGCAACTGCCCTTCTTCCCACCCTACCTCCATTTGCTGGAAGTTCTGTCTCTTGGTTAGCTCTTTCCCCTGGATCTGCTTAGTCGCCCCTTCTAGCCTATCTACATTCCTTTGTGCCAGCCACGGCTATCCAGAAACACCCTCAGAGCTATCAGGGACCCATAGTAGCCACACTGAGAACTTTCACTATCCTTCTGGTCTTCCACTGTGTTCTGTCCAGACTTACTCTGAGTCCTTCCTGTAACAGCCTGCTTGCAGGAGCCCTTCCTCCTATCTCAACTCTGTTCCCTGAAGATGCCATCTCTTGGTATAGACCCAGAATCCCCCTTTCATCAGGCTTATTCTTTGTTTTGCTATAGCTTACATGCAGGAGCCCTTCCCCCACCAAGTTTCTACTCCCTGGGGACTCACCTCTTGGTGTGGACCAAATCTGCCTAAGTCTTTCACATAGCCCCTGTCAGCTTTTCCTCCTAGCCCACCCCATTCCTTTCTGTCACCCACTCCCAGGACCCCCAAAACCACATTTACCTAAGATCTAGAGAGGGCAACAGAAGAACAAAACACTTACCCAACAAAGATAAGACTAGATATATCAACACCTAGATACATTCCTATCATTATAACTTCAGACGCTTAGACTCCAGTAAAAAAAACACAGCATGAATAGCCATGACAGTATACCTTCATGAGAACCAAGGCCCAATTACAGTGGGCCTTGAGAAATGCAATAGAGTTAAAACACAAGTCAAGGACTTCAGAATAGCAGTTATGAATATGTTCAAAGATATTAAAGAGGCTATGAATAAATCCTTTGAACACAAAGAAACAGTTGAATGAACTAATGAAAACAGTTAAAGACATTAACTGTTAACAGTTAAAGTAGAAATAGAATCACTAAAAACCTAAGACAGAAACAAAACAGGAAATGAATTTAGTATGTCAAACGAAAACCTCAGCGGTAAGCCTCACCAACAGACTACAAGAGAGGGAAAGGACAAGTTAGGTATTGAGGACAGGTAGAAAAAAATGGATACTTAAGTCAAATAATGTTGAATGTAAAAAACAAACAAACAAAAAACCCAGGTACAAACCATCCAGGAAATCTGGGACACTATGGAAAGATCAAATTTAAGTATACTAGGGATAGAGGAAGGAGAAGAAACTCAAGTCAGAGGCACAGAAAATATTTTCAACAAAATCATAGAAGAAAATTTCCCCAGCCTAAAGAAGGAAGTACTTATCAAGACCCAAGAAGCATACAGAACACCAGATAGACAGTACCAGAAAACAATTTCCTGCAACACATAATAATCAAAACACTAAACATACAGAACACAGAAAGGATATTAAAAGCTGCAAGTGAAGAAGATGAAATAACATATAAAGGAAGGCCCATTAGAATAACACCTGGCTTATCAATGGAGACTCTGATAGCCAGAATGGCCAGGCTGGATGTTCTACAAAGTCTGAGAGACCACAAATGCCAACCCAGACTATTATAATTAATGGAGAAAGAAAAACATTCCATGATAAAACCTATTTAAACAAATTCTATCTACCAATCTAGTTCTACAGAAGGCACTAGAAGAAAAGCTTCAGTCTGAAGAGGAGAACTACATTCAAGGAGACACAGGGACTAAATAGTACCAGAACAGTCAATTAAAATAGGGAGGAAAAAACCCCACACCATAACAACAAGCTAACAGAATCAGTAAACACTGTTCATTGGTAACCGTGATGGCTATTCTTGGTTGTCAACTTGACTATATCTGGAATGAACTACAATCCAGAAATGGAGGGCACACATGTGACCCAGATCTTGAGACTGGAAGACACATGCCTTTAATCTAGATCTGAAGGCACACTTTTAATAACTTTTTCCATCCTTTTACCCTGAGATAATGGTGACGTATGTTTCTTGGATGCAACAGAGAGATGGATCTCGCTTTCTAATCCAATCTGTTTATTTGTTTCTGAGCCATACCTTCTGCTGGAGGTCTACATAGGACAATGGAACAAGGAAAGGTTTTTTTCTTTTTCTTCTGCTTGTACTTACTTGCCAGCACAACTGTTGGAGCTGGCGTTGTTAGGATTCCAGCTTATGCAGAAGGCCAGCTGAAACACCCAGCCTCATGGGACTGAGCAACTACTAGACTCTTGGACTTTCCATTTACAGCTGGACGTTGTTGAGTTAGTTGGACTGCAGCCTGTAAGTCATTCCAATAAATTCCTTTTATATATAGACTCATTTCATAAGTTCTGTGAGTCTAGAGAATCTTGACTAATACAGTAACTCTCAATATTAACCATTAAATGCCCCAGTAAGACACAGATTAAAAGACTGGATTAGAAAGCAAGATCCATCATTCTGCTGTATCTGAGAAATACACATAACCATTATCTCAGGGTAAGGAAGCAAAAAGATATTCCAAGCAAATGAACCTATGAAGCAAATAGATCTAGCCATTTAAATATCTTACAAATCAGACTTTAAACCAAAACTAATCAGAAGAGATAGGGAAGTTACTACATACTCATCAAACAAAACATCCACCAAGAGGATAGTGCAGTCCTAAACATTTATACATCAAATACAATGGTATGCAAATTCACAAAAAGAAACACTACTACAGCTAAAATCTAATATTGACTCTCACACAGTGATAGTGAGTGACTTTAGTACCTTACTCTTACCAATAAACAAGTAAGCCAAATGCTAAACAGAGAAATACTGGAGCTAACAGACATTATACACTAAATGGACTTAACACATTTACAGAAAATTTCACCCAAGCACCTCATTGAACTTTGCTGACCACATGCTTGGACACAAAGCAAGTCTCAACAAATACAAGAAGATCGAAATAACACCCTGCATCCTATCTGACCACCATGGAATAAAGCTGAGTATCAATAACAATAGAAACAGTAGAAAGCTTACAAACTCTTGAACATTGAACAACTCTACTAAATGAAAAAATAAGACAGAAATTAAGGAGGAAATCAAAAAACATTTTAAAATTGAATGAAAATGAAAACACAACATACCCCAAAACTATGGGACATAGTGAAGGCAGTTCTAAGAGGCAAGTTTATAACACGAAGTGTGTATGTATATGTACACACACACATATAAAAGAGATCCCATATTAACAACTTAACAATATACCCAAAAGATCTAGAACAAAAAGAATAACTTATACTCTCAATGGATTAGATGACAAGAACTAATCAAACTCAGGAAAGATCAATAAAATAGAAACAAATAAATAAAATCAATACAAAGAGCCAATGAAGTGAGTTGGTTCTTTGAGAAAAATCAGTGAGATTGATAAATGCTTAGCTAGATTAGCTAAAAGATGGAGAGAGAAGATTAACAAATTAGAGACGATAAGGGAGCCTAACAACAGACACCAAAGAAACCCAGAGACTCATAAGGACAAACTTTAAATATCTGTACCCCATCACACTGAAAAACCTAAAGGAAATGAATAAATTCCTTGATATATATGACTCACCAAGGTTAAATGAAGGTCAGGTAAAAGCAATTTAAACAGACTCATCAGCCCAAGTGAATGAGAAGTTGTAATTAAAACCTTCCCAACGAAAAAGAAGCCCAGGGCAAGAATGGACTCAGCATAGAACTCTGTCAGACCTCCAAAGAAAAATTAACACCAATACTCCTCAAATTATTCCACAACATAGATACAGAAGGAACGTTGCCTAATTTTTTTTATGAGGTCACAATTATCCTGATACCTAAACCAAAGACACAATAAAGAAAAAATATTACCAACAAATTTCTCTTATGAACCATGGGCCTCAGGGAAAAACAAATATGACTATTCTACTAAAAGAATGTAACAATAAAATGACTCTTAATGACATTCTGTAATAGTCATAGATCGGTTACTTTGCTCAGCCATCATCAGAGATGGGAACTAACAAAGAGACCCACAGCTGAACAATGTGCAGAGAATGAAAGAATCTAGAGCACTCAGTCCTAAATGGCAAGTCTTCATCAAACTCTTGCTCAGGGCTCAGGGCTCTTTCAGGAACAGGAAGCAGAAAGATTGTAAGAGCCAGAGGTGATGGATGACTCTACCAAAACAGTGTTCTTCAGACACCACAAGTCTGATGCACACATGAACCCTTCGATACTATGGCAGCATGCAAAGACCTTGCACAGGTTTAAGTCAGAAGGGGTCGCAGTGCTGAGAAGGGAAGATGTTCAGGGGCTCCCACTCCTAACAAGAAGCTCCCTGCAATTGGTACCCACTTGCAAAGGAAAAGTTAGTTTTCTCCAATGGAGTCTCCCTGGGAATATTAACTATACTTCAGAGTAGTCCCCACGCTCAGCAGTAGATGGCTGACAGAAAGCAAACTCAATGATCTTTTTGTCCCATATTGTTTTGTTTGGATTTTTTTTTTGTCTTATTGGTCTTTGCTTGTATATTTATATTACTGATTTGTGTGTATGTATGTGTATTTCTTGGTTTTGTTTATTTTGTTTTTGAAAGAGAGAAAAACGTGTGAAATTGGGTGGGTAGGGAAGGTGGGGGTTTCTGGGAGAGGTTGGGGAGGGAAAAGTCTGATACAATACATAGAATGAATTGTACGAAGAAATTGTTTTCCAATTTTAAAAAAGGCACCCCTTAAAAACAAAAACAAAAAAAACCCAAATCAGAACAAAAGAGCATAGGTCTGTTTGTGCCTGAGCTAAAAGTTTAGAAGTTAAAATTCTTAGTTGGTTTGAATCATTGCTTTTGAGCCCAGTGTGAGCCAGTGTGTCATATTTGGGAAGTGCACATGGTTAGAGAAGTTTCTCATCTTGTAGCAGACAAAAGAGAGAAAGAGAAGGGGATGGGGTCCCAGTAATCCCTTCAAGGGCATGTCCTCAGTGATTTAACTCTCTCCCATGTCCTACCTCATCCCAGTGGCACCAAGTCTTGTGGCCAAGTCTTTAACACATGGGCCTTGGCAGATAATTGGAGAAATGCTTATCCAAATGAATATGTACAAGGGAGGGTGTGAGCATCACTATGGGATACTGCTCAATTTTACACAAGGAATGAGCACTGGTGGAATTTGGTATTGGGTCAGAGTCCTGCAACCAATCACATGTCAGTACTGAGGTGCACCACACAAGTAAGTCACTTGTAATAACTGACCTACTACCTTGATAATGGTGTCCATTTTCCACACATGATGAAAAAGCCCTCTTGGCCTGGTTACCTTCCATTGGGTCTTACCTGCCCACACTGCCTTGTCAGGATTAACCTTCCAATGCAGGAAGTGTGGGCATACATTCTGACCATTGCACAAGGGTCAGTCCTCATGATCTTTGTGCCCCAACCTTTCCTGACTGAGCACCCTTGTTCTAGCCACTGGGCTTCTCAAGCTGATGATCCCCCTTCTCTCTGTGTGGCAGGTCCTGCAGAAACTGGGGAAGGCAGATGAGACGAAGGATGAGCAGTTTGAACAGTGCGTCCAGAATTTCAATAAGCAGCTGGTGAGTGTTTATGGAGGTGGAACCGCATTTGCCAGGTAGGAGATGGTGAGGAAAGCTCAGAAGGGAGAATGGTGTGGGCCGGTGAGGTTGTGGAGGACCTTTTCATAGATCAAGCAGTGAGTGTCAGAGATGTAGGGTCAGTTATCCAAGGCCATCTAGCTTTGGAAGTAGATTCAGACTGGCTCTAAAGCCTGGAAATACTCTCAGGGCATCCTTACCAGGACACATCCCAGTCTTAATTATGCAGGCAGTGTAGAGGCAACAGCTAGATACAAGGAAGGACTTTTCCAAAGGGAAAACCCTGAACAACCCAAATGAAGATGACCTTCACTGTCCCCTGGCTGAGGGCTTGGGAAAGGTAAGGCAGCAGGAGGAAGGTTGAGCCCATTGGGCCATAGCCTATGGCTTCTTAAGGATAGACCCATGAGAATCTGAGGCCAAAAAGAATGGGGCAGGGCATGGGAGGTGACATTAGGGCTCTGCTAGAAATAGGGTGGAGTAGGCCTAGGCTGTAAAACTCCAGCTTCATGGTACCCCTAGTTTATAATGGGCCTTGGTACCCATAGAAGCCTTTATGGCTGGTCTGGAACTTAGAGGAAGGGTCTCATTGGCTTGGACCTGAGATCTGGGAGTGACAGCATGCTGGGAGAAAGCTGAAGCATGCTGGGAAGAGCAAAGAACACGCTGGGAGAGGGTTGGAGAGCAAGCAGCAGGGAGAGAATGGGAAAGCACATCAAGAGGGAACTAAAGGACAAGGTACCCTGGCCTGCCAGAGATATCCAACTCAAGAGGTTCCCCAGGGCAGGAGTGGGAGCCATCATGGCTACTTCTCCCTCGGGCCAGTAATGGGAGGTATGTCCCCTGATGGGGGCATCTTCTACCTTAGCTTCTTCATCTGCCAAATGGAAGTTTGAACAAGAGGTCAGAAGCTGCAGCCTGTGAGTCTGTCTCTTGTGAGGCAGGGCATGTCCCTTCTTCCTGTTTTCTCCAGGCTGTGGGCAGCTTTGAGGCCCCTTTGGAGACTGCCATTACATGTATACTCACTATGGGCCATGTGTGGCCTTATCTGCCTTGCAGGCTTGCTCTACCACACAGTTTATGTAGTGCTTTGGCTGGAAACCAAGGCTTTGTGCTTGGTAGCAAGCACTCTACCAACCGAGGTAAACCCTCTGCTCCTGGCATTTTCTTTATTGCCAGATGAAGCACTGTGGTAAGGAGCAGTTAAAGCCACATGGCTAGTTTAGGGGGCTGGGAGATTGAAATTTGGACTCTGGACCGTTTCACTTCCTCTAAGTTCACCCATCCCTGAGGTGGATGTTGTGAGCTTGGGGTTGCTCATGTTGCTTTAAGGCAGGCTGGGCTGGTAGGGGGAGGACAGGAAAGCACAGAGACAGGAGCTGAGGTCCAAGTGGCCTGGGCCAGCAGAGCGGCACTTCCTATTCTTCCCATAGTGTTTATAGGTGTGGCTCTGGGCCTGGAGGGCACCTGCTGGGATTTCTAAGTTCTTGTGTTCCAGAACAAGGAACTGAACCACCAGCACATGGATAGTGACAGAAACAGAGAACTCTTCTGAGGAAGGGCTAGTTTTGAGAATGCAGTTTGGGGGTGTCCTTTGCATTACAGTGACCTTCACTTGGAGGTTATACAGGTTTGGACCAGCCTGAGGTGTGTGTGAGGGATGACTTGGCAAGGGGTTGGGGATATGGTGTGGTGTGGACAGGGGTATGGGACTGTTCTCTATTCTTGAGGGAGAGAATCCAGGAGCTGTGGTGACCTTGGTCCTCTGCCAGCCTACAGAACTGGGATCAGAGCAGAGTATAGGAGGCCCCACTTTCTCCTGTGGCTCTGGCTGGAGCCTTCAGCATATTGAACACAACTCTGTTAGTATAAGGCTGACAGTGTGTTCAGTCTCAAGGCAGTAGATCGCCTACTCCTCTGTGTCCTCTGGAGGAGGCAGAGGTCTCCTGCTGTTACTTACTCTCACAGTGACCCAGGTAGATGGCTCTCTTCCGACCCAGTTGGTGCCAGTCACAGGGAGTCACAGTCACCCTTGATTCTGCCTTGTCCAGCTCAATGAGCAGAGCTGGTAGGCTGTGAGGCACTTGGCAATTAAGATTCAGGTTTGTCTTTCCAATATGCTTGGTTTGTTCACACAAAGACTCCTCACAACACCATGCTGTACAGAGATTGTGGTAGTCTCATTTAAACAGACACCTTACCAAGTGGTGAACTGTTGGGCAGAAAATGCTGGCTTCTGCTGGGATTCCTCTCCAGTGAGGGCATTTGGGGCGCAGGTTTGACCCATGGTCCTTCAGCTGTGGCAGACTGGGTGGGTGGTGCTGTTGGAAGTTCCAGATTGTCTTTGAGAGCAATGGTCAGTGCTGATGGGTGCAGCAAAGGTGTGGGAAACTCGTTGGTTACTAGAGCCAGAGTCACACGGTGGCCAGTCTCAAAGTCCCCTTGCCAGTGGGGATCAATGCAGAGGCTTGAGTTGCCATCTCAGGAGAACAGCAGTACAATTCTGGGGCCACCTCCAAAGATCCAGATTTTCTGTATTTCAGTGGGTGTGGGATCTGGGCCATCCGGACCCACAGCTTAGGGCTGATTCATTAACATATGGGAGCTGCCTTAAGCTTGGCTCATGTTAGAGTTGGCTTGTGGTTGGCTCCTTAACACATCTTGTAGGCATTACTTTATTCAAAGTTATACACGATAGTTTCATGTGTGTCCTAACATGGATCCTAGGGAGACTACATGTTGCTTTCAGCCTCCAATACTGCATACCCCGTCCAGCCCTCTAGAAACTATCATGGGCTTCCAGGCTGGCTAAACTCTTACTTGTAGGGCTGCTCTAGACTGCTGGGTCCTAAGGCTCACTGAGGCGTGAAAGCCCTACTCTTGGCTGTTTAGAGTAAAATCCTGTCCCTGGCACCGAATGCCTAGCAGCAAGAATTGGAGCTGAAGCCAACTGTCCCCTAAAACCACTAGGAGATGGGAGTCTAAGTCTGCAGGCTTAGGATGGGACTGAATAGAGGAAGGCCTAGCAGAGGCTGGGCTCCACCTCCGCTGGCTCTGGGTTAGACCCTTACTAACACTCATGGGCCCAGCTGAACATTCTTCTCCAGCTGGACTCCAATGGCTCTGTGACTGGAACTCAGGAACTTCTAGAGAGTTATTGCCCAGCCACCCTGTTCAGGTGCCACGGAAGACAGTTCTGGGTAGTCCCTCGCTCTACTGAGGGGTGTTTATCTGCTTACAGCTCAGTGTCTGGGAGGCGCAAGGAGCCTTGCTACAGCCTGCAGCTTGCAGGAAGAGAAGCTGGGCCTGGAAGGTTAGGTTCTGTAGCATTGGGTAACAGAATAGCGTTACCTCGGGAGCACACTCTAGTCCTCATCTCTAACAGTGAAGATTTAAGGTGTTAAACTGGGGGAGTTTTGGCGTACTGGATTCTAACTGTCCAGTACCGCAAGCCTCTGCATCCTGTCTCGGAACACTTCTAGGTCGGGCTTTTGTTTCCTCATTTAATTTGTTCTCAGTGAGCCTTGAACTTGAGTGTGCAGACTTACATTTGACCAGGGCTACATGCCATGCGGTCAGCCTTCCTTATCTGCATGATGCTGATCTGTGGATTTAACGAACTGCAGAGTGAAGATATTTCTAGAAACAACATCAAGGACAAACAAGAGCAATGCAGTGTGCTACTCATATGTCATTTGCATTGTGAATAATGTAGAGATGGATGCTGTACAGCACACAGGAGGACACATGTGGGGTCTGTGCGTATTCTTTGTCATTTCATATAAAGGGCTTGTGTATCCGTGGGTGTGGGTGTCTGACAGGGTTCCAGGACGGGCCTCCAATGTTTCTCAGAGTACAGTTCTCTTCTAGGGGGACTTAGAGAGTTTTAGAAAGAGATTTTGTTCTTTTCATTCTCTTTGGTTTATTTTGTGTGTGTTTTTTAAAACCCACTGCTGCTGGTGTCCTCGACTGTGAAGCAGAGTGCAGAAGATAAACAACAAAAGGATTCCATCCAAGTCTAGCGTAGTGAACCAGTGAGTTTGTTGGAGCACTCACGGGTGACTCAAAGGCAGCTGTGCACTGAGAAGCCCACCCAGTGTGGGTAATGACTCACCAAAGCTGCATCCCTAGAGTTTCCTGACTTGCAGGCAGTATGGCTGGCTGGAGAATCCCCTCCCCCCCCCCAGCATTTGTTACTGTTTATATAACCTTGGGGAGGGAGCTTATAGATCTGTATAGTTCAGGAGCTTCTTGGGAGCCATTGTTACCAGTTACCCAGCTAGCCTGAGCCCTCCCTCTGCTTGGAGGTGCTCCCTGAATCACCTGGGCTTTGTATGATGCTCACAGCATCCCTGTCAAGTAGTGATGAGAAGAAGATGGTATGCAGGGCCGTGGGCACCAGGGGAGAAGTGCAGGTCCCAGCAGAGGAAGAGGAATAGGCAATAGGGGTTGGAGCATGCTGGGTTGAGCCAGGAAGGTGGTCAGTCCCTGAATGCCCTTCCTGCAGGTGGACCAGTATGAGCAGAGATCATCTTCAGGTCAGAGTGCTGCACACTCTAGGTCTCCTGTGCCTATGTCATGGGCATGTCTCTATCCCTGTCCTCCAGAATAGGAGGGGCCAAGACTGTTCCTTCCTGAGACACAAGCAGCCTCAGCTGTATACCCTTCTCCAGTATGAAACCCTCCTTCCGAGGCCTGACCTCACAGCTCTGGGGCCTGGTGTCTCATCTGAGCTGTTCCCAAGCACTCGTGGTACACCAGGCAGGGTCATTATTTGTTTTGTATTCTTGAGGCTCAGGGAAGTATACTGATTTGCTTATTGCATGAACCTCAAACTTGTTTGTTCTTTCCCTTCACTTAGGACTTTGGGGAGTCTGAGAACTCTCACCTGTTGTAACCCTCCTGGTACCCTGATTTCAGCATTCCTGGTCCATTTCTATCATAGGGACTTGAGGTCTTGCCCATGGTTCCATCCTCTCTGCTGGCTCTGGGCTTCTGCTACTCTGCTAGCTCTGCTAGCTAGGCTAACTCCCTCCATCCTTCTCCACCACCTCTCTCACCTGGGCTGGAGGCCCTTGGGGTTCTTGGCAATATCTCTATACTTCTGTACTCTGCTAACTCTGGGCTTTTCTTCTTCTCAGAGTCTGCCACCCTCTATCCACCAGCATCATAGTCCCTGTGAAGACTCACAGGAGCTCTCTGTCTTTACTTTGGCACTGTGGGGGTCTCTGTTCCTAGGTGCTACCTAAAGTTGCAGAACAAGTTGCCTCTGAACCCACCTGGCCATGTTTCTGTCCTCATTTGTCACATGTTCACTGTCATCCGAGATCCAAACTGCTGCGTTTGTGTACTCTGTGTGTATGGTATCACATACATACATGCATACATACATACATACAGTGTGACATCACTGTGCAGGGGTCTTGTCTTCTAGCCATTCTTACACTACTGAATGGTGGCTGACAAGAGGGGTTGTGAGGCTCCCAATGAAGGGTGTAACAGTGACAAGAACAATGGCCAGAGGGCCACAGCTACTATTCTCTGAGGATCCAGCTTGTAGGGAGAACACAGGTTGGTGGCTGTTGGCAAGAGCAAAGACTGGTTTGTCATGTGATCGGTAGTAGGAAGGGGAGGGTTGGTGACCAGTGTCCCCAGGACCTGACCTTGTTCTTGGCTTTTCTGGCAGACAGAGGGTACCCGGCTGCAGAAGGATCTTCGGACCTACCTGGCTTCTGTTAAAGGTAGGGTACGTCTGTCTGTAAGGACTTGGGGCTGTCGAGCTGAGGTGGGTGGAGCCAGGGTCAGCTAGACCACATCTGTGGTGATACTGGCTGAATGGGGCGTGGCATGCAGAGCCCACAGACCTTCTCCCTGCTCTACAGCCATGCATGAAGCCTCCAAGAAGCTGAGTGAGTGTCTCCAGGAGGTGTATGAACCTGAGTGGCCTGGCAGGGATGAAGCAAACAAGATTGCAGAGGTAAGCATGGATGGGTGGTCTTGGTTCTCCCCCAAGGCCCTTTTGGCTTCAGTTCCTGTCCCCGAAATGTCTCACCTTCTGATGCAAGCTACCCTGATTCTCTCATACGCAACATAACCTTGGCCAAGTTGCCTTCTTCCTCTGCAGGCTATGCTTGTGGCCTTTAAGAAAGTGGATATGGCTGTCCCTGTGTGTTAGTATGCACCAGTCATACAGTCTTTACTGTATTCGAACCTTGCTGTCATCCCAGGGACACTGCAACCTCAGGAAACCAAGGCACTGAGAATCCATAGGGCTTTGAGATGGTGGGCTCTAGGATGGGAGCCGTGGACTGTGTGGCTTAGCTCTACCAAGCACTGTGATTCCTGTGTTTCAGAACAATGACCTACTATGGATGGACTACCACCAGAAGCTGGTGGACCAGGCTCTGCTGACCATGGACACCTACCTAGGCCAGTTCCCTGATATCAAGGTAAGAGACCTCTGGGCCCATTGTCTTGCTTAGGCTTGGAGCTTATGGAAGGAGCTGGAGTCTGGGAGATGCCTATGATGTAGAGCTGACTCAGGTGGGAAGTAACTGCCCTGTGGTCAGATATCTGCTTAGCCTGGCAGTTTGTCTCTTCAGGATTGGTCTGTCTGTGACCAGCCACTAGCTGACTCTATCTCCTAGGAGAGATATAGGGCACTGATGATACACCAAAGAAATACTTTTACCCAAGTCTAGTTGAAGTTTCTTGGGGTTATCCCTACCCTAGCATGAGTGACAACTGCCAAAGCTGCATCCCTGGCTCACAGCTTTTGGGCAGTGTGGTATGTGAGAGCATCTTGTTTCCAGTAATCGTTCCTACTGATATAACCTCAGGCAGGGCCTTAGGTGTGAGGATGTATCTAAGACCCAAGCACATGTAAACCAAAGGTCCCTGTGTTTGTGCTGTGTGTTCGGTAGGGTTCGTGTTGCCCGTTAACTGTGTGGGTGTATTTATATTACCCAGTGTTCAGAAGCCTGGCTGCTTCTGCTGGAATATATATTTGGAACCTTGTATACTAAGGTTTCCACTAATGCCCCTGGGTTCCTAGGTGCTGTGTCCATGGATGTCCACCAGTCTAAGGAGCCTAGGATGTTTAGGAGGGCTATCTCCCTTATAGGCAGTGCAAATATATAAAGCCACTGGTAAGAGTGGGTCAGGAGATCTGGGGCCTCGCTGAGGAAGAGGTTCGGCTCATACGGTCTTGGCTAGAGGGTTCTGACAGGTGAATCCCTATTGCCAGGAAAGTGGGTGACACAGAGAGGCCAGAGTGCCCTTCAGAGGCTCTGCTGCCAGATTGGAGTCTGGGCTCAGATATGCTACTTCAGGCCTGCTGTGTTTCTCTTGTCTGCTTTCTCTGGGCCCAGTGGGGATCTTGGCATCAGGCCCCACTGATCCCTCCTCTCTCTGCTCCCTAGTCACGCATTGCCAAGCGGGGTCGAAAGCTGGTGGACTATGACAGTGCCCGGCACCACTATGAGTCTCTTCAAACTGCCAAAAAGAAGGATGAAGCCAAAATTGCCAAGGTAAGGGCTGGACAGGGTCAGGGAATCCAAGAGAGGTTAGTTCAAAGGTTCCCAGCTGTGGGTGGGGATGGTGCTGAGCCCAGTGCCAGACAGAAGAAGACCCTGTGGTGGGTGCCTAGGCAGGCGGGTGGGGGCTGTTGCTGGCCTCTTTTTACCCTTTTGCCCTGCTCCGAGGCAGTTTTCCAGAATGAAAATAGACCCAGCTTGGGTTTCCCTGGTGTGGCACTATCTTGCTCAATGCACTGAGTGGAATTCTGTCATGGGATCTGATGTGACTCTGTCTTGCTGGAACAAGCCTGTGGGCTGTTCACATAGTCCTGTGGTGTATGGGTGGGTGGCGGAGCCCTGTGTGCTAAGCCCCTCCGTCCTGCTTACTTTTCTCATAGCTGTTGTGCAGTTCGACACCCCCTCTCCATACCCACTTAGGTGGGAGTCCCCTTATTTTCTCAGCCTTGGGGCTTGGGGAGGGGAGAAGCTACACCTGCTGCAGGCCAGCCCTCCAGATGGGGGCTGGCTTGTCTGTCTCTGCATGGGATTGTGGGCTTGGTGTTTAATTATCTATGTCTCTGTTTTTTTTTCTCCCACTTCCCTCCTGTCTCTCCATTCTCCTTTGCCTTGACCTCTCCTTCCCTCCCCCCATTCCCCCAGCCTGTCTCGCTGCTTGAGAAAGCCGCCCCCCAGTGGTGCCAAGGCAAACTACAGGCTCATCTTGTAGCTCAAACTAACCTGCTCCGAAATCAGGTGATACTACTGGCTTCTAACCTTGCACGTGCTGGCGCCTTCTGGTCTGTTGTCCTCTCCTGGGTGTCTATCTGCCCAGCCTCCACAAGCTTCCCTGGGATAAGGGAGGGCTTATCTTCTTTCTGGGGTTTGGAGACAGGCAGGGCCAGAGTCTGAGCTGGAGGCATGTGGCACGGGGTGGGGTTTGGTGGGGCTTTTAGATTCCTTTGAGACTCCTATTTTAGAGGAGACCCCTGACCAGGTGTCTAGAAGTTGTGGCTGACCTGGGCATCCACCCAGGTCTGTGCTCTTTTCAGATGACTGGCATCCTGTACTGTCCCAGACAGGAACACCTTTGAGCACCCCACTGTCTCTGGGGGCTCCTGCCCTGTTCCTCAAGCTGTTTGGAAGCTCCAAAGTTATTTTGAAGAAACATCTGCTCCCAATGGCACTCTTACTCCCAGAACTGACTGTAGCTGAGTGGGGCTCAAGCCCTGGGGTAGTTAACCTGGCCCTTGGTCTGGGCTCCATGAAGGTGGTCCTTGCTACAAAGGACTGAGAACCTGGCCACCAGAGGAGACTCCAGGAAGCCTTTGTATCCTGGCTGGGATGCTAAGACCTTTCAAGGAGACTGGGTTCAGAAAGGTCATCCTTTGAATGTCACATGAAGGGCAAAGGTTGTAAAGGACTTTCTACTAAACACTGGGCCACACCACCACCCTGCCAGGGGATCCTACGACTGTCTTGTTGTCTTGAATCTGGAACTGGCTAAAGTTTGACTGGGGTCTGCTAGAGATGAGGCAGGTAGATCAAGAGAAATGGACTACATTTTTCCCCCTTCCAACCTTGCTTGAGACTCAGGAAACCCTTTGTAGTGGGGATGAGGCAGGTAGCCAAGACTCGACCCAGGAAGAGGTTGGATTTCTCCTGGACAGTGCCCCATTTTTCTGGGGCCACCTCCCGTTTGATTCCATCATCCAACTGCACGGATCAAATGTGCAGGATGGCGAAGGAGGAGCTCCGACCTGACAAGGCTAGCTGCCTAATTTCTTATGTGAACCACTGCCTAATTTTTTGAAGGCCAAGGCTTGGGTCTAGCTTTAGAGACACTGAGGTTAGGATCAAGGTGATTGGTTATTCAGAGCCTGGTGGTGTGGACTTACAGGTTTGGAAAGACCCACTCAGCCTTGGGAGGTCAGCAGGAGAAATATGAGGCCACATGTGTGGCTGGGAGGGGATGAAGCTGGAGCCGGGTTTGCGTTTGGCATTCTTTCCCCCACAAAGTGAAGTACTTTGAATGAGTTGGAGGGGCCCCTGGGACACATTAGGCCCTGGGACGGGGTCTGCCTGATGCTTTGGGGCTCCTGAGATAGGTGTGGGTTGGGGAATCTTGCTTGGGAGGGCCCTTATTTCACTGTGGGGGGAGCAGCAGGGGAGGCTGAGCCACAGGGTCACCTTTTCAGATGCTGGTCTGTTTCACCTTTCCTATGGGACAGCCCTCCTCTTGTCCCTCCCCTCCTAATGGCTAGCTGGAAAACTAGAGCAACTTTGAAGCTTGTCACCAGGAGGCACCAGAAGTAAGCTGTGAGCTTGAATGTGGGACTATAATCCACCCTGAGGGCAGACTTGACTTTAAGGGTTAGTGTATCCTCTGCTGGCAAACTGACTGGCTTTCCTACGTCCCTGGTTGGTCCTAGCAGCTCTCCAGACTTGCTCCAGCCTCTTGGGCTTGCCTGCAAGACAGGTCCAGACTCTCTTCAGCTCTTTGTCTTAGAATGGAGAGGGCTGTGGGGGCTGGGAGGTCTCCTGTCTTACCCACAGCTCTCCCTGCTCTGTCACTTCTGAGTGCTCCCTAAGGTACGGGTATTTGTGGTGTGGTGTGCATCGTTGCCTGGTGGTGTGGTGTGCATCGTTGCCTAGTGGTGTGGTGTGCATCGTTGC
>JADRCH010000105.1:4772009-4787009 GCA_019843965.1 Rhynchomys soricoides | reverse complement strand
GCAGGAAGCACTCTTTAACCTAACTACTAAGCCATCTCTCTGCCCCTGGGCCTCAAATTTAAAGTGGGATTTGGGGGTCAAAGGCCTGAGTTTCCTGAGCTGTTTTCCCAACCTTACCTTTAAAGGTTTTTGTTTGGTATTGTTTTTTGTTTGTGTTTTTTTCCATTTTTAAATTAGACTCTAAAAAACTTCTCAGGAGCCCTTGTGTTGTCTGGAGTGTATGGTGGTCAGATGTCACAGAGGTCCCTTCTCTTCTCCCATCCAAGGCTCCAGCTTGGGGTATACTAGGGCTGGGTACTCAGTGGGCTGGTCCTGGTATTCCTTAAGCTGGATGACGTGGCCAGCTTGACCTGGGATTTAAGGGGGGAAAAAAGGTGTGCTTTTTTGTCTGAGTGGTGTTCTGGCCAGCTGTGGTCCCAACACCAGCCTTAGAATGAGAGGCTGCTGGCCTCACATTTTTCCTGAGCCTGATGCCCCAGAGAGCCTGAGTTGTGAGTCAGGACTGAATCTGAGTCACCCTCTGAGCTGTCCTTGTGACTCATGACTCTGCTTAGTGCTGGGGTCTAGTGCCACCTCTTGGTAGAGTAAGAGATGTAGGAAGAGCCATGGGCACTGGGCATGGACACCTCAGGCCAGTTCTGTCTTTCCTGCCTCATCTTAGAAGTGCTGACCCACCCACTGCCACTGGTCCTTGGTTGGGACAGATCATGGGAGAGGGATTTGTGGGAAAAACTTTCCCATGAAAGTAATGAGAAACTAGACACCAAAGTGAAGCAGGCTCTGGCCTCAAGAAAGCAAGCAGGTTCCTTCAGGAAGGGTCATAGATCAGGGCTGACACTTGGCTCAGGGGAGCTGATGTGGAAATAGGAGGGGTCTGCCTCGGTGCTCCAGCTCTGAAGGTCGTTTGATTTCAAGCTCCCCTCCCCCGCTGTGTATTTCTGTTTAGGCTAAGAGTCAAGCTCTGGAACTGTCCCTGAGAAGTTGTCCAAATTAATATTTTGAGATAGGATTTGGGACCTGAGGCACATTGGTTTAATTTGGCTGGCTACTCAGTGAGTTCTAGGGATCTTCCTGTGCTCACCACCCCAGAACTGGGATTTTAAGTGTGTTCCACCACGTCTGGCTTCTCATGTGGTTGCTGGGGATCAAACTCAGGCCCTCCTGCTTATCCTGAAAGCACTTTATCAAACCAATCATCTGCCCAGCCCTTGTCTCCAGCCTTCTTACTGGCTGTCTCAACAAACCCTCTTTTTGTAAAGGCAGCTCAACCCTCCCATTCCCAGAGTGTCCTCTAGGGCTCCAGTGGGATATTCTGGGTGGGTATCCATATCCAGTCTAGCCTCTATCCTGCTCAGGCCCTGGGGCCTGCATCCAGGCTGGAGAGGGTACCAGCTATGGGAGTAGGTCTGGCTCATCTCCCCAGGGCAGAATTCCACACAGATTCTAACATACCCCACTGCCTCTCCATCCCAGGCAGAAGAGGAGCTCATCAAAGCCCAGAAGGTGTTCGAGGAGATGAATGTGGATCTTCAGGAGGAGCTGCCATCCCTGTGGAACAGGTGAAGTCAGGAGGGGCCCACATACCTGGCGGTCAGCCTGGCCCTGTGTCTACCTACTCACTCTAGGGCTCTGTGTCTCTGAGGATGCAGCATCCGGTTGCATGTGGTTCTCATCGTGTCGCCTCCTCTCCCTCTGGCAGCCGTGTAGGTTTCTATGTCAACACGTTCCAGAGCATCGCGGGCCTGGAGGAAAACTTCCATAAAGAGATGAGTAAGGTAGGCCAGGGTGACCCAGCAGGGCAGGGGATCAATCAGAGGCAGGGATGGGGAGCTTGGGTACTCTGGTGACCATGCTAACTTTTTTACCTGCGGCAGCTGTGGGTGGTCCAGTCCAGCCCCGGCATGCCATGCCCAGTCTTGTACTTCTTCCCTGGACCACGTTTTGGGAATGTGATCAGCCTCGTCTCAGACTGTGATCATCCTCTCAGGCAATTCTTTGAGCTCAGGGCTAGAAATGGTGATGGATATTTTCCTCAATCTGAAGGAAAATAGTAAATAAGTTCCCAGAATTTTGGTAATTTAAAAAGTCTCCTGTGTCTTTTAAGGTAGGGAGATGGGATGTCTCTTCCTGAATCTGGCATAGGAGGCGTGGCCAGCTCACATGTTGATGTTGTATTTGGAATGGAAGCTGTGTAATGTAACATGGTGGACGGAGACACCTGGTGTGACTACTTCCCCACTCCATATGATGGCTGTTCTGACTTTGTCCCTTGGACTCAGAGGAATGAAGTAATTATGATTCTAGGTTTTGGGGCTGAAGAGAAAGAACTGATTTGAGGACTTTTCCTGACCACAACCCTCCTGTTTAAGGCCTCTCTTTTCTTCCTGTTTTTCCTCCTCCTTCTAAAAGATTTGAGGCAAATCATACAACAGTTAAGACTGGCGAGATGGGTAAAGGTGCTTGCCACACAAGCCTGGTTAGGAATTCAGGTTTAGTTCCTGGAACTTAAATAATGATAGAAGGAGAGACTTAACTCTACAAAATTGTTCCCCCAATAAGAAAAAATCGAAAAAAAAATCAAACAGGTATTTTAGGGAAGGAAACTTTTTTGCAAAATTAGCTCAAGGCACCAAAGGCAGAAGTATGTATAAAAAAGAGAAACATTCATCCCTGTACTTCCTAGTGGCCAAAGTAAAAAGAGAAACGTTTTCAGTAATGAGCCCCCACAGTCTGCATGGGACAAACTCTTTCTTCTGTTACCTTGTGCTCTTGGAGGACTGTCTGGCAATTGTAGTCATGTTTGGAGTCTTCTTGGCAAAATGACCTTAATAACCAGGATTAACATTAAATCCTGCCATCTTCAACAACAAGGTTTAAGGAATAAAATGTTGATGTGCCTTATGCTTGAAATCTAGCAAACAGGAAGACAAAGGTAAGAGAATTGTGAGTCTGCGGTCAGGGCTGCTTACTGAGAGATGGTTTCAAACCAAAACAAAAGGGGCTGGGGACATGGTCCAGGAGTAAAGTACTTGCCTAACAAGTAAAGCCTTTGGTTCAATCAAAGGCTTTGCATATGTTAGACAAGCATTCCACTTTCCCCCCCCGAAACAGTAGGCTCTTGTGTGGCATTTAGGATATCCCTTTAAATAGCAAGAGAAAAAGATGGCCCCCAGAGACAGAAGCTGTGAGCAACACACCTCAAGTCCCCTGGTTTCTATGCCATCAGTTGGTTTTTTGGGTTCATTGTGCTGGAATCGCCTTCCATTTGTAGAGTCAGGGAGGTTGCTCCTGGGAGAGGCAGGGAAGGAGTGAAGAGCTATTCCTATAGAAGGTGTGCTTGTCCAAACCTGCTTCTCCACCCTTCTTCCTGCAGCTCAATCAGAACCTCAACGATGTCCTGGTCAGCCTAGAGAAGCAACATGGGAGCAACACCTTCACAGTCAAGGCCCAGCCCAGGTGGGTTAAGGCAGGGAGGGTGAGGTCAGTGGGGCCCTGTGACTTGATGGTCAGCACCACAGAGGCAGCTTCTTCTGGAGACCTTTCCTTGTTCTTCTCGGTCTCTGCGGGTTGGCCCTGGGCCTCTGGAAATCTTCCAGGCTCTGCCTCCTGGCATCAGGGAAACAGCTCTGTAGTCCTGTTCTGTAGAGAAAGGAATGTGGCTAGGGAGCCTGCAGATCCCTGAGCCTTTGTAGAGTAGAAGGCAAGATGGAGACGGGGCTCCATTGTCGACACAAGGCTGTGGTTCCTGGCATGCAGGCCTTCCTGCCTCTTGCTCAAGGTAAGGTCCAAGAATGGTGGCGGTGCCTTGGTACTTTGTCCTTCGTGGGCAGCTGCCAGATCCTGTCACTTGAGGGAGATCATGAGGGAAAGGAATAGAAACAACCTGGAGTCTGGGATTGTACCTCTTCTCCCTGCCTCCCTCCCTTCCTCCTCTCTGTCTCTGTCTCTCTCTCTCTCTCTCTCTCTGAGAGAGAGTTGGGGCATGTGATATTGATTATATATGTTTGTGTAAGTTTGACTGAGTGCACACTGTGCACACTTGTAGACAGTGCTGTCTACAATCAATCCATTGCTCTGCAAAATCTCTGCTTCTTGGGTAACTGGTCTGCTGCCCAGAACTTTGGAGGGTTTCAATGAACAGTCTTACTCCTTTCTCTCCTCTGAAAATGAAATGTGGAATGGACAGAGAGGAGCCTGCAGGTGTTCTGGGGAGCACTGGGGAGGGGAAGGGGAAATGAGGCTAGCCTGAGGTCACTTTAGAAAGACCTTGCCCAGTTGGAAAGATTGTCTGGCTTAGGCTGGATGAGCAGGTTCTTGACCATACTTTCCACTAAGGTTGCCCATTTGTGCCCCACCCTGGCCTCCTGTAGCCTTCCAAGATCTGTCAGCAACTATAGTTACCAGGCAGGGACACAGGACAGACAGGGACATGAGGTGCAGATTGAAGGCAGAGGACAGGTCCTGGGAGGGGAGACTAAAAGACAGAGGTAAAGGCAGGAGACATCAGGGCAGGCTGGGGGTAGGAGGAAAATCCAGGGGGGGAGGAGCAGAGGGAGGAAGGCTGAGAACAGGTAGAGGCAGTGTGGGAAGGTCCAGAATAGGCTGGGTGGGAAAGGTCAGAGACAGGCTGAAGGGCAGACTAAGGACGGGTAGTGGCCATTTGTTAGAGGCCCCTGAGCCGGAAGGAAGGAGAAGGTGGCGGAGGAAGGTCTAGTTCCCCTGGCTTCTTCTCCAAATGAAACATCCACACCCCACCATCCCCACAGAAAGAAAACTAAACTGTTCTCGCGGCTGCGCAGAAAGAAGAACAGGTACCGCCTTGAGTGCAGTGCCGCCGGCCTCTGGGCCCTGCCCTGACTGCGCATGCTCCTTGTGACTGTGCCCTGTTGAAGGGCCCACTAACCCCTAACCTGCCCGTGTGTCCTGTTGCCTGGGGACATGTGTCAGGAGGCATGAAGGACTTGGGATCCTAGGGAGGTAAAAGGTTTGAGAGTTAGTGTAGCCTTGTTCTCTGCACATCCTAAAGTCAGCTCTGGGCTGCTGCTGACCACCAGCACACGGCTGGAAAGGAACTGAGCCGAGACAAGGAGCCACACTGCCCAAAACATCCCCCATGGACATTGTATTTTACATTGCTATGTATTTTTTAGGGAGGCAAATGTACCCCCACAAAACAAGACTACCCCAGACCAGGCATATGGGGTACCAGTTCTAGTGGTCCTTCTAGAACGTTGTAGACCTTCACATGTCAAACACCATAGCGGTTGCTTCACGTGGCTCTTGAGCAGACCATGTGTCCATTGTGAAACTGGAAGCTGAGCTGGTAATGTTAATTTACTTAAATTAAGTAGGCCTATGATAGCTAGTGACTGCTGCCTCTTGCACGCACCGATGGATCCCCTGCCCCTGCGTATCCAGTGGCTGCAGTGTACATCCTTGACCCCGAGTTTTACCAAGTAGACCCTGCTGCTCAGGACTTGGCACTCTTTCAACTGTCACCTCTCTGCAGTGGATCCACCAGTCCATTCCTGCCAGCTTTGCCGGGGGATGTTTCTGCAAGGTCTACACAAGGCTGAGGAACCGTGGGGAGGACCACGTAGCAGGATGTGAGGGCTCCTGGGTTGTGGTTTAATCTGCGCAGTTGGAAAGGGACGGGTGGGCAGATGGTACAGAGGTCTGCAGTGCAGGCTGGGGAGTAGGCTGAGTGAACGGGCTGCTGTCTGGTGAGAGACTCACTTTGCCTCTAGGATGTCTGGCTTGCTTTTGCTATGAGGCCCAGGTGGGAGGAGATTGGTTCTCACTGGTGTACCCCTGCTTCCAAGGCCTCCTATGAACCACACAGGAGCATGTCCTGGTCCACACAGCTTCACATGTGGATCCCTGGACTGCACACATGTAAACATATGTCCTCTTGTGAATCCATGGAGCTCACACGTGCACACACATGTGGGTCCATGGGGTTCATGCATACATACATGTAACTCCCCGTGGGCACCCACCAGGTACTCATAGACTGCTGCATGCCTTCTGGATCTTTGTCCTGCTGATATCACTCTCTGTTTGTCCTTCTTCTACAGTGACAATGCCCCTGAAAAAGGGAACAAGAGCCCTTCACCTCCTCCAGATGGCTCCCCTGCTGCTACGCCTGAGATCAGAGTGAACCATGAGCCAGAACCGGCCAGTGGGGCCTCACCCGGGGCCACCATCCCCAAGTCCCCATCTCAGGTAGGCATGTCTGTTAGCTCTACTTCCTGGTTTTCTTCTCTTTCTTTGTTTGCTGTTACTCTCTCCTCTCTCTCCATAATCCCCTGCCTGGGCCTGAATGGGTTTTGAGCCTGAGGACCAGTTCTGACCTCAGTCTGCATGGGCTACACTGAACCTATGGCCCCAGTCTACTTCATAATGGTATTTATAAAGGTTCCCATCCATAGAAGTTCAGGACTTCCTCTTCGTATCTCCCCATTTCTCTGTCCTGTTTCCTTGACTCGGCACCTTTCCTCCCTAGACAGTTGCTCTGGGTGTTCAGACCCTGTGTATCCAGTCTCTCCAGACTCCGGAGCCCTAGCGCTTTCTCTGGCAGGGGCTGAGGGAAGAACCCTATCAGGTGGTCCCACAAGATCATCAAAGGAACAGAAAGAGTATAATCTCAGTGAGGAAAGGTGGGAGGTGGCCTCAGGTGCATGACCTTCAGGCCTCTCCCTCCTCTCCGATTCCACCAAGCTCTCTGGGCTCCTGCAGGGGTCCCGGGAGCCAGGGAACCAGCAGCTGGGTGGGGTTGAAAGGAGTGAGTCCTCTAGCTTCTGTTCATGGGAAATGAGGCCAGAGATGCCAAGAGCAGCAGTAAGAGCCCACATCTGAGCATTGTGCTGCCATTGGTGAGGTTGGATTCCAGGATGTGCTGGCCACATTTCCGTTTACTGGTTCTTTTTAGCTGCTCTGGGGTAGGTGGATAGAAACCAAGATTAAGGCAGTTCTTCACCTGGTCTGCTTATGGGTGGCTCTCTTGGGGACCTAGTTCAGTCTGACTTTTCCAGGGACAGCATCAGCCTGAGCTGGGGCTCCTTTTGGGAAGTCTCAGCCTAGGGAGGTGGAAGGAAGGTCTCTGGGAGGGTGGAGATGAGCAGGGGAGTTAGCCTTTAACTCAAAGTTCCTTCCTAGATAGGCAGGGAAGACTTTCCCCAGTGGGCTATGGGAGCATGTCAGGGGTCAGGACCAGACAGGTCTTGCTCTGCCTCTGTTTACCTTCTCTGCTTCTATCTACTTCTTTCTCCTCCTTTTTTGCACAGTGGTTTTGGACCTCCTGTCTTGGAGTCTTCCCTTGGGGTGTCTTGTCATCTTGGTGTCTGTTTAGGGGAGCAGTGACTCATTGTTCTCCCCAGTGGCCTGGGTGGGCTGTGGCCGGAGAGTGACTAACTTAACCTTGGCTTTGTCTCTGTCTCTCTGTGCCACACTCTGCCACATCTCCCACGCTTCCCCTTTGCTGGCCCACAGCTCCGGAAAGGCCCACCTGTCCCTCCGCCTCCCAAACACACCCCATCCAAGGAGATGAAGCAGGAGCAGATTCTCAGTCTTTTTGATGACGCATTTGTCCCCGAGATCAGCGTGACCACCCCCTCCCAGGTCAGCTGTGTCCACCGTGGCCCGGCCCTCTCATCTCATATCACTTTCTCTTAGAGCATGCATGGCCTTTCATCTTACATCCTGAAACTCTGAGCTTCTCTCAAGAGCCAAGAGCTTGGCTGGAGAGACAGGCTGGAGCCTCCATTTTTGAACCATCCATCTCCCCTTTCTGTCATCATCACCATCACCCCCCCCACCCCCATCAGAGCATGCACCATGGCTAGATAAGGGGACATGATTGTGACAAGTCTTCCCTGTTTCTTGGTGGTATTGATCAATCACAGTGATTGGTGCAATAATGGAGAACATGGAGTGGTTGGGCAGCCATGGGATGCTTCCTTGTGCAGGTGACATTTGCCTGGGAAGGATTCACAGAGACATTGCTTTAGCTAGAGATAGCTGAATTAGGCGAGAAGAGCTAAGAGATAGGCTCACTAAATGACAGGTGGCTGGCAGTGCTAGGAATCAGGCAGAGCCTTGTTGGATACTATAATGACCAAGATGCAGAGTCATAACCTGTCAGGAGGCTGTTTGTGTCATGAAATGCTCACCCTTAGATGGGGCTAGAGAGGGACATGCTGTTTGTGGTGGAAGAACATCTTGTTAAGGTCAGAGTAGGCTGACACACAGTCAGACCAGCCTGGGGTGATCAGTTCCCTGCTTCAAGATGACCTTAATCCTCCTAGCTTCCTACCCCATGCAGGGCTTCCCTTTAGTGGAGGTGGCTAGTCCAGACCCTAGGGGCTCAGTCAGATTCCTGGAGAAGGGGGACAGAGTCTGAGGGTGGGAGTGTAGAAACGATTAGAAGGGAGAACAGTGGTCACTCCGACAGACACCCAGAGAGGGCGGGCCTTCAGCTCCCATGCAAGGACTGCACAGTGGAACCAAAGCCCCTATGCAGGAAGGTGGTACAGAGGCAGGTAGGGAGAGTCCGTGTGGGGATGGACTGATAGTCCTTAGGCTGGGTTGTTGCTGGGACCCTTCCCTTTCTTTCTGAGCATGCCTGTGGCTTGGGTACCTGGGCACGTGACCAGCATGTGTTTAAGATGAGAGAGATGAGATACCATGGGAGCTAGCAGATGCAGAAGGGAGATGGTATAGCTGCTTACACTGTCTTGTTTGATTCTCGAACACTCCCTGTAAGGGGACATACCTCATTTATCTGGTGAGGGACCTGATCCACAGCTTGTCCCATGGCCAGGTGTCAGAGGCTCCATGTGTTCATCTCCCCCTCCCCCCATGTCATTGCATGCCTTGCTTGCTGATTTTTATGTCTATCTTCAGGGAGCTGGGGCTACTGGTCTATTAGGAGGTGGAAGAGAACATTGGGTTGGTATTGCATGAATGGGAGGTGGGCTTATGTTGTCCATGGTGCCAACAGGATGCTTGGTGTGATGTGGTGAGCAGTCTGCATCCCTTCAGTCTCTTGGTCCTGTGTGGGAAAGAGTCATTTGCCACAGGCAGGACTGAGTGAGAGATGAGCAGTTCCCTGATTGGGACCTCTGCTTATAGCACTTCGGGTGTGTTGCCATCTGGGCTTGGGTGACTTCTAAGAAGTGTGGAAGGGGTAAGGTTGGTGGCTGTGTGACAGAGGTGCCTGCATCACATGGATGGGGTGCAATTCAAAGTCCTGAGGCCACGACATCTCCAGCCCAGCTTTTGGATGATGTTGAGCTCGAAGGGATGAAGGAAAGCTTCTAAGGTCAACCTGAGGCCACTGGTTCTAGGAACCACTTGACCTAGCTTCACTGAGCACCATCTGTCCCTTAGTGCCCTCAGGACTGTAGAGGCTCCTCTGAAGAGCCACAGGTCACATTCCAAACTTTCCAGGCTTTCTTGATGGGAGCCTTGGGATGGGCACGGACCTGGGACACCCCTCTCTCAGAGTTGGGCTCCCATGGAAAGCAAGCAGAGGTGAGAAGAGGCACCCTGAATCATCTTCCTGCTTAGACTGGGATGAAGTCTTCCATAGCTCTGAGGAGAAAGCCCACAAGCCAAAGTAGACTGCAACTTCTTAAGTCAGCTTGTTCTCACACACTGGTGTCCAACCTCCCTCCAGCCTTGAATACTTATCCTAGTCAGCTATTAATGACTTGTTCAGGGGTCTCCCTCACAGGGCTGGGGAGAGACACTTCCCATGATGTGCTCGTCTGGGGTACACTGGAGCTTTATATTGTTGTTGGAATACTAGCTTCATGTATGCTGCTGAGCTGCAGCCAGGTTCCCTAAAAGGGAATCTGGAAGAGGCTGTGGGTGTTGTCTGTAGCTGTAATGCAGGTACCCCAAGGCTCCCTGACATTGGGATCCCATACTGAAGATGCCCTTGGGGTGTGTATGCTGCTAAGTCGTTCCTCATCCCTAGAGCTGAATGACAGGTTGGGGTGTCCCAGAGGGTGACTGGGAGGGTCTCTTGGTTGGGAGACTGAGGTGGTCCAGACAAGGCTACAGTCTTTGGTGCTTTTGATATACAGGGGCAAGGTCAGGTAAGCTTGTGGGGGCAAAGGGCAGGGAAGAGATGAGAGTGATCTGCCTTTGGCTGGAAAAAAACAAAAACAAAAACAAAACAAAAAACAAAAACAACAACAAATAAAACAAAAACAAAACTGGCCAGTAGTTGGATGTCCTAATTACAATCAGATATCCTCACATGGGGGGGAGCTGTACTAATTTGCGTAGTTTGAGATGGTACTGTGTGTGTGTGTGTGTTTTTTTCCTCTGTGTGCACAAGGCATTGACCCAATCTGTTACTAACTGCTTCCTTCCTCTGCTGTGCTATCACCAAGTTTGAGGCCCCTGGGCCTTTCTCAGAGCAGGCCAGTCTACTAGACCTGGACTTCGAGCCCCTTCCACCAGTGGCAAGCCCTGTGAAGGCACCCACACCCTCTGGTCAGGTTGGTTGTGCCCACCAATGCCCATGGCCTATCAGCCTCAAGATCAAGGCTTGTGCTCAAAGCTCAAGTCTTTGGGGGTGGTGAGTCCTTTTGCCCAGTGACCTAACCTTTATCCCAGTCCTTACCCTGCTTGGCTTCCTTTGGATGAAGAACAGATGTGGGCTAGCTGGGTTACTCTTCCTCAGGGCACGTCTCACAACCTCATTCCAGCATCCCACCCCATTATTAGGTACCCTGTGGGCTTTCCTGAGCTGGGGTCTGAAACCTTTAGAGCCAAGCCTGGAGCCAGCAGGGTTGGGGTATGAGTGGGGTCCCTTGGTGTGCTGTCTCTAACCTGTGCACTGACCCTGTCTTTTCCTGTTACTGCTGCACTCAGTCAATCCCTTGGGACCTCTGGGAGGTAAGCCATACACTTGTTCTGCACCAGTGCCTGCACCTCTGGGGGCTGCCTCTCTTAGTGTGACGCCCCACTCACTCCTCTACCCAGTGTCCCTACGATACACTTGCTTATCTGTATTCATATGCACAGTGGGGCAGGGAGACTGCATCATTATCAGGACCTTGGTAATGGGGCTCCTTGGTAGCCTGGGTCAAGACTGGGTCTTACGATGGTTAGAATTTCAGGACTTGCTGGTGTTCACCTTGTCAAGTAGCCAGCTGGTCATCTAAAATGGCCATCTGGTCAAGGAGTCCTGACTACAGTGAAGTATTAGAAAGCTGTTTTACTGGGGAGCCACCCCTGGGATCTCTGGACTGGAGGCTCAGAGACTAGGAGAGACTCAGGACACTTGAAATGTGCCCACAATCAGTGATAACAAAATCAGAGTTCCAGGACACAATCTGGCAAGGGCCAACAGCAGCAAGGACTCTGGGGACTCAAGAGTTTCTATAAAAGAGCTTCGTTCTGTAAAGTCCTAGCTGAGTTTGATACTCAGGTAAAAATCCCAAGCATTGGGCTGGAGATAGCTCAGTGATTAAAAGCACTTACTGTTCTTACAGAGGACTGGGTCTAGTTCTAGCACCCAGATCAGGTGGTGTACAATTGCCTATAATCTCAGTTCCAGGGGATCTGATGCCTTCTGGGATCTGCAGGCCTCTGCACACATGTGGTACATATACACTTAAACACACACACACACACACACACACACACACACACACAGAAATAAAAATAATAATAAATCCTTTTAAAAGATACCAGGTGTGGTAACACAAGCTTGAGGGGCAGAGATTGGGGATGTAGGGGGTGTCTCTGGATCCTGCTGGCCTACCAGTCTAGCTGAAATGGTGAGTGCCAAGATCAGATGAGAGACACTACCCCCCAGCGAGTGAAGTTAGACAGTGTCTGACAGAAGAGATGGATGGACCTCAGGCTTCCACATACATGTCACATATGTGCACAAGCATCATGGACACCACACACACACACACAGATACACACACACACACACAGAGAAAGAGAGAGAGAGAGAGAGAGAGAGAGAGAGAGAGAGAGAGAGGGGGTCTTTCTGCAATTACCAGAGAAATAAGGCTGGAGTGGACTAGCAGGGCCATTTTGGCCATTTTGGTTGGCAGATGCTATGCTGTGTGGTGACATCACACCTGCCTGACTCCTTGGTAGTGGCAGGACAAGAAGAATGGGAGGCAGTTGACCCCACAACATTCTGATCACGCTGCTCGCTATCCCAAGCCACATCCCTTGTTAATGCTAGGCACTGAAGACCACCCTCTCTTGTCTCCTGCCCTTGTCCGATATGCCTTTCCCCCCTGGCCTTCTCATCCCTCCCCCACCTTGGTGGCCTGTCACTAGCCCACAGAGAGTCAAGCTGGCATCCTGCCTTCCGGGGAGCCCAGTTCTGCTGAGGGCAGCTTTGCTGTATCCTGGCCCAGCCAGACAGCCGAGCCAGGGCCTGCCCAAGTAAGTGCTCCCTCCTCCTGTTCCCATCTGGTGGCTTCCCATCTCTGAGCTGTAGCACAGACAAAAGGCCAGAGGAAATGCACAGTATGGACAAGGCCTGGTGGCCTTGGGATGGTGTCACTAGAGGGGCCCTAAGGTTGGTGATCATGGCTCAAATCACATCTACTTTCTCCTAGTCTCTCACCTCAAAGTAACCCCCACAGAATAGGAAGGGGGAACATTTTAGATGACCTAACAGGTTATTCTAGACATTTCCCAGAATTTTCATGTCTTCATCATAACTGTATCGACCAGATGCTTTTGTCTTTGCTACATTTGAGGAAGTAGAGGGAGGGAAGGTTGAAATACTAGGGTCCAGTACTCAGAAATGGCTCAGTCTGGGTGTTGGTAGAGGTTAGTCCCCGGTGGAGCCTTTGTCATGGTCTACTGTAGTGTTCTGTGGAGAAGGCAGCATACAGGACTGGAGATCCTCCCTGATATCCTAAGCATGCTTGGTGGGTCCAGGCCATCCAGCAGGCTCTAGCTAGCCTGCCAGGGGCTGGCAGAGTGGGCAGGACGAAGCGGGGTACTTAGAGGAAAGGGCTTGTAAGGCAGAGGTAGGGGTGTGCCATTCACTAAGGTGTAGACTCTTCTCAACACACTCATCTCCCTCCCTGTGTCAGTCAGCGTTTTCTCTCCACCTGCCTGCCCGGCCGGATGCTCCAGGATTGTGTGAGACACATTTCTAGGCCAGCTGGGCCAGTACCCGTGGCCCTCTCCCACTCGCACGCTGCCCTCCTGTGGTGTGTTGTGGACACATCCTGCTCTGTATCTGATCCCTTGCTGGCATTTTATGTTGCAGCCAGCGGAGGCCTCGGAGGTGGTGGGTGGAGCCCAGGAGCCAGGGGAGACAGCAGCCAGTGAAGCGACCTCCGTAAGACGGCAGGGACCGTGCCCTGTTTTTTCTTCCCTGTTGTCTGTCTGCCCAGTGCTGTCTGTCTTCTGCCTGTCTGCAGCTTCCCTGTGTTCCTCACCCATTCGGGTGCAGGGCACAGTTCCCTGGAAGAGCACAGGGCAGGGTAGTTTGGCACCAGACACACGAACACAACCCCTTCCTTCCTGCGGCTTTTCCTACACGGCCATTGGTCCAGCTGACTCATCCCCTCTCCCCAGAGCTCTCTTCCGGCTGTGGTGGTGGAGACCTTTTCAGCAACTGTGAATGGTGCCGTGGAGGGCAGCACTGCGACTGGACGCTTGGACCTGCCCCCTGGATTCATGTTTAAGGTGAGTGTAGGCTAGCTAACACTGTAGCCTTTGTCCCGGGAGCCCTGTGGCCCACTCAGAACGTAGCCTCTGAATCTACTTTATGCTGTTGCTGGTGTACAGAGTAGCATACACCTCCCCAACCCTCCCCCCAAAAGCCTCTGTCTTTTGCAGGCTAGATGAGGGACATAGCCACCTGACATGCTCTCCCAACTTTTACAGGTGCAAGCCCAGCATG
Organism: Rhynchomys soricoides; assembly: GCA_019843965.1. Classification (NCBI taxonomy): domain Eukaryota; kingdom Metazoa; phylum Chordata; class Mammalia; order Rodentia; family Muridae; genus Rhynchomys; species Rhynchomys soricoides. The sequence goes on along the minus strand of JADRCH010000105.1, from coordinate 4,773,100 downwards.
ATTACACGGCCACTGACACTGACGAGCTGCAACTCAAAGCTGGCGATGTGGTGCTGGTGATCCCCTTCCAAAACCCAGAGGAGCAGGTGAGCCTGGGCGCAGGGATTCCCCGGGTTGCTGATGCAATGGTGGGCATGGCCAGCAGGGAGCAGCAGAGGCCCACTGGAGCAGGGCATGTCTAGGTTGCCAATTACCTGCATCTCTTTTCTTTATAATCTTATTTAAATTCTTAATCCCTGTCCTCTCTTTTTAGCCGGTGGTAGTGCATTTCATTTCTTCCAGCTGCCCTGCCAACTTTTGCATCTGAGTTTTTTTCTCGTCTTTCCTTGCTCTTGGCCTTGAGGCCTGCCTTCCTTCTACAAGGTTCCTCCTTCAGTGACAAAGCACTAGGCTCACATTGGCCTTCTGGGCTTGTTCTACTCTGTATGGTTGGCCTCTTGCCCTAAGTAGGTATGGGCTGAGCTATGGGGGATGCCCAGGCTGGAATCTACTGCTGGTGTGTGTGTGTGTTCGCTCGCGCGCATGTTCTAGAAGACAACCTTAGGTTATATTCCCTAGAAGCCATCTACCTTATACTTTTTAAGATAGGGTCAGCCTGTCTCTACTTCTTCAGTGCTGGCTTCCAAACATTCCCTTACATCTGGCTTTTTACACGTTTTGGAGTTGGAGCTCAGATCCCCATGCAAGTGGCAAGGACATTGCTAACGGAGCCAATTCTCTAGCCCCATCTACTGCTGCTTCTAAAGCCACTTCGGTGGGTCTTTCCTAGCTGGGTGAGATTTTGAGAAGCATAAACCCTGGCGGCCAGCCAACAGGGTGTTTGTGTATGGGCACTGGAGGGGTTGAACGAGGAGAGATCGATAAAAATTCGGAGATCTGTAAGAGCACAGATAATGCTAGAATAAAATTGCAAAGATCCAGGGAGTTGCCAGGCATGGTCCAGCTTTGGGACAGTCACTGTAACTCCAGCAGTGAGGGCCTGCACAGCAAACCCCCAACGGTTAGTGTTAGAGGGAAGAGTAAGATGGAGTTGGAAGCTGTAATAGAATGCATTCAGACCTTCTGACAGGCATGTCTGGCCTGAGAATGGA
>JADRCH010000105.1:4745481-4767888 GCA_019843965.1 Rhynchomys soricoides | reverse complement strand
GAGAGAGAGAGAGAGAGTAAATAATCTGTATTATGAGAGGAAGTCCCTGATGCTAAACCTCAGGTAGGGGCTTGATGTCTGGAATATATAGAGCTGTGAAAATTAAATACCAAACCCACAAAACCGAAACTGAAAAAACAAACATCAAAACAACCCAAGCTGCTGAGGAACAAAAAAAAAAAAAAAAACCACCCCAAAAACAAAAAGCACAAATGGTCAATGGGTACTTTTAAAAAGTATTAAATATCCTTATCGACTATGGAAATATACTTGGAAACTTCTTTAATATTCCATCGCTGGGCCTGTGGGTTGGATGGCTCAGTGGTTAAGGCCACAGAGCCTGAAGGGTTGAGTTTGATCCTCTAGGAGAACCAGCCCCTGTGAACTGTTCTCTGCCCTCTGAACACACACCGTGGCACACGTCCCTCCACCCTCCTACATCATTGTGCCCTAGTCAGGATCAAGAAAACAAACAACAACAAATGCTTAGTGAGGAGGTGTGGGAAGAAGTACTCCTCAGTCAACTGTGGTGGGTGTGGGAACTGGTGCAGCCATTATGGATACCAGTGAGGGGAAGCTTCTCAAAAACTTAACGATTGTGTGATTCTTTCCTACACCACCTGGGTATAACTGCACATCCATGGCTAAAGTTGGGTTCTTCATAGGGGTTAGGAAGTGGAAGCAGCTTGGGTATCCGTCAACAGAGGAACAGATAATCAAAGTTCACTATACATGCACATGGTGAAATAACATTCAGCTGTACAAAATTAAAATAACAAAATATACAGGAAATAGGATGGACCTGCAAAGTATATTGAGTAAGGTAACCCAGACTCAGGAAACAGAAAAACACAATGCGTTGAGGCCATCCCCAAACCATCCCAGAACTAAGAAACCTGTGTAGTAAGAGGGGGGGCTTAATGTGTGACCATCTCCCTCCCATGTAGCACCAAGGATTCCTGTTCTAGTAGACATCGTTTCTGACCATGATCATCCCGAGAAAAACTAGCCTGGGTGTTGGGACAGCAAGAACCATTGGTTAACTGATGGAGCACAGGACGCAGCTGAGGTCTCCAGCAAGCTTGCCGAGATCCTGAAATCCCTTCCGCCTGTGTGCAGGAGGTGTTCAGTGTGACCCAGTCTCCTGCTTCTGTGGACGTCCTAATAGCAGTCCACAGTCGATGAATCGGCAACACAGTCCCATGACAAACACTGTAGAAATGACTGTAAAAGTAACTTTTATTCACCTGAAGTAATTGTCTCCAAAGCTTACTGCCTCTGTCTGCTAACCTAAGCCTAGTCCTGGATGCTTCTAGCCTCCGTACCATCTTATCCAGGCCTAGAATGTTTCATCCTCTGAGACTTAACTGCTGAATAAGCTCACCCTTTCTAGCACTTTCTGGCCTCTGGCTGGCTGGTCAACTCAGCTATTCTGGCTCAAACTCCTCTCTATGCTGACGGAGTCAATCTGGCTTCTTTCAGCTTCTGACTGAATTGCTCTGCTTGGCCTCAAACTAACTCTAGCAATCTGTTCTAATCTTCTGGCTCCTTCTCATTCTTTGACTTGTTCTGTCGTCACTTATGTCTAACTTGTTCTCTCTCTGCAAACTGTCTCTGTTCAACTATCCCAGTAAAACTGCCTTCTCTCTCCTCCCTCTCTGCACTGCTTCTCTCTTAAATAGTCTCCTCTCTCTCTCTCTCTCTGTGTGTGAGACAGTTGGGCATATCCTATTATGTCAACTCTTCCTCTGATTCGTCACTTTGTCACTCATTTAGACATCACTTTCAACATGGTTCCTTCTACAAACCAACTTCATCTTCATTGTTTGGGATTACAAGTGTGTACTAAGTATGTGTCTGTATTCGAACTAGAGTAACCATTTGCTGGATTAAAATCCCTCTACAAATGACTACTTGGAAGATGGCTGCATAACCCGGAAGCCCAGAGTTGAGATGTAATGCCAGGTGGTCATTGCAGCCTTCCTGTAATTGAAAAGTGGGAAAAGAGAAATCCCTTGAGGCAGCTGACTAGCCAGTATAGCCTATATTGTGCCCTGGGTTTGCTTAGATCCTGCCTGTCTTTGTTAGGGTTGTTATTGCTGTAATGAAACACCATGACCAAAAGCAAGTTAGTGAGGAAAATAATTTATTTGGCTTGTATTTTCATATTGCTGTTCATCATTGAAGGAAGTCACAGCAAGAACTTGAACAGGAGGCAAGAGCTAGTGTAGAGGCCACGGAGGAGTGCTGTTTACTGCCTTGCTCTTAAGGGCTTGCTTAGCCTGCTTTCTTATAGAACCCAGGACCATCAGGCCAAGGATGGCCCCACCCACAATGGGCTGGGCCCTCCCCCAATAACCAGTAGTAAATAAAGTGCCATACAGACCTACCTACAGCCTGATCTTACAGAAGTATTTTCTTAATTGAGGTTCCCGCCTCTCAGATGACTCTAGCTGTGTCAAGTTGACATAAAACTGTCTAGCACACTGCTTCAGTCAATAAGGTGAAGAATCAAGATAAATTCTCAGTTCAACCTTGGGTTTCTACATGCATGTATATAAACATGCATGTTCAACTTATATGTGTGCTCACACACAAGTGAACATGAACACATGAACATGCATGTGCTAGATAAATAAATAAATAAATAAATAAATAGACAGGTAAGGGGGTCTCCTGCCTCTGGGCTTTGGGCAGCTGTTAGGCACTCTGATAGTCTTTTCACTGTTAGGTGAAGCCATTCAGGGTTTCCTGTGCAATAATAAGGATCTGAGTTTACAAAATAAAAAAATGTCAAGCATGGTGCCTTCTTGTACTCCCAGCACCAGGGAGGTGAAGACAGATGGATTCCTGGGGCTTACTAGCTAGCCAGTTTAATCCAATTGGCAAACTCCATGGAAAAATAAAAGACCCTGTCTCAGAAAAGCAAGTTGGTTAGCTCCTGAGGAACATCGAGGGTGACCTCTGACCTCCACGTGCGTACACATACACCTGAACATACACCTGTGTGCACACAGAAACATATATGAAAGAAATCAGTGTTATGCTCCATTTATTGAGTTGTATTTTTTAAAATTTATTATGTATGCCAGCAGGCCAGAAGATTATTATAGATGTTATTACTTATTTCATTATAGATGGTGATGAGCCACCAAGTGGTTGCTGGGAATTGAACTCAGAACCTATGGAAGAACAGCCAGTGCTCTTAACCTCTGAGCCATCTCTCCAGCTATTGAGTTGTATTTTAAGCATGGCTGATGCTCATTTTCTTGTAAACAAGCAAAAATATTAAGGGGTGTGGTAATTTGGTTCCCTAATAGTAGCTACTGAACTCTCTCAGTACACTTGCTGATCTGAGTAAGAGGATTGTCAGACTACCCTTGTGCCAGCACTGGCCATTGAGTCCTGCAAGCCCTGGCTCAGGAAGGTTTGGTGAATTCTAACATGCACCCCCTTGTAATCCAGCTGAGGAACTACTGCAACTGGGAGTAAGTGATTAAGACTGATCATACATAAGCGTCTGAGGCCTTGGCTGATGCTAAGAGAAAAGTGGTGATGAATCCAAACACCACTTGGCAGGCTACACAATCAGCCTGCTGAGGCTCCCACAGTGAGTCTGTTGGGAGAAACTCCTGAGGTTACAACTCTAGGCTGGATAAAAATCCATCTCTCTTAGGTAGTTTTTCCTTTGCCATGTTTAGTAGCAAGCTGAGAGGGAAATGGGAAGGAAAAGAACAGGAAGGAGCCCAGACTAATTAATCCTAGTCAGCAGCAGCTGAGCCATCCGCAGGTCCAGCTGTGAGCGCTAAGGCAGCTGTCTGCTGATAGCTGAGTAGAGGCAGCTGGACAGTTCAAGCAAGGCCAGGACAGGGAGGCGGGTAGCAGAGGTGGGAGTTGGGGGAAAAAAGGGGGCAGAGAGCTGTGCTTCAGGATTGATGGCTCTGAGGAAAAAGAAATGAGCAACTTGAAGCTAGACAATGGTGAAGTCCTTAGGGTCAAAGGACTCACACTCCAGGCTCTGGGTTGTCACACAACCTAGTGTTAAGTGCTGAAGAATCTTGATACTGAAGTTTGCTTACTAGCCCCAAACAAGGTCTAAAGAACTCTGGCTTTTTAGGAATCCTGATACCTAGGCTTGCCTGGAAGCTGCAAAACCAGCTGCAGCCAAGGGCTGAAGCATTTGACTTGCCAAGCTTACAAACTATTCATAGGATAACACCCATAGGCCAAAGGATCTGCAGACCCAAGTCCTACAGCACACAGGTTGCCACCAGCTGAGATCCTACCTACCCACTGTTGTTGCTGGCATCAGACATGAAGGGAGCTGGAAGTTGCCCAGAGATTGGGGTTTGAAGAGTTTCTTCTCATCTGCTCGGACTTATGTTTGGGTATCAGACAGCTGCTGATTGACAACATTCTCAATCTTTTCTTTCTCCTACTGCCTTTTGTAAGGCTGAATTTTAGTGGGGATAGGGAAAGAGATGCTGTCCCATTACAAGAAAGAGGTGTTGTGGTCACAGGTAGACCCTAGAAAAAGTGCAGCGTACTCAGTAAAGGGCCCTGAATAAGCTCACCCTTTCTAGTTCTTTCTAACTCTGGCTGGCTGGCTGGTTCAACTCAGCTGTTCTGGCTCAAACTCCTCCAAGCTGACTATCTGGCTTCTTTCAGCTTCTCGTTGAATTGCTCTGCTTGGTCTCAAACTAACTCTGCAATATGTTCTAATCCTCTGACTTCTTATTCTCTGCCTTCAATGGCCTCTGCTGACCTGCAGTGAACTGCATGAACTCAGGAACAAACTCCACTCCACTGCACTGCACTCACTGCACTGACTTCCAACTGACTGACTGAACTTCATTGCACTGAACTCAACTGGCTGAATAGAACTGATTGACTAGATCTGAGCTCTCCATGCCTCTGTCTCCTGAATTTTGGAATTAAAGGCTTGTGCCAGCATGCCTGGACCTAAGCTTTTCTTCACCTGAAACTTGCTTTATGCCAGGCTGGCCTTGAGCTTAGAGATCTGCTTGCCTTTGTCTCCTGGGATTAAAGGTATGTCTGTATTCCAGCCAGATCACACAGACCTAGAAGATCTTTGGATATGATCCCTTGCCAGAGCAGCCATGTTGCTGGATTAAAATTCCTCTACAGAGGGCCCATTTTATACTGTCTTAGTTGTGACTTCCCTGCATGGAAAGTGCTGGCTGCCTCAGGGTCAGTGCCATTAACAAAAGACCAGAACCTGACTTAGGAAACTGCCACTTGAATACATTTTGCTCTCCGTGTCTATGTCCACACCAATCTCTCTCAGGATTTAGTGAATATTCCATGGCATCCAGCCTCTTTTTCCTAGATGTTCTCTGGAAAGCCAGGAGTTGCCGATTTTTCTGTACCAGAGAAGTCTAAAAGGAACAGGGCTTTTGTGAGTGGGCTGCAGGCCCAGGGAAAGCTCTACTTGGGAGCCTTTCTGTATAAGACCAATGGCTTGCATCCTCACTTATGGGTTATTCTTTCTCCACTCCACAGAAAACTTTCGAGGATCTAAATGTTCCCTCCTTCCCTTCTCCCTCCCTCTTCTCCCTCCCCCTCCTCTCCTTTCTCCTCAGCTTCTTCCCCTCTCTCTATGTATGCATATGATGGTGCACATGCATGCAGAGGCCAGAGAATGATGTCTTCTTCAGCTGCTCTCCACTTTAACTCATGAGACAGAGTGTCTCAATCCACCTTGATGTTGACTATTCAGCAGGTTAGCTATCCAGCAGGTCCCAGGAACTCCATCTCTGCATCCTCAGTAGGTACAACCAGCTTTTTAAATGTGAGAGCTGGGAACTAAGCTATGGAAGTTTCAGGAAACTGGATGGATCTGAAAAGCATTATATTGAAGTGACCCAGACTCAGAAAACACAAACCAATGAACTCTATATCTCTTTTCAAAGGAGATGTAAGCTCACACCGAGCTAAGGTTGACTCAAAGCCATCGGTACCGGCTAGTTTTGTGTGTCAACTTGACACAAGCTGAAGTTATCACAGAGAAAGGAGCTTCAGTTGAGAAAATGCCTCCATGAGATCCAGCGGTAAGGCATTTTCTCAATTAGCGATCAAGGGGGGGAGGGCCCCTTGTGGGCGGTACCATCTGTGGGCTTGTAGTCTTGGGCTCTATAAGAAAGCCAGCTGAGCAAGCCAGGGGAAGCAAGCCAGTAAGGAGCATCCCTCCATGGCCTCTGCATCAGCTCCTGCTTCCTGATCTGCTTGAGTCCCAGTCATGACTTCCTCTGGTGATGAACAGCAGCATGGAAGTGTAAGCTCAATAAACCCTTTCCTCCCCAACTTGCATCTTGGTAATGATGTTTGTGTAGGGATAGAAACCATGACTAAGACACCATCCCAGATCTAAGAAGTCTGTGCATAGGTTTTGTCCATTTCCCAGGCCCCCTCCTTTTGCCTCCTCTCCTCTCTTCTTTTCCCCCTTCTCCTCTTCTCTCCCTCTCCCTTCTTCCCTCTTTTCTCTCCTCTCTTCTCTTCTCCCCTCTCCTATTTCCCTCTCTCCTCTCTCCTGTATCTCTCTCCCTCCCTTCTTTGTTTAACAAGATTTGACTTTGTCCTCAGTACATATTCCACCTCCGAGCTCTGATGTATGAGGACTTTGTGTTTACATGGAGGGCACATGTAGAGCTGGTCTCTGGAAAAGTGCTGCCGGGGCCCTTAGCACTCTGGGTCTTTGTGGACTCAGCTCTATATTTCTTTTGTCATGAGGAAGGAACATAAAGGAAAGAAGTAGCCAGGTTGTGAACAATGGAAAGTGTGTGTGTGTGTGTGTATAGAGTCCAGAGGTTCTGGCATTTTCTGCCTTACAAAATAAGTTTCCCATCTTGAGCCAATCCAAGCCAATAAAAGCTTCACAAGGAACAGCCAGCCTCATAAAAACTTCTTTTTAGAGAACTCCCAGGGTCCCCCAGTAGGACAAAGGGTTCTTCACATGGTTTAGGGAGTGGTCTCAGAAGTTGGGTGCTTCCAAAGCTAACACAATTAAATCTAGAGAGCAAGGAGCAAGGCATGCCTCAAAAGAACAGCACAAAAAATATGATTACTCTAAAGTTCCCATTTTAAAAAAGCAGCATCTACATAAACATTCTACAGGACTGATTTATTAAGACTTTGTGAGTCTGGAAGAGGGTTCAGATTACTACTCTTGCAGAGGATGCAGTTTGATTCCAACATCCATGTCTGGCAGCTCACAAGTGCTAGCAGCTCCGGATCCAGGGGATGTCACCACCCTCTTCTAGCCTTTGTGGCACATGCATTCAAGCACACTGCCCCCTACACACACACACACACACACACACACACACACACTATTTTTAAAAAGACTTCAGTGACTGTAAATGATAGCTGGAATCAGATGTGTCTTGTCATTTTCAATTACAGGAATAACAAACATTCATTTCCGCTGATAGAGTTTCCTAATTATTGTTTTCCATGCTGGCTCAGAAATAACAGCTGCCACACAGCATATGAGTTCTTCATTCTTTCTCTTCACTGGGTCATTTTGGGCCAGTGATGACTTTGCTCAGACTCAGTAGGAGAAGTTTTTAATACTGCCTTTGGTTCCACTGTGGGATGACTTATCAACCTCATGCCAGTTTCTTCCCTGACAGTGACTCTCTGAGGTTTGTGCACATTCCAAGAGTCTCATACTCACTCTCCATGGATGAGATCAACAGTAGATGACAGGAAAGGCTGCTATCCTGAGGCCGTCCATGATGGGAAGTGATAGTGCCATAGTTAGGGTGATATGTATGACCAGAAGACATGTGCAGGGGCTTTGGAGATGACTCAGTCAGTAAACTACTTGATGAAAAACCACAAGGACTCAAGTTCCATCCCCAGGTTAAAAAAAAAAACAACAAAAAAAAACCGGGCATGGTGACATGTGCTTATGATCCCATTGTTGGTGACATGTGCTTATGATCCCATTGTTGGTGGAGACCAGCAGATCTCTAGGGCTTTGGCCAGCAAGCCTACTGAAAGGGACAAGTTCCAGGCTAAGTGGGAGACTCTATCTCAAAAAGCAAGATGAATAGAAAGATACTGAGAGGTTAACTTCACACACATGCATGTGCACATGCACCTGCTGCACACAATGTGTACTAGCATCCAAATATGCAGGCCTACACCTATACACAAAAACATACATGTAGTAAGTCCTGGCAATGGAGAAACAGTCAGAACACTCAGGAGTCTAGGCTATTTCTCTGCTGTAGTTAGTACCTGGTGTTGCTAACCTGGGTGATGTGGAAGATGGCTCAGCTGGTAAAATGTTTGCCTTGCAAGCATAAAGAGCTGAGTTAGATTCCCAGATCACATGTGAAAAAAGCCAGGTGTGGTGGTGCAAACTCATCATCACAGTGGTAGAGAGGTGGAGTTAAATGAATTTCCAGATTCCTTGGCCAGCCACCCTAGCCTATTTGGTGAGTTCCTATTCAGTGATAGACCCTGACTCAAACATCAAGGTAGAGTAGACTCATAGCTCCAGGGAGGCACATTAGACTCACACCAGTAATTTACCCACCCATATATACCATCTGCTTTTCTGTGCCCCTTTTTACATCCATCCATCAGGTAAAGAACTCAGTCCATGTCACTAATACACAGAGTGGAGTGCCTTTCCCACATGCCTAGATGGGGAATAAAGACTTCATTCATTCCTGTCAACTGCAACTATTCTAGTTGTACATTCTTGGTCCCTTCTTGAGGCAGACACTAGAGTCTCACATCCAACCACATGCGTGTATGTGTACACACACACACACACACACACACACACACACACACTTGAGGATAAACATTTTCCATCAAAGTGCACTAGATTCACACCAGTAATGCCACTCACTTACTCTCAAGCTTACCTGCCCCACACTTGCCTTCTGCTTCTTCCATGACCCTCTTCTTTTAGTAGATAATTACAGACTCCTATCACCAACTCTATCAACACTCCTTACCCAAGTTCTTAGCCTCTTCCCCAGACTGCTGAAGATTGACCCTTAGTATCCATGTCTGTAACTACAGAAGGTTTGCCCTATGCTAGAAACCTGAAAACTAGAAAACTGAGCCAGGTCTATTTCTGAAGCTCCATTTGAGCATCAACACTGAATAGCTCCCAAATCAATCCTAAGTCCCATAGTCAACCACTTGACAAGGTTCAGAAAACAGTTCCAAACACCTATTTAACAAAAGAGAGGCAGTATTTCTACACCAAGAAACAGTATTAGCAATGTATCTCCATATGTCTTTGTCCAATTCCAAATACATGAATATGAATCATTAAAATAATAAGCTTCCACCAAAATTTGTACCCTCATAGATGTCCCCAAGCAAACATACTAAGATAACTTACAAGACAATGATTTCAAAAGCACAATAACAAACATGATCAAATAACTCAGTAAGAATATAAATAGATGATAGAATGAAGACTGTGAAAATATAAACAGTTGAGTGAAATAACAGAAACAATTCAAGATACGGAAATAGAATTGGGTAAAGGTAAGAAAAAAAACCAAAATGAAACAAAACTGGCAATGACAACAGCATACAGGTCAAAGGCAGAGAAATATCAATGAAATCATAGATGAGAACGTCTCTAATATAAGGGAAGAGTTGCTTGTAAGAAATCAAAGTGGAGTACGGATCATCAAATAGGATTTATAAAGAATCTCCCCATGTTTTATAAAAGTCAAAAGAGTAAATGTAGAGAACAAAGAAAGGGTATTGAAAGCATCAAGAAAGATCAAGTAATATATATAGGAAGATCTATCAGAATAATAAATTTTTCAGTGGAGATCATGAAAGCCAGAAAGAATTGGACTGATAGTCTACAAGTTATGGAAGGTTGTATATGTCAGCCCAGACTACTATACCCAGCAAAACTGTCAGTCATATTTGAAAGGGAGAGGAAACATTTTCATGTCAAAGACAGATTAAAGAAATTTATGAACACTAAACCAGCTCTACTTTGTGCCCAGGTTTCAGGGTCCCCAAACAGAATCTGTATGCAAAAGTAAAGAGCCTTTATTCAAGCTTAAGCTAGGAACCTCAGAGTCCTCCTATGCAGCAGATTCATGTGGAGAGCCCCAAGCCTCAGTTAGGCAGGATTTCTATACTAGTTTGAGCAAGGAACAGGGGTCTTTAACCTAGCAGTTGCCTTATTTGGCAAGGGGTAGCTTGGTGCATGGGAGATTGGTCAGTGATGACTTCAACTGGCTTGAGCAATTTATCTATAACCTCTGGAATTTTAGGCATTTTCCCTCTATTCTCTGATTGGCTCAGGCCCAGGGCAGTTTCTTCCTGGAACTGTTTGTGGTATTTCTATTAACCAGAGTTCAAACTGGAGACAAGCAGGCTCAAGATGGAGTCAGCTTACAAATCTGAGTTTCTCTCATTGCCTGTGTTTCTCACTATAAAAGATACTGGAAAAAATACTTAGACATGAAAAAATGGTAAAACACACTCAAGAAAACACAAGAAACAAATAAGTAATTATAGAACACCGACTCATAAGAGGTTGAATAAAATACCACAAAAAGCATCAAAATGAGAGGAATTAGCACATATTGTTCAATCATAACTCTGAATATTAATGGTATAAATTTTATGATAAAGGGATTTTTGTCTAACAAATTGTATCAGAAAACACAATCTATCTTTGTGTTGTTTCAAAGAAACATACCTCATAGCTGAGAGTTACCATACAAGGTAAATGGATAGAAAAAGATATTCCAAGCAAACAGAACAATCAGGTATAGCTATTCTAATATCTGACAAAGTAGATCAAACCAAAACTAATAAGGAGAGATTAGAAGGGACACTTAATCCTCATTAACAGAAAAATATACCAAAAGGATAGCCCAATATGTATGTACCAAATATAGGAGCAGGTAAGTTCAGAAAAGACACGCTATTAGACTTAAAACCACACTAGCACAGTGATAGCAGGTGTGGTGTTTTAAATGTTTCCTTCTATAAAGATTTCTGTGGTCATGGTGTTTCTTCACAGCAACAGAACACTAAGACAGAAGATGGTACCAGGAGTGAAGTATTGCTGTGACAGGTCTGCCCTCACTGCTTGTTGGCAGGATATGGACTTAAGGACTTTGAATTAGGAAAGCAGTTGAATGCTATAAGTGGGGCTTAATGGGCCATCCTCATAGAGTGTGAAAACAGTGGTGCTAAGAGCAATGTAGATTATGATGCCCGGCTTGAGAGATTTCAGAGAATAAGATTGATAAGTGGCCTAGGGACGATTGTGCTAATTGATGAAGAATGTGGCTGCTGTTTGTCCTTGTCCTAAATAGCTGCTTCAGGCCAAATTGAAGAGTTTTTGATTAATGTAATTGGCAGAGGAGATTTCAAGACAGTTTAGGATTGACTCTGTCATGTTGTTATTAGTGGGTACTCCTATGCAAATCTATAATGAAAAGGAACAAGCTGAGCAAGGAAAAATACAGAATGTACAATTTTAGAAAAAAAGGAATAACAGAAAATGTAATAGAGCTAAGTACAGTGCTCAAAGAAATTAAGTGTTTTAAGGAAATACCTCAGGCTAAATGGAGTAAAGGGAGTGGTGACCTTAGGCCAAGGCCCCACCCAGCTAAATTTCTAATTTATGAAAAAGGAATTAAAGAAAATCTTAAGTGAATGAAACCATCAACAATAGAAAGTTGATGCATATGTAATTGGAGAAGGAAGCCATATTCCACGCTCAGCAAGCTGCAGAATTTGGGATTCTTAGCTAAGTGTTCTGGCTTTACAGTAAAGAATATAAGAAAAGGGTTGTGGACTCTTCCCCCATGGCTAAAGAAAGCTGCTGAGGCCAGGTGTGTGTGTGTGTGTGTGTGTGTGTGTGTGTAGTGTCTCTGCACGGAGATCCGGAGAGGCCATTTTGTGCAGTCAAGAAGGTCAAGCATGAATTACTTTGGAAACTTCAAAGTGTTGGAGATGCCAGAGTCATGTGATATCTGCCAAGGAAAGCTGCTAACAGGGTGTGGAACTAGCCCAAGAGTGAGAAGTGTGTTGCAGTAAACAAAGGTGACAGGCATTGAAGATCTGAACAGTGCTTGACATCAGGTATGGAGATTCAGAATTTGGAGTTTGCTCCGATTTGCATTATGATATGTACGTAAGCCTATGTGGGTCAGGAGTGGAATGTGGTGGTTTAAATAAAGTCAGTGTCTCTTCACAGCAGTAGAACATTGATTAAGACAGCAGATGATGATAGCCTATTCTTATCAATATACAGGTCATCTGGAAAAGAAACTAAATAGATTAACTCTGGAGTTAAATGGCATTATAAATCAAAGGGACATGACAGATATCTACAGAATATCCCACCAAACACTGTAGGAACATAGTCTTATAAGCCTATGGAAAACTCTTCAAAATTGTCCACTTATTAGGATACAAAATTAAGTCTCAACAAATAAAATTCAAATCATATCCTGCATTCTATGTGATCACCATGCATTAAAGATGGATATCATCCACAAAAGGTACACATGTTCATGGAAACTAAAAACACCACTAGACCACAACTGGAGAAAGTAAGAATATAAGAAGGAAATTAAAAATCCCTAGAATTAAATAAAAATTAAGACACAACATACAAAAATCTCTGTGAAACAACAAAAGCAGCCATAAGAGAAAATTTCATAGCATTATATATCTACATAAAAAAGTGATATCTCAAATTAACTTAATGGTGCAACCTAAGGCCCTAAAACATCCAAAAAAGAGCCAGTGGGAAGAGATAATCGAACACAGCTGAAATTAATGAAACAGAAAACAAAAAACAAAAAACAACAAAAAAAAACCAATCCAAAACCATCAGTGGAACAAAGAATACTTTGAAAAGATTAAGCCTTTATCCAAACTAACCAACAGAAAGAGAAATGATTCAAATTAACACAATTACAGATGAAAAAGAAAATACTACAACACACACTGAGGAAATTCAGAGTCATAATGATAGCTTTAAAAAGAATCTATATTCTATCAAAGTTGAAAAACCTAAAAGAAATAAATGAACATATACACCCAATGAGATAAAATAGTTAAAAATCTCCCAACTAAAAATGCCCAGAGTCATACAGATTCAGTCTAAAATTCTACTGTCTCCGACTCAAGTCATTATAGAGGAGGGAGCCGCAACTGGAGAAAATGCCTGCATAAGATCTGACTGAAAGGCATTTCTAAATTAGTGGTTAAGAGCGGAGTGCCTAGCCTTTTGTGGGTATTGCCATTCCAGGGCAGGTGATCCTGGGTCTATAAAAGAGTAGGCTAAGCCAGCTATTGAGAACAAGTCAGTAAGCAGTACTCCTAAATGGCCTCAACATCAGCCCCTGCCTCCAGGTTCCTGCCTTGCACGAGTTCCTGCCCTCCCAGCTTTTGATGATGAACTGTTACATGGAACTGTGAGTAAAATATACCTTTTCTCCCCAAGTTGCTTTCACCATGGACTTTCATCACAGCAATAGTAACCCTAAGTAAGATAAGTTTGGGATGGGCCTCCCCCTTTGATCACTAATTTAGACAATGCTTTGCAGCAGGATCTTATGGAGGCATTTTCTCAACTGATGCTCCTTCCTCTCGGGTAATTCCAGCTTCTCTCAAGTTGACAAAAAGAACCAGTACAAGGCCTTTTACAAAATCCAACACCCATTCCTGGTAAAAGTTCAGGAAGACTAGATATACAGGGGACTAGGAATATATTTCAATATAAAAAGGCAAAATGTAGAAATCTCATAGCCAACATCAATCTAAATTAATTTCTAGTGAATTCATTTCCACTGAAATTAGGAACAAGGCAAGGATGTCTACTCCCTTCGCTCCTCTTCAACATAGTCCCTGAAGACTTAGCTGGAGCAATAAAACAAGCAAAGGAGATAAAAAGAATAAAAATCGGAAAAGAAGAAGTGAAAAGTATCTCTCCTGAGGGAGTTAGACGCTCCAGTGTAGGAGAATGCCAAGGAGGGAAGACGAGAGTGGGTGGGGGAACACCCCCATAGAGGCAGGGGGAGGGGGGAGGGAATAGGGAGTTTCCAAAGGGGAGATCTGGAAAGGGGAAAACATTTGAAATGTAAGTAAAGTATCAAAAAATATAGATTCCAGAAAAAAAAGTATCTCTCCTTGAAGATATGATTTTATGTTAAGGACTCTACCAGAACATTCCCACAGATGATAAATTCAGGATACAGCATCCACCTACAAAAATCCATAGCTTTCACATGTACAAATGACAAATGCATTGAGAAGGGACTCCAAGTCCTTGTGCTCACAGATGAGTGCTAGGAAAACAGGAATGTTAAACACACAGGGGCATTGTTAGGTTGGAACCCCTGTTCATCCCCTGCACAAACTGAACCCCCCCACCCTCCTTCCCCCAACCCTACCTAAACAGAGAAAACTCCCCTGTCTCCTTGGAGAAAAATCCGGGCTAACACCATCACTCCTTGTCCCCCATTTCTGGCAACCTATCCGAGAGTGCACACCCAGGGGCTCAGTTTTTGACCATGTGTAGACACAAACTCAGCTCCTAGCTGGCATGTCCTCACTCCTCTCCTAAGCTCTATAAACCCCCCTTGCTTTAGTCTGGATGTGTGACTTCACTGACCTCTGTCTGTGAGATTAGTGAACCCACAAAAGAACTGCTTCGTGATAAACCTGCCTTTACTTTTAATCTGGTCTAATCTGGCCTATAGCTGCATCACTGAGGGAGAGAAAATGCCTATTAGGCTTCTCCTCAAGGGAGGAGATGTGTACCTGTTTTCCACCTGGAAAGCTGGGAATGGGTGTAGTTAATAGCCTGGTGATCTGTGCTCTCTGTAGGATCAACCCTCATCTGAGACTGCTAGGCTTGCTTATCCCAGACTCTTCTCCCCTAGACCTTTATCTTGAGCATTGTTTCTCAGTCAATAGCACTCACCTTTATGGAAGAGGCTATATGAACTTTGAGGAGTTTCAATGTAAACATGTCTTAAGCTTTGCTGTACACAAGGGATTGAGTTAATTATGATCATGAAATTCTTTTTCCAAAATTATGCTGTGCTTAAGTATGGCTTTCCAGTGTCAGACTCTAGAAGTTTGAACCAGTAACAGCTACTGAGTTGTACTGAACTGGATTTCCTTCTTGCCTCATGAGGATTGCTACTTTCTTAGCCCTGGTGTTTGCAGAGAAATCAAGAAAGCAATGCCATTCACATTTGTTTTTAATCTTGGAATAAATCTCATCAAGGGGATAAAAGACTTGTACAATGAAAATCTCAAGACACTGAAAAAATTGAAGATGACAATACACATATTTGTGTCATAAAACCTGGAGAATTTAAATTGGTACGGACTTAGATGCTTCCTCTAGATGACTAGCTTTCATAGCACTGAAAGCTGCTGTGCAAGCTATCAGAGAAGAGTAATTGTCAGTTTTACCCAGATGTGCACTGTGTAAGCTCCAACAATGACTGGTCTGGCAAGAAGACATGCCCAATGGAACAATAGTGGCTTGAACATTACAGGAGCAACCAACTACTTTCTGATTGCATTTAAGTCTACTCTACAGGATAAAACCCACACATGACACCATTATCAGTCTCCAAACCTATGGCTAGGACCCAGGTTTGGAGACTGATAATAGTATCTATTAATATTCCTCTGCTAAATGGACAGTATTAAAATGTCTTCTAATGATTTATCATTTTACCAATAGATCAATGCTTCTCTCAGTCCTCATCTAAGCAGCTTCTATTTGCAATAGTTGGTGACTAACCTGTTGACTTACCACTGGCCAGTGTGCAGAGAAGGAGTGACCACAGCATGCTAAGTTATAAAGGGAGCATATATATCAGAATTACCTTCCCAAGGCTCAAGGATCATTGTGGAAAAGGGTCAGGAAGAATGTGGGAGTCAGAGGTAGTGGATGACTACAAGGAGGGCAGCTGCACACATGAACTCACAGTGGGTGTGACTGTACACACAAAATATGTGCAAGCCCAAATCAGACCAAATCCCAGCATGGAGAGGGGGGTTGGGCACACAATCCCACTCTCTGCATGGAGAAATTAGAGGTTATTATCTAGGAAAAAGGAAGAACAGTTTTCTCTAAGAGTGTAGCCCCCTGGTAAGTTAACCATGCTCTACTAGAAAACCATTTTCACATCCAGTAATAGTCTGGGTGATGCAAATTAGTCTTGGAGTGTATATTTAAAGGACACAAAGTTGGGTGGCTAGGAAATGTGGGGGTGGATCTGGCAAGAGTTGTGGGGATGCAAATATGACCAAAACACGCTGTGTGGAAATTCCCGAAGAATTGTTAAAATACTTTAAAAAATCTGCTTTAAAATGCGGACAGTGTCTAAGGAAATACCATCCATAATGTCATCTGTCCTTGATATGTGCACATGTATGTGCACATCTGTATCCAATAAGCCTAACTTATATATCTGGACATATGCACATATACACACAGAATGGAAGTTTTGCTTGGCATCTGTATATGTTTATTCCTTGGTTTCAGTGAATGCTTGGTTTTAGGAACCCATGAACCCCACATAAGATGTGGATCTTTGGTGACTTCATCATTGTGTGACCATCACAGGGGGAATTTACATACTTTATAATAGCTATGATACCACTGGGTGGTATGATCTTATGGGACCATCCTTGAATGATCTTTTGTTGACTAGAAATCTCATTATGTAGCCCATGACTATACACCATACAAAAATACTTGCTTGTGTATAATAGAATGCATATTAAAATGTGAAAATAACCCCAAACTGGCAAAACCTTAATTGTCCATCATCAGTAGAAACCATAAGTAGATAGGTAGATAGTGGAATAGTACAAACTGACAAAATGAACCAATTAAAGACACTCATGTATGCAATGGGCACTGGAAAACATTCCAAATGTATCATGAAAACGTCAGACACAGTGGGGCAACATTGTAACTATAATCATTCAGAGTTCAGATACCGTAAATTGATTTATAATATTAGTGGTTGTTTTAAGTACTTTCTTGGTATTGTGACCAAAAACCTGAGAAAAGACTATTTAAAATGAAGGAGGTTTATTCTGGCTGTCTTAGTTAGGGTTTTACTTCTGTGAACAGACACCATGACCAAGGCAAGTCTTATAAAGGACAACATATATTTGGGGCTAGCTTACAGGTTCAGAGGTCCATTATCATCAAGGTGAGAGCATGGCAGCATCCAGGCAGGCATGGTGCAAGCAGAGCTGAACCTGAAGGCTGCTACATCATCACCTGAAGGCTGCTAGTGGAAGACTGACTTCCAGGCAGCTAGGGTCAGAGTCACACCTAATCCAACAAGGCCACACCTCCTAAGAGTGCCACTCCCTGGGCCAAGCATATGCAAACCATCACATTCCACTCTCTGACCCCCATAGGCTTGTTCAAACAGATGAGTCTATGGGGGCCATACCCAAACATAGCATAATAAAAAGTACATTTAGTCCAACTTCCAAAGCCCCCATAGTCTATAGCAGTCTTAACAATGTCAAAAGTCCAAAGTTCAAAGTCTTGTCTGAGATCCATCCAATCACTTAATTGTAATCACTGAATCAAGACAGGAAACTGGCTGGGCAAACTTGAAACTCTGCATCTCCATGTCTGATGTCAAAGCAGTTTTCAGATCTCCAGCTCCTTTTTCATCTTCGTTGACTGCAACACACTTCTTTCTCCTGGGCTGCTTCTACTCCCTGTTAGCAGCTTTCCTCAGCAGATATCTCATGGCTCTGGCATCTCAAACATCTTGGGGTCTCCAAGGCAACTTCAACATTATAACCTCTTGTTTCAATATCTAGGATCCACACATGATCTTCTGGGTTTCTCCACAGGGCTGGCCATTCTTGTCCAGCTCTGCCCTCTGTAGCACTCTAAGCTCAGGTTGATCCACTCCACTGCTGCTGCTGTTCTTGGTGATCATCCCATGGTACTTGCATCTCCAATGTACTGGGGTCTTCTATTGCAACTAGGCTTCACCAATAGTCTCTCATAGGTTCTCTTCATGGTGCCAAGTCTCAACTCCTTTGCATGACCCCTTTAGTCCTGGGCCATCAACTGCCAACTGAGGCTGCACCTTCACCAATGACCTTCCCTGGCCTCTCACAGTGCCAAACCTCAGCTGCTCTTCATGACTCCTTCATGCCTTCCAAACCAGTACCACCTGGGTGACTCTTACACATTACCAAATACAGCTGAAGCACAAGGTACAACATTGGCTATCTCTGGAACACAGCTTCTTTGTGCTCTCAGGAAACACTTCCCAGAAGATTTCACCTCAGTGATGCTGGTCTCTTCTTAATCACCACCAATTTCTTAGCTCCAGCTAACCCGCATCAATTGTCCCAGTAGTCTCCTTCTCCTCTTGAATATAAAGCCAGAGACACATGGCCAAAGCTGTCCTGTTCTGCTGCTCGCAGGAGCTGGAACATGCCACCCCCCCCCCCCCCCCCCCATGTTCTCCTTTATCACTAGCTTCCTCTTTTCTAACTCCTTCACTGCCTAAGCTTGGCTGTCCCTGGATCTTGCTCTGTAGATTGACTTTGAACTCAGAGATCTCCATATCTGTCTCCTGAGATTAAAGGTGTGTACCACCATGCCTAGATCTAAACTTAGCTGGGTAGGAACTTTCCCCAAAGTCACTTCAATTTAATATCCTTTAACACAGGATTCCGGAACTCAAGGCAGGGACTGAAGTAGAAGCCATGGAAAACACTGCTTACTGGTTTGATCCTCATGGATTTCTTGGCCTGTTTATTATAGCACCCAGGACCACCAGCTCAGGGTGATACTGCCCACAGTGAGCTGTGGTCTCCCATATCATCAGTCAAGAAAGGGTACCATAGGTTTGCCCATGGGGCAATCTAATTGGGACATTTTCTCATTTGAGGCTTTTTCTAAAAGGATTCCAGCTTGTTATAAGTTAATATAAAAACTAGCCAGCACAACATGATTTTATTTTTTCTTTTATAGGATATTTTCTTTATTTACATTTCAAATGTTATCCCCTTTCCATGTCTCCCCTCCAGAAACCCCCTATTCCATCCCCCCTCCTCCTGCCTCTATGAGAGTGCTCCCCCACCCACCCACTCCCTGTCCTGGCATTCCCCTACAAGGGGGTATCGAACCCCCACAGGGCAGCTCTTCCCACTGATGTCCAACAAGACCCTCCTCTGCCACATATGTGGCCAGCACCATGAGTCCCTCCATGTGTACTCTTTGGTTGGTGGTCCAGTCCCTGGGAGCTTCAGGAGGTCTAGCCAGTTGACACTGTTGCTTCCCCCACGGGGTTGCAAACCCCCTCAGCTCCTTCAGTTCCTTTTCCAACTCCTCCATTGGGGACTCCACACTCAGTCCAATGGTTGGCTTCGAGCATGCCTCTGTATTTGTCAGGCTCTGGCAGAGCCTCTCAGGAGACATCACAACATGATTTTAAAAAGTCCTCCTCCCTTCATCTACACAAAGAAAGTAACTTCCAGGCCTAGGGCTGTAGCTGTTAACAGAGTGTTCCTAGGTGATTTTATTTTATTTAACTAATTAATCAATCTATTTATTTATTCCCTTTACATCCCTATCACAGCCCCTCCTCCCTCTCCTCCCAGTCCCACCCTCTTACCCCTTACTCCATTCACCCCTCTTCTTCTCTCCCCACAAACTGTCCAGCACATCAAGTCACCTCAGGACTAAGCGAATCCTCTCCCACTTAGGTCAGACAAAGCAGCCCAGCCAGGGAAAAGGGAACCAAACTAAAAACAAAGACATCATGAAATTTGCAAATAGGCGGAACTAGAAAATATCAATCCAAGTGGGGTAAGAAAGACAAGAAAGACACACATGTTATGCACTCACTTATAAGTGGATATTAGCCATAAAGTACAGGATAATCACGCTATAATCCACAGACCCAAAGAGGCAAAGAAACAGGGAGGGCCCAAGGGAGGATGCTTGGATCTCACTGAGAACTGGAAATAAAGTAGACATTGGAAGTGGGAGGGAAGAAACTGGGTGGGAGAGGAGATGGGAAGGGAGAACAGGTGTAGGGCTTAGTGTGGGGGGAGAGGGCTGGGAGAGGGAAGGGAAATTGGTGGAGGGGGTATTTCTGGGACAAGCCTGGACAGGGGAGGATCCTGGGATGACCCCAGTTGAGATTCCTAGCAGCAGGGGATACAAGCCTGATGATCACCTCCTGTGGCCTGGCAGGAATTCCAGTGGAGGGAGGGAGGGGGACACCAGGCTAGGTGATTTTAAGTCCAGTCAAGTTGATGACAGAAACTATTGCATACACTTAAACCAAATCTAAAAAACAAAAAACAAAAAACAAAAAAAACCCACCAAAAAAAAAAAAAAACAAAAAAAATGAAAACAAACAAAAAACCAGGAAAAATGTTTTTAATAACTATTTACAAAGGGGTATGTATTAGGTGGGAGGAGAAAGAGGAGGAGGAGGAGGAGGAGGAGGAGGAGGAGGAGGAGGAGGAGGAGGAAGAGTGATGGGGGGGATGAGTCTTGTCTGCAGAACTACAGAGCCTCAGAGCTCCCCTCACTCCAGGGAGGAGTGCTTTGTGCCACCAGGGCCAGAGACAGTTAGCTTTCAGACAGGACAGGCTCTGGTTGCTGCTCATTTCCTGAAGGAGGTAACTGGCTGTCGCTTCCCTGCAAAGAGGAAAGAAATGGGACTTTCCAACGCAAGTCCAGTCCCTCCAACTCCTTACTGGGAGTCCCACTGGCCAAAGCCACCCAGGAGCCATGACAAAGCTATTACTGTGCTGGCCTTTTCAGATCAGTGTGCAGGGCAGAGTGGGGAGGTGGCTTTGCAGGGCCACTCTGTTTAGAACAAGATGCTTGAGGAACTTTGCTAATCTGTGTCCTGGATCCCAGCTTCAATGTCTCTGCGTACAGCAGACCCAGTGGGCAAGAGCCAGGCCTCAAGGCCTGGTTACCCCAGATAGGGTACCTTTCCTAGTATCTCATCAGCTGCTGCCGCCTTCTTTCTGATCCAGAAAAAGTAACCACTGAGCAAGAAAAAGGTGAGAGACAGGTCAGTGAAAGAGTGGGTGTTTCCTTAGGGACACTGAAGCTGAGAGGAGTCACTCACCCAATGCCAGCTACAGTAAGGAGCATCAAGACGGTGAAAAAGATCACAAACCACTTGTAGCTCCGAGTGACCCTGGCTGGGGTGGAAAAGAGGAACGATGTATTTGGAGACTCAGGTGGGGCACTTGAGACTGCAATAAGGTGTGTCCTGCACAGATGTGCCCATCAACAAAATGTTTTCTGTACCTGGAACTGCGAAGATTGTAGGAAACAGCAAGGGAAGGCTGCTGCAGTCAGGAGACCCAAGAGATGCCTGAGAGTGTCAGCCCAGTGCTTTCCCTGAACAGGGAGGACCTGAGGTCCATCCTACCCAGAGCCTGGGAGGATCCCAGGCAGATTCCTAAATCTCACTGGCCAGCTGGCCTAGTGCAGTTGGTGAATTTTGGGCCAATGAGAGAAGATTTCAAAAAGAAGATGGGGTACTCAGGAGGTGATTCCCAGGCAAAATGTTTGCTAATGGCTGGAGCTGGGGTATCCAGGACCCAGGTAAAAGTCAGATGCAATGATATCTCTCTCTCTCTCTCTCTCTCTCTCTTTCTCCCCTCCCCCCTCTCTCTGTGTGTGATCCCTTCATTTTCATGGGGTGGAGAGAGATGAGACATAGACACATGAGGACCCCTAGAGCTGTGGGCCTGCAGGCCTGGCTGTGCAGAGGTGAACAAGAGATCCTGTGTCTCTAAGAAGGTGGAAAGCCAGGACAGATGCCGGAGGCTGATCTCTCATCGCCACACTCACACTGTCACCAATGTTTCCACCCCTCTCTCTCCTTATCCCTCTCTCTGTCTGCACACACAACATTGTGTCTACAGCAACACAATGAAGAGTCATTCAACTGAGGTGGACGGAGGAAGATAGGAGGAGGCTCCTGGCTTAGGGTGTGAGGGTCTGAGAGAGGCCAGTTGCTAAGAAGGACACTGAAGGTGTAGCCTGTGGACTTTAATATTAATAAAGCCCAGTGGTGTGGTTGCTACCTGCCTCAATGGTTTATGTTCCCAACTGAAACACACCACACAGCCTTTATACTTTAATATGTGTTAAACAGCACAATAGCTGGGCGACTGCCTAACCTCCACGCTGTTAATCCGGAGTTATTACTTACTAATTCTAGGTTCCATCTTGGCTGTTCTTAGCTCCAATTAGACAGCCATTTGGGCCATGTTTTCTTGGCCCAGAGCTAGCTTGGGGCGCTTTCCTCGCTTTTCTTCTGCACAGTGGACTCTCTCTTCTCTGTCTTCTGCACAGTGGAC
>JADRCH010000105.1:4729861-4745471 GCA_019843965.1 Rhynchomys soricoides | reverse complement strand
CTCTCTCTTCTCTGTCTTCTGCACAGTGGACTCTCTCTTCTCTGTCTGCACTTTCCTTCAGCATGGTGGATCTTTTTCTTCTACACTCTTCCAGCATGGTGACCTCTCTTTCTTCACTCCTTCCGGTCCCAAGCCGGTGAATCCTAAAATCCCGCCTTTGTCTGTCCTCACCAGCTATTGGCTGTTGGCATCTTTATTTACCAATCAGAACCAACCGGGAACCGGCTCCTACAAGCTACGTGCAGACAGTCCCGTGCAAGCTGGTTTTTAGGGAACATAATTAGCATTCGCAATACAAGCAGCTACAGTAGCCAGGATTAGAGATGGGGTGAAAGTGTTACAGACATGCTGAATCTGAGGACCCGGAAGCAAGAGGCTCCCGGGCTTTGAAGCCAGGCACAAGGACATCAAGAAACCCAAAAGATTCTGCTGTCCTCCATCCACCAGGAAAAGAAAATCCAGAAACATCCTGGATGGAAAAGAATGATGGACAGAGATGGCAAACCCAGGGGTGGAGGGTTTGGGGGAGGGAGGATGAATTGAGCAAGGTCCAGTGAGAGCAGTGGAGGCTACTGACCTGTGCACAAGGTGGGGTCGTTGCAGGACAGGTAGAATGTCCGGCAGTCAACACATGCAGTGACTTCCAATTCGGAGAGGATGTCTGGTGGAGCAATGGGCAGGGTCTCAGACACGGCAGGGTCTCGTGTCCCTCCCTCCAGTTCAGCCTTGGACATACTCACCACAGGACTCATTGCAGACTGCACGGGAAAAGGAGATGATGGAGAAATCTGAGGCTCTAGACAGGCAGACAGAGCTGGGAGCAGTGGGGAGCGGGGGCAGGGCATGGGACTAGGGGACTCATGGAAGGATCCTAAGCTGTGGGTAGGCCAGAGCTCCTGGGGAAATCTTGGCAGGGACTGCCCATTGGACTCTAGAGGCCACAGTCTCAAAAGTAATGGGTGAAGCGGTGGACAGGGACAGCCCCATCTCCTACCCTTCTGCATCAGGTCCTGGGACCTTTCCTTCAGCCTCTCAGCTAGGATACTCTTCTGAATGTGAATCTCTTCAAGCAGTGCTGGCTTATCTGTGCATAGCAGAAGGGAGTGAAACACACTGATGTAAAGTTAGTCTTGTGTGTGTGTACATGTGCACATATGTGTACAGGTGAACACGCATGTAGACACATGTGAGTGTGGAATCTGAAGGTCAACCTTGGGTGGTGTTCTTCAAGAATCACCCACCTTACTTCTGAGACATGGTCTTGTATTGGCCTGGAACTCTGGTCTGCCTGGCCAAGCCCCAGGAATCCCCCTGCCTCTGCTTCCTCAGCACTGGAATGCCAGATACAACCACCATGCATTTTTTTTTTTTTTTTTTTTTTAATATGGGTTCTGGGGATTGAACTCAGGTCTTCATGCTTAAAGGGAAAAATCTTTTAATGACTGAGCCTTCTCTTCAGCTTTTAACTTAAAAAAAAAAAAACCAAAAACCAAAAACCTCTCTCTCTCTCTCTCTCTCTCTCTCTCTCTCTCTCTCTGTAGAGGGAGGTATATGAGTATGCATCTATCTCTGTGTTCCTCTGTTTGAATGCAGGTGTGCACATGTCACAGCTTGCATGTAGATGTCAGAGGAAGACCTGGGGTGACAGTCCTTACCTCCCATCTTACTTCTTGAAGCAGGGTTTCTTGTTGCTTGCTGATGTGTATATATGCAGCTAGCTGACCCAGGAGCTTCTGGGAAAATTTGTCTCCACCTCTCATCTCTCTTTAGGAGTGCTGGGATTATAGACATGTGCTACTGTGCCCAGCTTTACTTGGGTGGGCTGTGGGGCCTGAATTCAGATATTCACGCCTGTATAGTCAAGTGATTTTTCTACTGAACCATCTTCCCAGTCTAGCCCCAGCCCAGACTTGATCGCGTGTATCCCAGACTGATCACTATGTAGCTGAGGATGGTCTAGAACTCATGATCCTCTTGCCCTCACTTATAAGTGCTAGAATTACAGGGTTGTACCACCACAAGATGCACATCAGCACAGTAACACAGTGCTCTTCAAGGAAGGTTCCCTATCCACCATCAAAGTGACCTTCAGGGAATGCTGTGCAGGATGGGTCTTGGTAATCCAATTCAACCCCTGGACACTTGTCTTCCTTACCGTCCCTCAGCTTTTTAATGGCGTTGTCTACATGGGTGAAGAATCTAGCTGTTTCCTCATCCAAATTGTCTCGAGCTGAGGATGGGACATGGGACAGAGGGATGTTGGGGACAGGATCGGGTCAGGTAAAAGGGTGCTCCCACCCTTGCCCAGCTGTGCCTCACCAAGATACCAGGGAAAGAGCAAGGTGTTATTCTCCAGGAAAAAGGAGTGTAGGCTTTGTGAGAGTTCTGTGGGTGGCCCTGGGGTGCCCCAGAGCACCTGCAGGTCATAGTCCAGTAGGGGGATCAGCTCCGGCCAGCAGCGGAGGCAGCTCTTCCCAGTGGTCCCTGCGAGGAAGCAGATCAGCAAGACAAGATGCATCTTCTGGAGTCCTTTCCAAGTACTCACAGTCTCCTGTGGAACTCTGTTGCCCTGGAAACGGCATTTTTGAGGCAGAACAAAGGTAAATTCCATGGGACACAGCAAAGGGTCAGCTGAAGTGAAACCAGGCTTAGGCACCACAGCCAGAATGGAGGGAGAACAGAGACAGGAGAAAGTGACATCAACAAAAACTAAGAAGCCAGTTGGCAGTGAGAGGTCTGAGGGTCACAGGGGCCGGGACAGGGGACACTGTGATGCATTGTCTATTTGAGTAAAAACTTTATTAAAAGAGTTATTCATGGCATTGACATACAGACAGGCAGACAAATACAGTATGGCCAGTCTTGGGCCCAGGAGATGGCATGTCTGGAGGAAAGGTTTCAGAGCATAAGTGCTGGACTTGAAAGTCTACATGTTTGGGCAGAGACTGAGAACGATGCAAAAAGCAAGAGGTCTATTGAATCCAGTGCACTGGGGCTGTCCTACCAACAGGGCAATGGTGACCCTGGGTTAGTAAGGTACATACTTTTTATACTTTTCTGGGGCAGAGCTTGGCAACATCATGAAAGGGTAGGCTTGCATTGGTGGTTAATTTTGACCTTTTTTATGATTGGAGGCCCGAGGTGGTGACGTCAGCCTGTTACCACCCACCTTTGGCTTCAGCCTGTCTTTGACAACAGAGAATTCTGTCCATTGTGTGGGGCCTGAGGCATAGCTGTTCCTGGCCCCACTTTTTCATTTTATAACGGTTATCTTTGGCCCTTCTGACTATCTGGAATGTTTCCTGGTCCGGCTCATCGGCCGCCTTTTGTCTCTCAAGGCCTCACATAAGGAGAGGGAATCCTGGGCTCAGAATGTATGACTGTGATATTCGAGGAAGATGAAGAGGGAGGAGAGTCACATCTATGTGGAGCAGAGTCATTATATTCTAGGATGTGTGGTCTCGGGAATCCAGCAGCCTCTACACTGGGATCCTGGAATCCGGACACCTGATTTGTAAACTTCCTTGGACCAGTGAGAATGGCTCCTATCATTCTGGAATCTGGGTGCTAGAGAAGTCTGTTTATATATACTCACGAGCAGGATCTCAGTAGCATGCCTCCCATCGGCTCTACAACAGCAGTAAGAAAGAGGCTGCCGCTGGTGAGCACTGCCTGATCAGCCTGTGACCTCAAGTATGCCAGGGAGAGAAAGACTTGAAACCCTTCCCTGCCTGAGCTACATGTACCGTGCTTGGGAAAGACTTGTGATACAGACTTGAGAGAAGGAGGGTGCCATATCAATGATCTAAAAGGTCACAAGCCCCATGATTCTGTGCGTTTTGAGAGCATGTCTGATCCCTGCTCACTAGCTCACTCTCATTCACATGTGGGCTTTCTTTTTCTTAATTAATTGCCTCCAATTCTCTTTTTAGTCAAGTGTTCTTGGTGCAGTCCTTTGCACCAGGGCATGTGAATCTGGTCTCCAAACTAAGATCCATCCTATAATACCAAGTGAGCCTTCGATTAATCTCTTGCCTCAGAATGGACAACTGGTGTTTGGCAGGAAGGATTCTTTGATGGTTCATGTGTTAACATGTATATGAGGATCCTGTTTCCAACATATGAAATTTGAAAGGCACGTTCAAATCAGAGATTCTCAACTTAAATTCTGACACCAGGTGGGGTTGAAAAGTCATGTGACCAGGGGAGCTGGTCTGGAGCAAGAGTGAGGTTGAGTCATGTCCAAACCCTGGAAATCTCATCCCAAGACTGGCAGGAGTGGGCCTGCATGTCCCAGGGGAGACCCCCAGCTCTGCCACCCTTAAGATAGTCACATAGCCTGGTGGTCAGGTTATAGGTTAAACTTCCTCTCTCCTTATAAGGACATGTCCAGCAAACACCTGGAATTCCTCTTGATGTAAACGAAGCCTGCCCCATTACCTTAGTCCTGGTCAATGATGTGAAGTCACCCCAGAAATCCCTATTCACCCCTCAAAGTTTATATAGCCTTTCTTCTCCACCAGTAAAGGAGAGCTGTTTCACTGAAAACTGTCTCCTGACTCAGATCCTGCCTAACCCACTCACACCAGCTAAGCTTCACTCTCTCCAGTTCAGCCTTGTGTGCAATGTGATTGGGTCCTCCAAGGCAGGAAGGATACCCAGAGTGGCAGCTTGTACCCGATATGACCACGTCTCTCACATTCTGAGTGACCACGTTTCTCACATTCACAGTGCTGTCTCCTAGAACTGTTAAAGCAGTCAACAGCTAAAGCAAGTCAGCTTTTTAACTGTATTGCCTTTCATATCGACCTTAGACATCCTCTTTCCCTCTGTGTCATTTGCTTGTTTCTGTGTGGAAACAAAATACCTGACAAAAGCAATTTACGGAAGGAAGCGTTTGTGTTGGCTCAGAGTTTGAGAGACAGCCCCTCATGGTGGGGAAGGGAGGCAGGAAGGCAGGAGCGTGAGGCAGCTGTCACAGCTGTCACATTACATCCGCATTCAGGAAGCAGAACGTTGGAGCTCAGCTCTCTTTCTTCCTTTGAATCAGTCCAGGATAGCAGCTAATTGAATGCTGCTGATCACATTCAGGTGGGTCTTCCCACCTCAATGAACCTGATATGGAAAGCCCCTCACAGACATGCTCAGAGGTTTGTTTCCAAGTAACTCTAAATCCCATCAGATTGACCATCCAGATTAATCATCACACCCACCAAGTAGAGATTCCCTCCTGTGAGAGTCTCCAATTGCTGAGCATCGTTTACTAGAACTTAGTGGTTCACAACATTTATTTATTATTATTATTATTTCCTGGCATCTAAGAGTTTGGGTCTGGTTGAGCTGGGCTCTCTGCTCAAAGGGTATCACAAGGCTAAATTTACCATGCCATCTGGAAGACTTGAGATTATGTTAGATAATCAACTCTGACTCCCTTATAATGGCTTCCATCCATTATCCCTTTGGGTCTTTGTGCAAGACATCATCATCATGGTGGTGTCCATGGCATGGTAAAGGAACAACCTCCTCACATCATGGTGGCTAGGAAGAAAGTGAAAGGGGGAAGAGACTAGAGTTCCAGATTCCTCTACCGGAAATTCATGGTAGCACAACTTTCTCCCACTAGGCCTTGTTTCTCAAAGCTACTACCTCTTCCCAAACTGTCTACTGATGAAGGACCAAGGCTTTAACACTGCTCACGTGAGACCATTTGTAACAGGGTCCCAGACCTTAGTAGGCTGAGATCTTAGCACATCTAACTCCAGTTCCCTCTGTCAGCATTGAGGTGTGTAAAGCTTTTATGATGAGCCTCAGGCTGATACTGTGCTTGAGTCTGTCCTCTACTCCATCCTTTGGTGGTTCCTTCAGCTCCATCAGATGAAAGGGGAAAGCTGTCATTCTCCTTTCATTTGCCTCTCAGTGTCATTCTGTATACACCTATTGTGTGCCAGGTGCACTTCAGATGCAGTGAGTGTGCCTGTCAGCTACATCCTGGCAGTTACAATGCACATAGAGCCTGGAGAAGAGACAGATGATCCTGGAGAAGATGCTGGACACAGAGGTTTGGGCATATCCAGTATGTAACCCAAAGATGAGGAGGAACAATTACATTTCCCCAAGAAGAACAGTTAGAGACACTTGCTTACTCTGCTCATTGCTGTTTTATTCACAACAAAGTCAAAACACATCTCACCTCTAAGAGAAGAGGAGAGAGTTTACTCTGGGCACAAATATGAGTGACCTTAGCCCTGGCCAGAGAATACAGATTTAGGATACCATGAATGCCATGTTCTACTGTGGAAGCAGTTGCACAAAATTCCTATAGTAACAGAACAAAGAAACATTTCAAATACTTTAACCAGGCAGTTATAGGAAAACAGAAAATCTTCCTGTAGAGCCCAGATACTATGTGATGACTCTCAGCCCTTTGATTGGTAGAAACCATGGTTTTTTTAAAATACATTCCAAAAAGTTTTTTACCTAGTAGACACAGGTTGTTAGGTCTGACACAGAAGTGGACAGGAATTTAGGAGGCTAAAGACAGCTTAAGGTAAATTGTACTTAGGCTCTGGACCTGCAACATTCTAAACTCCCTACGTCACTTAAGTTCCATCAACCAGTCTTAGTAGACTTAGCTTCTTTCCAGGAATCCCCATTCCCAATGGCAAGGCAAAGGATCCAGTCAGGATATTCATGAACAGATGAATGAAGAAGGAAAACGTGGTACAAACTCACAGTGGTATTTTATTTAGCTGTGAAGAAAAATGAAGTTATAACATTTTCAGGAAAATGGATGGAACTGGAAAAATAATTGGCAAAAATCTGGGGAGTCCTGGTGGAGTTACCATATGATAACATGGAAATTAGAGGGCAGGGAGTCTGGGCAGCAAAGCCACATTGTTTCATTAAAAGTTATAGTTATTCCTTCTACTTTATTAGCTTGGTTTAAGATGACTCTACCTTCCCGTTCCTTGGCTAGGTCAATGACAGTCCAACTGGTCTTGATCAGAAAGTTTCTCTGCTGGTCCCAACAATGTTGTAACACTTACAACATTGTTGTAACAGTGTTACAACATTGCTGTAACAGTGTTGGATTATGTGATACAATCTGGGTTCAGAAAGACAAAAATGCTGCCTAGTTTTTCTCATTTGATGGTCCTAGCTTATAATTATTATCAATGCACATTTATTTTGGCTAGGAAACAGGACCCAGAGGAGGTGGGGAAAGGCTTTAAGGGAAAAGCACAGGAGTGTAATATGAAACTTGTGGCATGGAATTGAAAGGGAACAGTGGGGTGGTCTTGGGGGGGGGTCATTGGAGGTAAAAGAAAGATCAGCCACAATTGATTATACACCATGAAGAAGCCTGTTACTTTTGTTACATGAAGCCCACCAGAGATGAACATTCAGACACAGTTGATAGCCAATTGGAAGTCTTTGTTTCAATTGGCTGGGACCACACTCAAGTATTCCAGACTTAAGGTGTAGCTATGAACATTTAGATAAAGAGGCTCTTAAAGGCAAAAATCACATCCTGGTATCTCACTCAGAAGCTGCAGGAGGAGGTTTGTGCAAGCAAGCAATTTAACCAAAGCCAAGATAAGCAGTTAGCTGGGGGTGGGGGTGGGATCTCTGCAGGCGAGCCTTACCAGAAACTAAGTTAGCTGGGTATCTTTTTCTAGTGTTCTAAAATAGAGTTGGGTAATTTTCCATAGGATTCTCCATCAAGTGTAACAGATCCTCAGGCCTTAGCACAACAAACTACATGATGGAAGTACTATTCAGGCTATAAAACTCAACAAGTAGACAGTACCACATGTCAAAATGAAAACAAAGACCTAATTCATCAAAGTCCAGAGTTCTGGGAATGTCTCTAACTGTTGAAACCTTCTTTTCAGGTTTCTGTAGTTCTGTTTCTTGCTAACTATTCTTGTTAACTGAGTATGTCACCCCAGGACATGGTTTTTGTGTTTAAAAACTCATCCTGAGAAAGGATTGGGGCTCTATTGGGATCCTTGACAGGAATATCCAGTCAGTCCCCAGCTGGCTAACAAAGACTTTATATTGGCTTAAACCTATGTCCAGTAGTTTTCTCTGGCAGATGCCTTGCAATACAAGGAGATAAAATTTTAGTTAAACATCAGGTGATCTCAGCAAGAATACAAGATGGGGGAACCTTTGCAGTCTACTGCTGTGTAACACTTTGTATACTAATTGAAAAATAGGGAGACAGCTGGTTGGGAAGTGCTTGCCAAACAAATAAACATGAGGACCTGAGCTAAAACTTTAGCTTCTAGGCAAAAAGCTGGGTGTGGCAATGTGTCTGTAATCCTTATGCTGAGGGAAGTGGGCAGACATGTAGACCCTTAGATCACTTTGGCCAACTGGACTTGCAAAACTGGTGAGCTTCTGTTTTGGTGAAGAATCTTGTCTCAAAAAATAAGACCAAGCACAACTAAGGAAGAAACTTAATAGTGACTTTTAGCCACCTGATGTGTATGCACAACATACACACTTGCACACCTCACATGCCTATATAAACACACATATATGAACACATACAAACACATGAACACCACACACACACACACACACACGCACACACACACACACACACACAAAACAAACGTGCTTAGGCACTAGAAACTGGAAGGACTTGGGGTGCATGGCTCTCAGCATCACACCAAGGTGGTCTTCAGTCTGATTCTTTTATTCCAAATGAAAGGCCGTTGACTGTTCTCTGTACCGTTCTTGCACTCTTCATTAAGTGCTGGGATTAAAGGCATGCACCACCACTGCCCGGCTACAATTTACGGAGGACTTTGCTCCCTTTAAAAATTCTCAGTCCAGGCAAGAAGACGATGCAAAGGCGTGTACTGGACACTAGAGGGCGCGTGAGGATCACTCATCCAGTCCAAAAAGTCCTGAATCTGTGGTACAGAGGTGAACAAGGAAAATTCCTTGCTAAGTGTGTCTGTCTATCCATCTCAGCCCTTCGGTTTTTACCAGCCCAGGGTGGGGAACGGAGGACAGGACAATCGGAATGGCTGGCCCAGGGTCACGGAAAAATAAGTGGCTGAACAGGAGCAGAGGAAATGGCTAAGGGGAGTGTGTACATTGGAGAATGCCATCGGGGTACCTAGAAGATGTAGGTGGCCAGACACACCAGCAGTTGTGAGCTCACCTTTCTGTAAATGGGAAGGAGAGGGGGAAGCTTAAGCACCATCAAACCTCTCTGCCGACCTTCCCTGGGGGAGATCAGCTGATCCTATGGGAAAACCCTGTTCTGGGGTACTCCCTGCCCCTTATCTCCTACACAACCTACACAACCGTGCAGGCCCGGAAGACTCTAGAGACAGTTCCAAGGATGCCCAGTAGGAAAAGGAGAAGCTTTTGAATATTTTGGACTCTCCCAACCAAGCCTACAGAGTTTCTGCAGGGGCAGTTGGAGATGGACCTCCGATTCAGAGTAAGGGTCCCAGGAGCAGCTCCAGAAGCACAGATATCTTGAGCTTTCATATCCATTGGCCTATCCCTTTTGGGAATACCTAAGGTTGAGGAATGGAGCTGGGAGATGTGAGGGAGTGCCTGCTGCCACAGGAGGGGAACAGTAGCCATGGGTGGCTGTGGGTGAGAGGACACAGTACGTGGCATCTTGCCATCTCCACTGCATGCACTAGTTGAAAAGTCTTCAAGGTGCTCCCCTCCCCTAAATCATTTGCCTAGAGTCAAGTGTCACAACAGGTTGATCAGACTTGAGAATTGAAAGCAGTGTCTAGGAAAGTTCCTTGGTGTCTAGAATAGCCAAGGATGGGACCTACCAAGGGTGCTGTTGAATCCAGGTGGGCTTAGCATTCTCTAACCTTGCTCTTGCACAGCCTTCGTCTTTTTTGTGAAGTATTTGTTTATTGAGAGCTTCATGCATGTATATGATGAAGTATTTGTTTATTGAGAGCTTCATGCATGTATATGATGAAGTATTTGTTTATTGAGAGCTTCATGCATGTATATGATGAAGTATTTGTTTACTGAGAGTTTCATGCATGTATATGATGAAGTATTCATTTATTGAGAGTTTCATGCATGTATATGATGAAGTATTCATTTATTGAGAGCTTCATGCATGTATATGATGAATTTTGGTCATATCCTCCCAGCCCCACTTTATTAGGATCTTGCAAGACCCTTGCCTTCTGTCTCATATGCTGATTTCCCTTGGTGTCTTAGCTTTGTCCCCATGCTTGCTGGGTGGCTCCTTAAGGAAGAGGTCTCCACACTGCCAAGAGTTAGGCTGAGCTCTGCCCCAGGGAGATGATCAGATGGAAAGGTGTGAATATTGATTGTCATCTTGACAGCATCTGGAGTCACTTAGGACACAAACTTCTAGGGATGCAGGTGAGTAACTTTCTAAATTGGATTAATTAATCTGGGATGAATCATTCTAACTGTGATTGACACCAGACCATGAGTTGAGTCCTGGACTGAACAGAGGAAAAGGTGAGCTGAGCACCAGTGATATCTCTTTCTGCTTCCTGACCATGGATGCAATGTGAGCAGCTGTCTCAGGCCCCTGCCGCCATGCCTTCTCCGCTGTAATGGACTGTACCCTCAAGCTGTGAGCCAAAGTTAATTTGTTTTGTCATAGCAAGGCATGAAGTAATACAGAGGGCTCACAAGCAGAAAACTGTCCTGGTTTCATCTGGGCTTAGAGTTTTCTGGTCTTATCAAAGCCTTCTGAAATAACAGCAAGATCCTCACACTGCGGTAGTAGAGAAGTAGACTCACTTGTAGACTCTCAGACTGTATACCAGTGACACATCACTTCCCTCTGGGGCCCCTGCATCAGTGTCATTCACGCTGGGGAAGGACGGGCTATGACACAGGGGTGGGCAACAGACAGACACCTGGGCATGCTACCTGAGCAGCATAAGGCAGCCATTGTGCGTTTGAGGAGGCACAAGTCAATTTCGTGTGTCTCCCTCAGTTTTTCTGCCTTATTTTGGGAGAGGGTCTCCCACTGATCCTTGGAGCTCACTTATGGCTAGCAAGTCCCAGGAATCCTCCTGCCTCAGTCTCCCCAGTGCTGGGATTACAGGTATGCACTGCACCTAGATTTCTACATATGGTCTAAGGATGCAAACTCAGGTTCCTATGTTGTGCAGCAACCACTTTAAACAGCTGAGTCTTGTCCCCAGCACAAGGCAGCCCTCTCCAACACTGTAAATATTGTATGGTAGCTCTTAGCATCCCAGGCCAGGGATGGTATAGAAGCTGGATGTTGTAGGCTATAGATGGACTTGGAATTGGACATTTGGGGGCTCTCTAACAGAGGAGATGCATGCAACAAAGGGCCCTGAAGCTCCAGTCTTGGCCTTTGCTGGACAGATAGGCTAAGTACAAGCTGGATGCTGATGTCTTTGATTTGTTTTTCAAAGTAGGAACAGGGTCTTTGGAGGAAAAAGAAGCAGGGGCCATTAGTGAACTTCCTGCTCCTTGTCTGTGGAAGCTCAGGGCAGGGGCTCTTACGCAACTGAAAGGCTTGTTCAGTTTGGCTCAGGGCTGGGGATGTAGCTCATCAGTAAAGTGACTGTCTAGCATTTACAAGCCCTGAGTTTGATCCCCAGCATCATGGTAAACATGGATTTCATCCATGATTCCAGCTCAGTGGTAGAGGCACAATGTCCAGAAGTTCAAGGCCAAGATGAAGCCAGATTGGCTGTGTGAGATCCTGATTTAAGAAAGGCATGCTGCCTCCCATGCACGTACTAAGTTTGGCCTAGAGGGAGTTTATCATTCTCTGTCTCTGTCTCTCTGTATCTCTCTCTCTCTCTGCACAAAGTGAACTATAAACAAACCAATGTGAAAACACACTGTACAGCAGATAGGATGCCTCAGCCCAACATGTTCATGAAATGATGTTAAAACCAAACAGCTGCTACCAATCAGACTATCTCTACTTCCATCTCCCGTCTCACATTATATATAAATAGCGCACTCGGAAGTAGTAAAGTGGTGTTGTTTTAGTGACAATGGCTACCAGATGGTCCTGGAATCACAAGGAAAACCAATCAAGATCTTGCAAAGCCAGTTCCCAGAGAGATGGCTCAGAGGTCAAAAGCAGTTGACCCAGTTTTGGTTCCCAGCACCCACAGCCAGTAGCTCACAGCCATCCCAAATTCTACCTCCAGTGAACCTGACACCCTTTTCAGGCATCCAGATGGGGACATGTACGCATTTACACACACACACACACACACACACACACACACACACATACACACACACACACATACACACACACATACACACACACATACACACACATACATACACACATACACACACACATACACACACACACATACACACACATACACACACATACACACACATACACACACACATACATACACACACACATACACACACACATACATACACACACACATACACACACATACATACACACACACATACACACACACATACATACACACACACATACATACACACACACACATATACACACACAAGCAAAATGAATAAAAATAATGATTTTTTAAAAATCTGTAACTTTAGATTTATTGTGATTTTTGTCTTTTAAAAGGCCCAAGGATTGATACTTAGCTGGGCTCATATCTACAGAAACCTTGTAAGGCAACTGTCTCTGACCCACTCTAGGGCAGCTACCACAATGCCATTCTCCTAGTTCTGTGTTCTGGCCACTGTGTTAGGTCCTGAACCCCCATATTCCTGCATGTAAAAGCTTTTTAGAACAGGCAGCAATGCCTCCTCCTGCCTCCTTGAAGTCTGCAGTATGGTCTAGAGCCCACGAGGCATGTGATCGTGAGCTGGCTACCATCTGGGCACGTGCACACAGACCTTTAGACTCCCCTATCCCCTTTTCAAGCTCCTGTAGGAGCCTAGCTTCATGCCAGCCTGTGTAACCACTGAAGAGAGAAGGCAGTTCTGCATCTCCCCAGTGCGTCCTCCCCCCCCCATGACCGCACTGACTACTTCCTAACCCTCATCCTGCTTCTCCTCTTCTCACTCCTCCTACTCTGATCTCTGTGGGTCCCTTTGCGCCTCCTGCCTTGGAGTCTCATCCCTGCTTCCCTAACTGGCCTCTCCCCAGTCACCCTGAAAACTCTACTTGCCTATTCTCAATTAGAGGGTTTTCTACCTTATTTAAAGGTCCTGCAGGTCCCTTAGGGAAGCCTGGTTGACGCTTCTCTTTTGAAAGCCTGGGTATTATTGGCAGGATTGAGTCTAAGCACTCAGCAAAACGGACTATCCCAGCGCAAGGCCAGACTTCCAGCCTTAATCATCCCTGGTGTCTTGAGGCTTCCAGCATGTCTCTGTGTCCTGATTCCCTTTCTGCACCCATTTTAAAGCCCAGGACCCCTGGGACAATTACTGAAAAGTACTGCTGAAGGAAGCGTTGGCCTTTAATCAAGCTGTGCATTTGGTTGGTCCTGATGTCCTCCAAGCAGGATTATCCTCTTGGGGTTGCATCAAGGCTAGAGAAGATGGATGTACCAAAGGCATCTCTGGGTTTGGGAGAAGAACCAAAGCAGGACCAGCTCCTGTAACAAATGCATGGGTCACAGCTCAGCAGGAAGTGTTTTCTCCCCTCCCAGTGTTACCCAACACTTTTATTTGCTATTTTAGTTTAAATTTACTTTGTGCATGAATTTTAGCATGTAGGAGCCAGAGGACAAACTCAGCTGTTTTTTAATCTAACCTGTTTTTTAAAGACAAGGTCTCTCACCTCCTTTAATTGGGCCAAGTAGGTTAGGTTGGCCAGCCAGTGAGCCTCAGATCTGCTTGTCCATGTCTTCCTAGCATTGGGTTTGTGGATAAGAACACCAGGAAAGAGTCTGGGTCTACAGAGACTGATTAACTGATTAGAGCTTCAGTACTGTAGAGAGACTGGGTTGCTGCAGGTCCAGAGTCTAACGACCATTTGTGGCCTTCAAGAACAGACATCTCTTGCCATCTTTCTGTTGGAACTAACATCTTGAAACCAACAGATAGAAACCCTTTGGAATCTATTAACTTCATGTATCACTTCCTTTCCTCAAACCAAAAGCTAAGAATGTAATCTTGGGTCTACAGTAAGGTTTAAAAAAGTAAAAATTTTCCTTAATTTATGGTGGAACATGGAATTTGGGGTAACCTACGTCTATGTTCCTGGGACACAGTCACTCAAAATGACTCCAGAATAAACTACCACTTATCCAGAATAAACTATCATTTTATTCCAGTTAAGATAAAAGTTGTGTCTTTTGAATGGACAGGTTACAGGAGCACTCCACAGGGACAGGTTGTAAGTTACAGGTACAGGCCAAAGGGATAGGTTACGAGTACACTCCATCATGCCTGGCTTCTTTTCTTTGGCTTTTGGGAGATTGATTCAGGTCCTCAAACTTGCAGGAAAGGTACTTTTCTGGCTGAATTGTCACCCCAGCCCCCAGCAACATTTTTATATTTAAGAAAAACAGTTTTCTGGTACTGTGACAGCTGCTTGAGTACATCTGGAATTAATGAAACCCCAAGTAGCTGGGCATGCCTGGGAGGAATTTTTCTTGATGGGATCGTTTGAGGTTGGAAAATACACTTTAAATCCAGATCATCTGAGGTCGGAGGATCCACCCTAAATCTAAACCATACCTTCTGATTTCAGTCTATTTAAAAGATGCAGAAGGAAACTTTTTCTCTTTCACCTGCTTGCCCTCACTCTCACCTTTGCTGGTGTTAGACCCTGTGTCTTCAGGATCCCAGCATACACTGAAGACCAGCTGAGATGTACAACCTAGTGGACAAAAGAGCTATTGGACTCTCTGTCCACAGACAGCCATTGTTTGAATAGTAAGACTACAACCTGCAAGCCACTCTAATAAACACACACACACACACACACACACACACGAACACGCACATGCACACGTGTGCACACACACGACTCATTCTATCAGTTCTGTTTCTCCAGAGAGCCCTGGTGTATCCAAGTACACTGTAAGAGGGCAGCTGTATGTACATTCTCTAGAGTGCCACTTGCAGCCCCTTGAGCAGATTCTAAATGCCACAGAGGAGCCACCTGCTTAGACTAACACTTCAGCACCCGGGATGTGCTGTACAAAGGTTGTGTGTTTAGGCTATGAGCTAAATCTCCTGCAATTTTCAACCATGGACATGTGATCAGCTCTCTTGTCTTGTTGTTTCGATTGTAAAAGAGAGAAAATAAATGTTTCTAGCTCATGCTTATTGTGTGGACGAACGGTTAAGCCCTTAGAACAGTGCTGGCAAATAAACAGTGAGCACTGCACGTTAAATAAACATCGGTTCAAACCTTTTGTACAGCGAGGTGTCACTTCCAGTGGCGTTGGCTTTGTTTCTTGCTGTCTCTTGTGTGCAGTTAAATCTGTAGCATGATGGCTTTGCTATCCATCTGCTTCCACGTTCCTGTAATCTCTGTTTTTATTTCCTTTTGCTTTGTAGTTCCGTGTCTTCTCTCTTGTCCTGAACAGCAGAATATTTCTTCCTACTCCTTGAGTCATGTTTCCTTCTTCTTCTTCTTCTTCTTCTTCTTCTTCTTCTTCTTCTTCTTCTT
>JADRCH010000105.1:4705108-4717292 GCA_019843965.1 Rhynchomys soricoides | reverse complement strand
TGTAATAACACTAATTAGTAATAGCAGTAATAACAGCAATAATAACAGTGACTAAGACAGTGTGTGCGCGTGCATGTGTGGAGGCCAGAAACTGATGCTAAGTATCTTTCTCAGTCTCTATTATTATTGCTACTATTGAGAAGGTGTTGTGAAGGAGAAAGGGATTGAGGAGAAGAGCTGACAGGAGTTTACTCTCCAGAAGATGGGCTTTATTAGGAAAGAGAGAGAGCGCCAGGCAACCCCAAGGGGCCATGGTCCAGCCATAAAGTAGGGAAGTATTAGAAGGGACAGTAGGGAGCACAATGCGCTGTGACATGGGAGATCATTACAGAAACATTAAGGAAATTTACCCTTTGGCGAGAGGGTAGTGATTACTGCCATGGAAGGCCTGGGATGAGGTTGAAACGGGGAAGGGGGGATGGAGAGGTGACGGGGGAGGAAGAGGAGAGACAGATCCTTTGCCTTCATGGTGTTTCTCCAGAGGGCAGCAGAGATAGGAAGGAGATAAGCAGAAATAAGGAAGCACATGTGTCTACAAAATTCTGTCATATCTATAGGGGACAGGTGCCAGAGAAGTAGGGGCCTGTTGGTTCCTATTCTTTGTCTGAAGTGACAGGTCAGAGAGGGAGGCATACGTGGTCTTAATGCAGCAGGACCACGATCTAATGGGTTTCTCACTGGAATGGGAGCTCATCAATTTGGTTAGAATAACTGGTTTGCAAGACTCAGGGATTGTTCCGTCTTCACTCCCTCAGTGCTGGGATCACAGCCATATACACCACACATGAGGTTTTACATGGTGATGGCGCTCCATACACCGGTTTTCATGCAGAGGTAAGAGCTTTACCAAAACCAAGCCATTTCTCTTGTGCTTACAGGCTTGAGTCAGTTCTCCAAGGAGCCATGGCGGAGTGGGTAACATGCTGAGGTCAGGGGTCAGGATAGCTATTTCTACTGTTTAAG
Source organism: Rhynchomys soricoides (assembly GCA_019843965.1). NCBI lineage: Eukaryota > Metazoa > Chordata > Mammalia > Rodentia > Muridae > Rhynchomys > Rhynchomys soricoides. The sequence continues at coordinate 4,716,329 of JADRCH010000105.1, read as the reverse complement.
GAAAGTCAAGCAAGTGACTTTCGGGGTGAATGACATCTCTCTGATGTCCTAGTAATTAAGAGTAACTTCCTTCTCTTTCCTTTGGCTTTGTTCCTGCTTTATGCTGTTGAATTCACTTCTAAAGCAACCATGTAGATAGACTCAGTGAGAAATAGCATTTTTATTTTTATTTTATTTTATTTGTTGTTTTTGGAGACAGGGTTTCTCTGTGTAGCCCTGGCCATCCTGGAACTCATTCTGTAGACCAGACTAGCCTCGAACTCAGAAATCCACCTGTCTCTGCCTCCCAAGAGCTGGGATTAAAGGCGTGTGCCACCACTGCATGGCGAGAAATAGCATTTTTAAATACTTCTGTCTTCCAGCATTTATTTATCATGAAATATTATTGTATTTGTGTTACTTACATATTTAACTGTTGGACATTCAGCTACCTGGCTGCAGAATTCACAATAGATTGTCTTTATGTTACTCATAACTATAATCATAGTAAACATTTTACATACAAGGAGTGAGAGAGTGAAAGACGGATAAAAATAGAGATCAATACACTATAAAGAACAGTGCTGTGATATATGTATATACACACACAGAGATCAATATGCTCTAAAGAACAGTACTGTGATACACACACACACACACACACACACACACACACGCGCGCTCGTGCGTGCGACCGAAATGGGGCTAGAGTAATGATTTCAATCATGAAAAGACCTTGCTACTCTTAAGGAAGGAGCTGACTTCAGTTCCCGCACTCACAGTTGCCTACAATTCCAGACTCAGGGATCTAACAAACTCTTTTGGTCTTCTCAGGCACCCACATGCATGTGAACACACATATCCTACAGAAGTGAAAAAAAAAAGATTAATCATTAAAATATAAAATAGTTTCTTCTCTGTAACCTGATACTTGCCTTTCTGAGACTGTTGCATCTATTTTTCTGAATAGAGAAAACCATTCAGATATAAATGAGAAATGAAAAATCTTGCTGAAAGGTCTCTCTTATTCCTGAGAGCTTACACCTCAACATCTGGCCGGTGGAAACAATCTCTCAAGATACTTGTATTAACATGAGGCTCCCATGAACTTGGCTGTTCTAATCCAGTTAAATATCTAATGTGTGTCAGTCTACTTGATCTCCTGTGTCTACCTTAACTTGTCCTTGTCATGATTCAATCCCTATTGCCCCTGTCTAAAGCAGCTTTCTCATAGAGGTGAACATTGGGCAGATTAGCCCAGGATAGCCCTTCATAGTGCCATAGGAACCAATATGCAGCACAAACTATTTCCTAACTTCTATTTCCTAAGCCTAAGTGGAATTTACAGATGGAGCCATTAATCTCTACATGCATGATTAAAATAAAATTGCTTATTAAGGTTTTCATGCATGTATATATCGTATGTTGTGCTCATTACTGACTTTTTTCCTTTCTATATCTTTCGGCTCCCAATAGCTCCTTTCCATGTTATATGATCAAACTTTTCCTGGGATGATACAACATACACATGTACTCACCCAGATAGGAAGCCTACCACCGACCAAAGTACAGATAGCATCAAAGTTCAATTTGGTAAACCAACGAGTTTTATTGGGGTTACCTACAGGCGTATGGGTGAAGGGGTACTTAGAGGCAGTTGGTCTGGTCTGTAAGTCTTTGCAGCCTGGCTTATCTGGTAGTCTTCTTTGCAGCTAGGCTTTGCTTACTCTGGCATGGAGGGGCTTTGTAACTCTGGCCAGTTTCAGGGAGTTCTGGAATCTGTTTTTTGTTGTTTACCTTTTTGCTTAAGGAGTTTCCTTGCAGGATGGAATGTTTTAACCTAAGAGGAAACTGCTATGCAACAGTCCCCCATATGATTTCATTTTTGCTTTGATATTATATACACATATATGCTTTTTTGTACCTATGTAAAATATAGAAGTCATAAATGAGATAAAACATAACATTTGTCTTTCTGAAACTGTCTTAATTCACCCCATATGGTTAATTCTGCTTGTGTCCATTTTCCTGTGCAAGACAATAAACTTCAGGATACAGGCACTTTCTGAATAGGACGTCAGTCTTTCACGAATTAAGTTCAACAATCAACAAATAGGACCTTGTGAAATGAAAAACCATCTTTACAACAAAGGAAACAGTTCATTGCATGAAGAGACAGCTCTACGGAGCGGGAGAAAATTTTCCTAGCTATATATCTGAGAGAGGAGTATGCATCTACAATATACAAGAGCTAAAGGGGCTGGAGAGATGGCTCAGCAGTTAAGAGCACTGGCTGCTCTTCCAGAGGTCCTGAGTTCACTTCCCAGCAACCACATGGTGGCTCACAACCATCTGTAATGGGATCTGACTCACTCTCCTGGTGTGCATGAGGACAGCACACTCATATACACAGAATTTAAAACTTTAAAATAAAAAATAAATTTTTTTTTAAAATGAGCTAAAAATACTGCACATGGAATCTTTTTTGAAGCTAGTTAAGGTCTTGAGTATAATGAGAAAGAAATAAAGACAGTTCTATCATATAGAATCTATATGGTAAAATTCTATGTATTGTTATATGTAAATGTCTGGTTTTTACTTTCTAAAAATCTGAAGTTATCAGATGTTCACAATCACAATAAAACAATGTGGATGGACAGAACACTGTCTCTCTCTCTCCTTCTCCCTCTTCCTCTTCCTCTCCCCCTCCCCCCCACTCTCTCTGTATACACATTCATGTGAGGATAGACATACAAGTGGGTGAGACTGCATGTGTCACTCTGCCTTTCACCTCACCATGACTGAATCACAAGTGTGCGCCTCCAGACCTGGATTTTTACGGAATCTTGGGGATTGAACTCAGGTCCTCACGGTTGTGTGGCATGCGTTTTACTGACTGAACACCACTCCAGCCTATGAGCATGCTTTTGCTGAAGTGAAGAACGCACAGGTGGACACGTCTATGACAACACTGTGATAGGCACAGAGCCCGAGTCATCCAGGTGTTTGGAGATGAAGATGGCTTGACTCAGGAAGGCCCAGGATTTTACCCAGAGGAAGAACATGCTTCATAAAGAAACATTTTTTTAAACCAGTTTACATGATTACTGAAATTTGTAATGTAGCGTGAAACAGGGCAAATACACTTTATAAATGTTCATACAATGTGAAGACTAAATATTTCAAGGCTGCCACCCATGTGAATGCCCAGTAGCACATTCAAAAGTGGGCTTGAGAGTCCTCTCTGTGCTACAGAAGTGCCGTTCATTATGTCTTTTCTATGTATATGTGCATGTTCCTGTGTGTGCCCATGTATGTGGGTGCATGGGTGTGTGCAAGTGTATAAGCATGTGAGCATGCCTGTGGAGACCAGAGATTGGCTGGAAGAGCATTTCTCAGTTGCTCTCCACCTATTTTCTGAGGCAAGGTCTCTTATGAATCTGGAAGTGACAGGTTAGACAAACTGGCCAAGCCACCTCCAGAGCAACTCAAAGAAGAAGAAAAGGGCATTCTCAGGCTCGTTGCATAAACACTTCCCTTTCTTACATATCTTCATGCTGTTAGTGACTTTATCCAGTCCTGTGTCTTTAAACACAACCCAGGTCACGTCAACTTGTGTCTTCTCATCTTCTAGCGCCTCGTCTCTTCATCATGGATGCACGCATGCCCCATTGAGTTTCCATGGCCTGAACTTAGTAGACCTTAATCCAATTGCCTCAATTCTGCCTCAGGCTTACATCCTCTCATCTCAGTAACTGGCAATAGTCAGTGAGTCAAAACCTTTTAGGGAGGTAAGGATGAAATTTGGTGCCCATTTCAAGAACATGTGGTGCCCATTTCAAGAACATGTGGAAACTGGTGAGTAGGACCAGTAAATGCGGCTTCCAGTGGGGACCATGAGCAGGACACTGTTTGCAGTATGACTGTTTTCATTTTTGCATGCTCTGTGAGTAGTGACCTCCTCTTGCCTCCGAGGTTGAATTGCTTTGACTCCAATAACATGGAAGAAGTGGTGTGCCCCTTTCTGAGCCTGTGCCCTGAGAGGTTCTGCTTCTGCCCTGACTCTTTTGGACTCTTTTTGGGAAACAGCACACAAAAGCCTGCTTAGTTTCCATGACAGTGAGTACTGCATGCATGGAGTATCTCAAATGAAATCTTCCCAGATGGGATGCTATGCAATGCACCAAGTGGCCCACATCGGTGCCAACTGCTAAAGGAGAGATGGAGACACCAGTGACTATCTAGCCAAGTTAGTCAATGGCTGCAGCCATACATGAGTCCCAAGTAAGACCAGCAGAACATTGCCACTAAGGCCTTGCCCAGAAGGCTGACAACAGAATTCTGAGTAAATGAAATTATATTTGTTTTTAGCTACTGTATCAATTATTTTTCTTGTTGATGAGGGAAAAATACTTGGTTAGAGCAACTTAAAGAAGGATAGATATGTTCTGGCTCACAGCTAGTGAACACCACCATGGTGGAGAAGGCATGGTGGGAAGGGTCCAGACTTGCCCAAAGAGTCATTGCCAGCCCTAGATGATCCTACATCCCAATGACTTGACAATGGAGATGAAGCATCACAGCTGCTAAGTTGGAGGCTGTTTGTTCCACAGTTTGGGAAAGCCAAGCTTGAAGCATTGGAAAGGCAAGTCTGCTATCCTGGCATCTGGTGGGCAGGGCCCAGGTTTGGAGTTGGGGGCTTTGAAAATGCTTCCATTTGAATATGACTGTGGGACTGATGCTAGCTGCATTTTTCTTCAAATTTGTCTCATTGTTTTCTTTCTCTTTATGTCTTAGTTTACTTTGTGTCGCTGTGATAAAACCCTGGTCAAAGCCAACTTAGGGAAGAAAGGGCTTATTTTAGATTAGAGCTGTAGTCCACCATTAAAGGAGGTCAAGGAAGGAGCACACATACATACCTACATGCACACATATGTGCGTACATGTTCATGTACATGTATGTATGCTGAATTTTGGCCACTTAACTCACACTGATCTCTCCCTCCCTGCTGAAACCTCCCCATCAAGTTTCCATATTACTATCTTATCTTCTTCCTCTGTCTTTCTCCCCAACCCCCACGCTGTCTCTCCCTGTGACCCACTGAATTAAGGGTGTTCGCATCAGAATGAAGACAGTGGTTATTTACCAAATCTGTAAAAATAGTTACTGCCAATACTCTCAAGGAGCCACGTCCAAAGCCTTTCTTAACATGACACCTTGCTCCCTAGATGTTTGTCACAGCTCCAAGTGTCCTGCTAATAAGTGCTTCCTATTCCCTCATCCAACAACTGCTGGGCTATTCCTTGGCAGGTGCCACAGACAAGCACAGCAGAAACAGAGGACTTAATTTCAGGCCCAAGGAGACATGCACTAATGTTTAACTTCATCTAGGGAGCAGAGTCTAAAGACGAAGGGGCCATATGGGAGTCATAAGAAAAACATACTGTACTGGCTGGTTTTGTGTCACCTTGACACAAGCTGGAGTTATCACAGAGAAAGGAGTTTCAGTTGAGAAAATGTCTCCATGAGATCCAGCTGTAAAGGCATTTTCTCAATTAGTGTTCAAGGTGGGAGGGCCTCTTGTGGGTGGTACCATCTGTGGGCTGGTAGTCTTGGGCTCTATAAGAAAGCCATCTGAGCAAGCCAGGAGAAGCAAGCAAGCCAGTAAGGAACATCCATCCATAGCCTCTGCATCGGCTCTTGATCCCTGACCTGCTTCAGTTCCAGTCCTGACTTCCTTTAGTGATGAACAGCAATGTGGAAGTGTAAGCTGAATAAAGCCCCCCACCCCCAACTTGCTTCTTGGTCATGATGTTTGTGCAGGAATAGAAACCCTGACTAAGACAACATACTTAACTAAGCACGGATCATGAAGCCAGGGAATCTTCTCAAAGTACCCGGTAGCACATTGAGTCCAGAATGAAAATGAGATGGCTCAGGGGTAAAGGGGCTTGCTACCAGCATGACAACTGTACTGGCTAGTTTTGTGTGCCAACTTGACACAAGCTGAAGTTATCACAGAGAAAGGAGTTTCAGTTGAGAAAATGCCTCCATGAGATCCAGCTGTAAGGCATTTTCTCAATTAGTGATCAAGGGGGAAGGTCCCTTGTGGGTGGTACCATCTGTGGGCTGGTAGTCTTGGGTTCTATAATAAAGCAGGCTGAACAAGCCAGGAGAAGCAAGCCAGTAAGTTACATCCCTCCATGGCCTCTGCATCAGCTCCTGCTTCCTGACCTGCTTGAGTTCCAGTCCTGACTTCCTTTGGTGATGAACAGCAGCATGGAAGTGTAAGCTGAATAAACCCTTTCCTCCCCAACTTGCTTCTTGGTCATGATGCTTGTGCAGGAATAGAAACTCTGACTAAGACAACAACCTAAGTTACATCTCCAGGACTCACATAGGGAAAGGAGAAAGCTGTTTCTTGTCAGCTGTCCTCTGACCTCCACGTGTAAACGTGGGCAAGCGCGCGCGCACGCACGCATGCACACATACGCACACACATACACACACACATACACACACATATACACACACATACACACACACATACACACACACATACACACACACATACACACACATACACACACACATACACGCACATACATGCACACATACACACACATACACACACATACACACACATACACACACATACACACATATACACACACACATACACATACACATACACCACACACACATATACCACACACACACTACACACATATACACACATATACACACATATACACACATATACACACACACACATACACACACATACACACACACATACACATACACCACACACACATATACCACACACACACTACACACATGCTCCCCACTCACACACATACCCTACACACCACACATACACTCACCCCCCCCCCACTAAGTAAACAAACCCATGTAATAAGTTTTTACAGTGGGGAAAGGAATGGTAGTTCTCCATGGCCAGGAAGACACCGAGCTAGCAGAAAAGCACACGCTGCAAAGATGGGCCATATTGGAGAGACAAGGACTCTGACCCTGCCCTGTGACTTCATATCACTTTTGGTGGGCTCTGTAGATGCTGTGGCTAGACCTGCAGTTAATTCTCACTGCTAGCCCTCTTGCCTTATGAACACACACAATTTATTGTGCATCCTGTAGAGGAACACAGGGTTACTCCCAGTCTGGAATGAATACATTTGGCTACAGCGTTGGCACACTTGTCCACAGGCTTCCGTTGTACTGGGAAGACACCGAGGGACAGACTGAGCACGTGCAGCTTCCTGAGATGCTGCCAAACCATATCCCCAAACACTTCACTTATTTGCATGTTTATGCTAGTGGAGAATCAAGCCAATTTTCTCCAATAAACTGTGCTTTTGCTGGCACAGTGGCACAACTCTGATCCTCCGAGGGTCTTGGGGATGCTTCCTGCCAGCTTGCATTTGCTACTGATGGGTTGTGAGCCCTGAGTGTGTGATTGCTGAGGCCCTTTCAACGTTACCTGGAGCGAGAGCTGTCAGACTGAGGAACCCAATGAAGTAATCCCAGAAAGCCTGGCATACACCTGTGTGCATGGGTGGTGTCTGTCAGTGATGTAATGATTTATGCAGGTTATGCCAGGGCATAAGAAGAGTTCAGAGTCAAAGCCACAAGCATGCTTCTGTTGTTGTACCACACACTAATTTATGTGCATATTACATGTGGTTGCAATGATTTGGCACCAGCCTGTGAAAGGCATACCTGGGGTTTGGGCCCTCACTCGCTATCCAGTCAACTAACGGTTCTGACGTTAATAAACTACATGTGGAAAGGCTGCTTCTCTGTACATCTGTCTAAACACAGGCGGCTCTTAGAAGTGACTACTCAGTCTTCATGCCAAAGTCTGGAGCACTCACCCAGTGAGTGGAACCTGTGCTTGGTATAGTCCCACAGCTTTTCTGGGAAAATAAGCTTGCATCCTGCTATAGATGGTGCAGTCAAAACAGACACGAGCTATGCACTGTACAAGAGGATCCAGACAGGTTAGCTATGACATGGCAGGCCAACCTGGAGCTTTTCTTTTTCTTTCTTTCTTTCTTTCTTTCTTTCTTTCTTTCTTTCTTTCTTTCCTTCCTTCCTTCCTTCCTTCCTTTCTTTCCAGACAGGGTTTCTCTGTGTAGCCCTGGCTGTCCTGGAACTCACTCTGTAGACCAGGCTGGCCTCAAACTCAGAAATCCACCTGCCTCTGCCTCCCAAGTACTGGGATTAAAGACATGTGCCACCACTTCCGGCTTTTTTTTTTTCTTCTTCTTTTTTCCTGGAGCTTTTCTTGTGTTTGCTGAAGCCTAGCTTGCTACCCACGTGCAATTCCTATGGACACTGGAGAAGGGAAATGCTACAGTAAACCTGGAGGCCACTCAGGATGGATATTAGGACTCTGCTGAGGCAGAAAGAAAGCTGACTTTTATTGGAGAAGAAGAGAATGAAATCTACCTTTAGCCCTGAGTGGAGAAATGACATTTTGATTTGTCATTATATACGTATTACTGAGCACTTTGTATGTAATTATTGCCCCCTTTTCAAAGAGTTGCTTTTTAGGGGGCTGAAGAGATGGCTCAGTGATAAAGAGCACTTTCTGCTCATGCAGAGGATTGCATTTGGTTTCTAGCACCCACACAGTAGCACATAACTTCCTACAACTCCAATTGCAGGGGAGCCTATGTTCTCTCTTGACTGCCACAGGTACTGACTGCAAATGGTATAAATACATACATGTAGGCAAAACATTCATACATACAAAACAAAAATACATTTTTAAAATTTTTTTTATTTTTTTTAAATTTTTCATACTTTATTTACATTTCAAATGTTTTCCCCTTTCCAGATCTTCCCTTTGGAACCTCCCCAAATTTAACAAGAAGTTAGCTTAGTTGGACCTGTCAATCACTTGGCCAAGAGAGCCCACCCCTTAAGAAGGCTGATTACCTAGAGTCATGCTGAAGAGACAGGAGAAATAATTATCCTCTTAATGGGATGATGTATTTTTCTAATCTATCTATCTATCTATCTATCTATCTATCTCAGTACTGCTTTCTCTTTAGCTGGAATGGATGGATTTTGGCAGAGACTACAAAGCCCGAAGGGACTCCACGAGCAGAGGAGCCAGCCAGCATGGGGGTGTTACTTCCTACACGAAGGCTACTAGACAGGGCTCAAGACTACCAAGGTAGGGGGCAGTGTGAGGGGCAAAGGGAAGAGGTTTCCTCTCACCTCCTGGCCAGGTTCAGCCCTGGAACAGGCTCTCCAGGAAAAGGCTCCAAGATTTCACCTAGGTGAGGCAACTCATCAAAACTGTTAGCTTAGCTTTTGAGAGACTCTAAGTGGGACCTGCAACCCACTCATTTAGTTAGAGTGGCTGTCTGTCTGTCTGGGAAGTCCATGGGTCCTCCTGTCTCCATTTCACAGTGTTGAGGTCACAAGCACATGCCACCATGCTTGAGCTTTTTTTCACATGGGTTCTAAGAAATGTAACTGACTGTACTGACTGAGCTATTTCACAGCCCCATGATACACGCTTCCTGGAGGAACTGCTTCTTCTGTTCTGTCATTATCTACATGTCTCTGGTCCAATTCCTTGTTCTAGGACACAAGAATCTTGAAGTCCCAGCAGGTGCCCTTTTGACTCTGACCCATTCTTATAACATGGAACCTGGGAAGACAGTGATTCTCCTCCCCAGTGTTTCTTGTGCTTCTGGACCATGGTGGACTTGTCTAGGTCCAAATCTGGCAATATATATTAGGTAGCTCCTTTGGGAAAGCTGTGACACAGGACAGACCCACTGAACCTTTTCACAACCCAGACAGAGGTGGAAACTAGGTCTCTTTTTAATCACATGACACCATGTTGACTGTTGGGCATCCCAGTAGAAAGGGGGAGCCTCCCTTTCTCCCACACTCTCTGAGGAATCAGAAGGCCTTCAACTCATCCCAGTGAATGGCAGGGCTGAGGGTGACTCAGGACATTAACAAGGGAAATGCTATTAGAGCCAGCATGGTAGATCCTAAAACAATACCCGGTCTATCCATATGGCCGGGGATGTGATCCTTGGGTACCAAAACTCTTGGATACTCAAAATTCCTTACATAGCATGACATACAACCTGCATACATTCTCCCATACACCATAGGCTACCTGTAATCTCAATAAAACATGAGCATCAGGCAAGTAGTTGTCAGGTCATAATACTGAGGGAATCATGACAAGAGAAGGTGCTCATATTTGGTACAGATGAGACTGATAGTATGTGTTTGCCTTAGTAGTACATCTTAATTTTTGAGCCAGGGTCTCTCATGGATCATGGAGTGCTCTGATTTCACTAGGACTGGGTGGCCCGTGATCCTCAGGGATCTACCTATGTCTTCTTCCTTAATACTGGGAAAGTACAGGGCACCCAGATTTTTCATATATATTTTTGAGGCTCAGACTCAGGTCCTCATGATTACATGGTGAGGATTTTACCAACAGAGCCACCTTCCCACCTGAATTCCATCTTGAAGATAGTTTTGTTAAAGGAAGAGAGACTCATGTGAAAATCCAGATACAGGATAAAAGGGTCAACAGTCATTCAGCAATGATAGTTTGTTAGCTTCTAAAAGAAGTGTTAGGGTGTTCTGGGAGGTCTTGGAAAGAACAGAAGAGTGATACTCCCAGCATGCCTGTGAGAGATCACCAGGCTGAGGAGGAACCAGTGCTTATGGATGAGGGAGAACAGAGTCAGAGCTGGCAGATGCGAAGGCTGAGACAGAAAAGAGCTTTATGTCTGTGAGGAAGAAGAACAAAGGTGCCCCTTGGCCTCTGTGAGCTAGTGTCTCCTCATTTACTAAGGGAGGAAATAACACATCCTACACAGTTATTATTAGGCTTAAAGAAATGGTGTATTTTTAGCCTACGCTATGACACACAATACACTCGTTGCTTGCACTGAACACAGTATGAAGATCTGTTACTACACTTCTTTACCTTCTGGAAGTCCACCCACGTCTACCTCCTCTGCTCACAGGCAGAATGTTCTGGGCTGGATGAAGGAGAAGGGTTATAAAACTTTATAAAATTGCTTACCGGAAACAGAAAGGCTCAGGATGGCATTTGGAAACTGAGTTACTAAATAATAATTCTTCTTCTTCTTCTTCTTCTTCTTCTTCTTCTTCTTCTTCTTCTTCTTCTTCTTCCTCCTCCTCCTCCTCCTCCTCCTCCTCCTCCTC
>JADRCH010000105.1:4646289-4704708 GCA_019843965.1 Rhynchomys soricoides | reverse complement strand
CCTCCTCCTCCTCCTCCTCCTCCTCCTCCTTTTTCTTTAGATGCCATGAGAAGCCATGTTGAAGTACCAGCCTAATATTGTCAGGTAAATTACATACCCAAATTATTCTTCATGCTCTACCAGACTCTGCTAATGAAAATATACCTTTTGAGCATTCACTGACTCCTTCTGGAAAAATTATGTTTCTGTTTCTTGTAGCATTTCACTATTGGAAGAGAGGGGAATTGTGGGGCTGGAGCCAGTCTGGAGCAAGAGTGAGGTCCAGATGTGTCCAAACCCCCCAAATCTCATCCTGACACCAGCAGATGATAGAGTTGTTCCCTCCTTGCTCTGGGTCTGCATGTCCTAGTGCATATACCTGTATAACCCCCACCTCCACCATGGTTGTGGCAGTCCTGTATCCTGGTGTCCCAATTACAGGTTTAACGTCCTCTGTCCCTGGGAAGACATGTCCAGCAAGCACCTAGAATTCCTCTTCAGGCAAATGAAGCCTTCCCAGCACCCCAGCTCCAGCCAATGATGTACACTCATCCCTTGTTACCCCCCCCCCAAAAAAAACCAAACAAACCGGGAGAACGTTTCAGTTTTCTCCCTGGCTCTCAAGCCTGTGAGATCCTGTGGACACACCCATCTGGATAAGCTTTGGTCTGATTCTCTGTGCAAGGGTTTCTGAATAAGCAGAACCTTATCCAGCAGGGAATTTGAAATTGTTGTTGTTGGTAGCTCTTTGACAAAAGCAACTTCAGGAAGCCTTGAAGGGTTTGTTGTGTCTCAAGGTTTAAGAAGTGATGCAGCTCCTCATGGAGGGGAAGGCAGGGCAGCAGACCAGGTGGAGGCTGTTACGTTGTATCCAGAGTCAGGAGCAGAAAGAGATGGATGCCAGTGCTCAGCTAGCTCTTCCCTTTGTAATCAGCCCAGGACCCCAACTCAAGGGACAATGCTGTCAACAATTAGGGTGATCCTGTGACGCTCAGTCTATGTTAACCATCATATCTGGCCACAAAATTCAATGGATAACATGTAGAATCTTTCCCTTTACTACTACTAATAAGCTCCACGGTTTAAATTCCTATGCATCTATTGCAGGTTGGAAGTTTGTGTCTCCTCCAAATTTATGTTGAAAATGAATCTTCAATACAGCAATACTATGAAACTTCACACCCAATACAGTAGAATCCTCATGGAGGCATTAGTCCCTTCTAAATGACAGGGTGAAAGCAGGTCTCCCTCTTTTCTTTACTCTTCCAACGCAGGAGAAACCTGAAGCAGTAAAATTGATGCTATGAAAGATTTATTAATACATTTGTTAAGGAAATACTGGATTACACAAAGTAGAATTTAGCTAAAGAAGTTCTGCCTCCAGTATGACTAGAAGATAAGTAGTGCGCTAACCTGGCTTTTTAGAAGCTGTAGGAATAAAGATGGGTACCAAAGAGGAAGTTTAGGCTTGAAAGAAAGTTTCTGCTAATGTTTGTTTACCAAGATTGGTCTCCAATTTGGCCCATTACCATAACAAAGGGAGGCAGCCCTGATTTACATCTAGGCTCATCCTCTGTTACTGACAGGTTGCGCAAGAGGACCATCATTAAGTCTTAAGTCCTGGTCTGCCATTAATTCCCCTGTGATCTTATCAGGGAAAGCATCACTCGGCCTCACGGGAAGATAAACCTGGATAAAAACATTCAAAAAGAACAACACTGGTACTTAAACAATTTTGAGCTTGGCAATGGTGGGGCACATCTTTAATCCCAGCATTTGGGAGGCAGAGGCAGGCGGATCTCTGTGAGTTTGAAGCCAGCCTGGTCTACAGGATAGCCAGGGCTGCACAGAGAAACTCTGCCTTGAAAGAAGGAGAGGAGGAGGAGGAGGAGGAGGAGGAGGAGGAGGAGGAGGAGGAGGAGGAGGAAGAAGGGGAAGAGGAGAAGGGGGAGAGAGAGAGAGAGAGAGAGAGAGAGAGAGAGAGAGAGGAGAAAGAGTTTTGGCAATGTTTGTTGTGTAAATTTCCTACATTGGGCAGACTTGTGTCTCCTTTCTCTGTTTAAAATGTTCAAAGTGTAACCTGGGGCTGGGTTGAAGGAGAGCTAAAGATGACAGTACCATTTTGGAAGTAAAGACCATGTCCTCGGGAGACACCAAATCTGGCAGTGTGTTGGTTGACCATGGAGTACCCAGCTACCAGAACTGTGATAAATTTCTGTCCCTGTTTAATTTTTTAAATATCATCAGGAACAAAATTAGGACTGTGGAAGACAAACTTCAAGGCAGACCTATGGAGAACATGGCCTGTCCTGTGAAGATGAATCCCACGGTAGACCTTCCAGCTAGCTGCTGCCTTTTGGCTTCCTTGGCTGCTGCGGAAAGTCATCCTCCAGGTTCCATGCAGTTCCTCTGGGAGGCAATCTTTCCTTCCTCTGCTCTTCTATGTTTTCTCTAGGCGTGAAGGTGTGAATGTGGAGGTGTGAACCTAATTGTGTGCACTTCTCTGTTCTCAGGAGGTCTGATTTCTCTGAGAATTGGACTTTCTCAGCTGACTTCTCCCTGTCCAGGAGAGCATCCAGCTTCCTGTTTCCACCTCAATGAGCTGGTGCCTCTTTGTCTCTTGGTTCTTTTCTGACTCTATAGAAATGCCCACCTGATGTTTGTATCTTCCCATTTAATCACACACACACACACACACACACACACACACACATACACACACACACACACATATAATTCCCTATGTGATTTTTGGTTGGATTCTACCTTTGCTTTGTTACCTACCAGAGAAAAGGGATTTGGGCTCATCAGGTGAGGGTGTTTGTGTGTCTGTGGTTGCAGTTGTACTGTAGGTGAGGCATTACTCAGGGCAAAGTTACTCAGGGCAATGAAGCGAGATACAAACTTCATTCTGTTCATGTCTCCTCAGAGCAAACATGTTTCTCTAATTTAGAGATTTTTTTTCTTTGATTTTTTTTATTAGCTATCCTGGATTATTTTGTGTTTACATATGAAGTTGAAGATTTTTTTTTTTAATTTCTGTGAAGAATTATATTGGAATTTCGATGAGGATTATGTTGATCCTTTGGATTGCTTTTGGTAGGATAGTTATTTTCACTGTATTAACCCTACTGATCCACAAGCATGGGAGATCTTTCTATTTTCTGATATCATCTTCAATTTCTTTCTTCAATGTCTTAAAGTCTTTCACTTGCTTGGTTAGAGTTACCCAAATATTTTATGTTTTCTGAGGCTTTTGTGAAAAGTATTATTTTTTTGATTTCTTTCTCAGTCCATTTGTTATTCATATATGGGAAGGCTGCTGATTTTTTCTCTGTTAATTTTGTGTTCAACTACTTTGCTGAAAGTGTTTATCAGCTGGAGGGGTTTTGCTGATAGAATTTTCGAGGTCACTTATGTATCCTACCATATCATCTGCAAATGAAGGTACTTTGACATCCTCCTTTCCAATGTGCATCCCCTTTGATCTGCGTCAGTTGTCTTATTGCTCTAAATGTCTGCTGGAATTCTGCTGTGGGTCCATTTGGTGTTTTGTTTTGTTTTGTTTTGAGCTGGAAGTCTTTAATTTCTATTTCAACCTTCTCATTTGCTATGAATCTGTTGGGGTGGTTGACTTGTTGGTTTTAACTTCTCATTTGTTATGGGCCTGTTGAGGTTGTTGACTTGTTTAACTTTGGTTTAACTTTGGTGGTTTGGGTGAATGCAGAAACCCGTCCATTTCTTTTTGGTTTTCCACACTAACAAAGGATAGTTTTTTTTCACAATATTTTGTTATTCTGAATTTCTTTGATGTCTGTGTAGTGTTTCCATGCTCATTTCTGATTCTGTTCATTTGGGAACTGGCTTTCTTTGTTTTGGTAATTTGGACCAAGGGTCTGTCCATGTGTTTATCTTCTCAAAGAGCCAACTTTTAGATTGTTGATTTTTCTGTTATTCCGTTTGTTTCCAATTCTCTGATATTTGCTGTGATTTTCGTTATTTCTTGCCATCAGTTGGGTTTGGATTTGGTTTGTTCTTGTTTTTCCAACTTTTTGATTTGAATCATTGAGCCACTTACTTGTTTCTGAGTTTTCAATGTAGGCACTTAAATCTCCCTCACAGGCTGCTCATGTCCCAGAGCTTTGTTGTGTGCTGTGTTTTCATTTTCATTTAGTTCCAATAAATGTTTTATTTTTCTCTTGATTTCATTTTTGACCCACCCATCATTAAATACTGAGTTGTTTAATCTCCATGAGTTTGTGTATTTACTAGAGCTTTGTTTGGTGTCAGTTTTAAGTTTTATTGCATTGTGTTCAGATAGGACAAAATTTGTGATTTCAGTCTTTTTGAATTGTCCAGGGATTTGGTCATTTTAGAAAAGCTTCCATGTATGGCTGGGTGTCCCTGAAATAATCCCACTGTAATGATCATGCAGAATTACGATACAGGCATCTATTCTCATGCAAATGTGCCTATACATGTATTGATACATACATACTGATACATACATGCACACATATGTATTTGTATTTTCTTTCTCACTAATGCAACAGCACATTTTTTCTTTTAGACTTATTTTCCAGTGGCAAGTGATTGAAACTGATCAGAAAAAATGTTAGAGAACTTCCTTCTGTCTCCCTAGTGACTAGCTGCAGCTAGCTGCCAAGAACTGAGCACATTTTGGCTGTTTCAATTTTTAGTCTTCTTTTTTTTAATCAAACATATCTACATATAATAAAAAACACTTTCTATGGTAGGAATGGAAAATAGTTGTGATGGCTAATTGTTATTGCCAAGTTCACTGTACGAGGAATCACTGTAGAACCATACCTTTGTGTGTGTGTGTTATGACCTTAATTGTTATTGTCAAGTTCACTGTACGAGGAATCACTGCAGAACCACACCTTTATGTGTGTCTATGATGACCATAATTGATGTGGAAAAGGATACTTTAGAGGTAGGTCATGTCATTCCATGGGCTGACCCCACAGACTGAATAGAAAGAATGTGAGCTGAGCGTCAGCACTCAACACTGTTTGTTTCCGGACTGTGGAAGCAATCTGACCAGTTGCCATATGCTCCTGCTACTGTGATTTCTTACAAACTCTTCCTTAAGAAATGTACCTCTATAGTAGTCACGACACTGAGAGGCCAAACCTACTCTACCTTGGGATCAGCCTCTATCTTAACAGAAACTTGACCTGCTGCTGAACATAAGCTGCACCCAAGTACCGGGAAGGACCCCATGGCTTGTCCTTGGCCCATACCCCAGATTTATCCCCTAGCTACTTCCTAGCAACTGTCAATCAAAGATTAGTCTGGTTGTTTCAGATGTACTTTCAAACTGGTTGTGATTGTTCATGGTTTTGCTTCAGAGCACCCAGCTGTTTGCTTACAATAGTCATTCAATTAGATGCTTGCCAGACTAGAACCCCCCTCACTTGCTTGCCATTTCCTATAAAACCTTGTCCCATGGAGGGCTCAGGGCTGCTTCACCAACCTGTCCTGCTGCATCAGGGTCAGTGGTCTGCAGTCGGAGGTGAGTGAGCCCAAACTTGAGCTTATAATAAAGAGACCCTAGTGCAATTGCATTGGAATCGGCTTCTTCGTGGTCTTTTGGGTTCACAAAAACGAGCACAACCCAAAGCTCTCTTCACCTTTAAGCATCATTGTATCTCACAGCATTGATTTATTTTAGTAGTTTCATGAGAAAAGGAGGTGCAAAATTTATTATTATTATTATTATTTTACTTTTTGCTTGCATGTAGGTTTGTATAAAAGTGTCTGGTTCCCTGGAACTGGAGTTACAGTGAGTTGTGAGCTGCCATGTGGGTGCTGGGAATTGAACCTGGGTCCTCTGGAAGATCAGTCAGTGCTCTTACCCACTGAGCCATGTCTCATCTTCTATTATATTTTTTTAAGTTGAGAGGAATTCAAATCTCCAAGAGGATACTCAGCTTGTCTTCTTCAAGTAGTGGTAGTCATCTAAGACACTAAGAGACTCATTTCAACTATAAACTCTGTGTCTGATTAGATGCTTGGCCTTTCACCCCAGTAGATAACAGGTACCTGTATCACTCAGGTTTGGGTATACTGGACTAGGTTCACAAATGTGCTCTGTACTGCACTGGTGCTCAATATTATGGAGCTTCAGGACATAGTGGCGTTTGTATGGCTCAGTGCTTAACACCACATCAGTATTGACTAAGTCAAGGATGCCTGGAATGGCACAGATGTTAGTACAGTTGAGATGCTGGTATTGCACAGGTGCCCAGTATTGAAAATGTGTGTGGAGCCTGTATCCTCTGGAGTCTCCAAACTGCCATTTTATCCCCTGCCAGGAAAATGAGAAGACTACATACAATCTCATATTGTTCTCTGTGATCTTTTTAAAATACTGCTGTGGATTAGCCTGATTTTGTTCCAGTTTTTTTTCTCTGTATCTTGTTTCTCAAAGACTGGGCTGTCATTCAACCCGAGAAAGTTGTCATGGCTGAGCCTTGATACAGTGTTGAAATGATAACTGCCCGTATCCTTTGCTGTGTCCATCTGCCTCTGCACCATACATCCACCCCTTCTGTGATGGTACACTTTTGATTGTCAACCTGATGTTACATAAAATTCTCATGGAAAGAATCTCTAGCATGTCTTTGAGAGTTATCTTGTAATGAGAATTCTGGAATTTTGGTTTCTTTAAAAAACACCGAAATATTATAAGAAAATGTTTTCATTTTAATCTCAGGTGTGGGATATGGAGCTGCTTCAGACTGTACATAGCAACTCTAGCAGAGACGTGGTTTTGTCAGCTGCAGACAGTTTCTGCAATTGTGTGATTGGAATTCTGGGAACTTTTCAGAGGGTATATAAATGCTAGGGCCCCGAGAGATAGGTTTGGTGGTTCTTGGTCATTCAGGGGGGTTGGTTGTGGTTTGTTATTAGTTGTGCTGAAAGAAGAAACAAAAAGAAAGTAATTAGTTCAGAGATCTCTCTCCCCCTCTATCCTTCTGTATCTCCCATCTTGTGTGTGTGTGGGGGGAGGGGGAGGGTGGATTAATGGTAGGAAAAAGAAGAACCCACAGGGTAGCAAACACCAGCTAGATTCAATTTATTGAGGTTAGAAGAAACACCCAGGATGTGAACGTCACCATTTTATGGGCTGGGGTTCTACACCAAATTTGAAGGAGAAAGCAAGTCAAGCACAGGCACTCATCTCTCTCTGCTTCCTGACTGTGGGTGTAATGTGACCAGAAGCCTCCTCCTGATATGACTTGGCACCACGATGAATTGTACCCTAAACTGTGAACAATAACTCCTCCTAGGAGTTGCCTTTGTCTGGCATTTTTTGGCAGTAATAAGGCAAGCAGCTAGTAGTTGGAAGAAAACTCGGGTAGCATGGCTTTCCCTTGTTTCAACTGCTGTGATGAAACACCATGACGAAAAAGCATGTTGGGGAGGAAAGGGTTTGTTTGGCTTACATTTCCATATAGCTGTCCATCACCTAAGTCTGGACAAGAACTCCAGGCAGGAGCCTGGAAGCAAGAGCTGATGCAGAGGTCATGGAGGGATGCTGCTTACTGGCTTGCTCCTCATGCCTTGCTCAGCCTGACTTCTTATAGATCCCAGGATGCCATCCCAGGGATGGTACCACCCACAGTGGGCTGGGCTCTTGCCATCAGTCACTAAGTAAGAAAGTGCCCTACAAGCTGGATCTTATGGGGACATTTTCCCAGTTGAGATTGCCTCCTTTCAGATGACTCTAGCTTGTGTCAAGTTGATATGAAACTATCCAGCACACCTGGGTATCTGAGATGCCATATTGGACATCTTAAATCTTCTGTTTTTTTATCTTTCCTTTTGGATTTTAGTCAAAATTTTTTTTCTCCTTTGGAGTGCATCTAGTTCCGTGGTTCTCAACTTGTGGGTCACCACACTTTTCACAGGGCTTACCTAAGATCATTCATTGGAAAGCAGGGCTATTTATATAATTTTATGGTTGGGGGGCACTGTATTAAAGGGGTTGAAGCATTAGGAAGAACTAGGTGATCTAGGTGATCATGAAGAGCTTGACTCATTTTATATATGTTTCAATTGCTAAGGAGCAGTCTTTGTTTAAACCCAGAGAGTTCATTTTGATTGTTTGCACCAGGGGTTGTAGTGATCTATATACCTGGTGCCTAGCAGCTGATATAGGCTCAAGTGGATTTTTGGTTCTGCACCTGTCTGTCAGTCAGGCTTCCAATAAGGTGTTTTACATCTGCCCAAAGCAAGTCAGTTAAGAAGCACAGCACAGCAGGAAGGGCACTTAATGGATAGCTTCTGGGGAAGAGATAGTCACTTTCTTTGGGAGGTAGCTACTGGCAAGTTGCTCCTATGTCTGTGGATGCCAATCTCTGTGAGTATATATAGGAAGCACTGACTGGACTCAGTGGGTGTGATGTTTTAAGGAAAATGGCCCTCACAGGCTCATGTTTAGATGCTTGTTGCCCAGTGGGTGAGACTGTTTGGGAAGGATTAGGAGGTATGGCCTTATTGGAAGAGGTGTAACATTCTTGGAGGAAGTGTGTCATGGGGGTTGGGGTTCGGCTTTGAGGTCTCAAAAGCCCACATAATTTAGTGTTCTGTCTCGCTCTGTCTCTTTCTGTCTCTCTGTCTCTCTTTCTCTCTCTCTCCTTTATAGTTGTTGTGCTAATACACAAGTTCTCAGCTACTGCTCCAACACCATGCCTGTTTGCCTGCTGCCATGCTTCCCACCGTGATCATTGGAGACTCCATTCTGAAATTATAAGTAATGTCCCAATAAACTCTTTTATTTTGTAAGTTGCCTTGGTCATGATGCCTCTTCACACTAATATGAAAGTAACCAAAACAATGCGTTATTCAAAAAGAAAAAGACATGAACTTGGGAGTGAGATGTGTTGAGGGGGTCCAGAAGGAATTGGATGGAGGGGGTCGGTGGTACGTATGATAAGGATATGTGTCTTAGTTAGGGTTTCATTACTGTGAACAGACACCATGACCATGGCAACTCTTATAAAGGAAAACATTTCATTGGGGCTGGCTTACAGTTTCAGAGACTTAGTCCATTGTCATCATGGTGGGAAGCAGGGCAGCATTTGGAAGCAGGGCAGCATTCAGGCAGACATGGTATTGGAAGAGCCAATAGTTCTATGTGTTGATCCAAAGGCAGCAGGAGGAGAGTGTCTTCTATAGGCAGCAGGAGGAGACTCTCTTTCATACTGGATGGAGCTTGAGCACCAGCTTTATGGACTGGGCAACTACTGGGTTGTCACCCTTCTGTCTAGCAGGCAGCCCCAGTGAGAGTACTCTAACTGCTGAGGTAACTATCTACAGGGGCAGACAACTAGCACTGCCTACGTACTGACACACTTCCTCCATTGGGCCACACTCATTCCAATAAGAACACACCTCCTAATAGTGCCATTCCTTGTAGGCCAAGCATTCAAACACATGAGTTTATGTGGACCAAACTTATTCAAACCACATAATATGTAAATACAATACATATTATTAATTTTATTAATTAATTAAATTATTATAATAATTTAATTATTATTAAATTTTATTAATTTACATAAATAAAATTTTTCAAAAACTCAAAACATAATGTGTATTTGGGCTTGAATAGCTTCCACTCTGTCTTTCCAGAATACATCTTCTAACTCTTCTTCAGCATTAGATACCAGAGTGGTTTGGCATACCTGTGCTCTGACATGGATCACATTCCCCTCCCCCATCCTCCACGACAATATCCAAACCCCCAGCATGGAGCCCCGGACCCTGGTGATCTGGTTCTTCGTAACAGCTTCTGGCTTCAGACTACCCTTCCTCCCTTCCATGAATTCCACATATTTGATGGTTGGTTTTAATGTCAACTTCTGTGGGGCAAGTGGACTGTGCCACCAGACAGAAGAACTGGTAAGGTTGAGCAAGCCCAAATCCCGGGAAATCTCAGAATTGAGAACGGCAGGCATGGGGCCAGCGTCCTGCCAAGCTCTACTTGCTCTGGAACACATAACCATGACATTTTACTGAGAGGGCCATGACAATCAGTCACATAAGTCCTCCACCATGCAAATAGAGCATCCTAACATCTCAGACTGAGCCAATGGGAAGCATTTGCGCCTGGATCCCACTCTACTCCCAAAATGTTTATAAAGTTCTGATCCACATGGAATAAAGCGCAGGAGTTATTTACCAAGAATCGTCTGAGAGTGGCTGTTTAATTGAGCTGTAACACTCTGGGGAAGAATTTTCTCTCCCAAAGCATTCATCTCTGTACCTTGGATCCACCCGCAGGCCAGGCTCCTGTTCTTGCCACTGAGGCTCCAGCTATGGTTCTCTGCTGCTTGCTGCTGCTTGCTAGGGGCCTCCACCACTGCTGCTGCTGGCATGGGCGCAGGAAACAGTGATAGAGGCCCTGGCTACCTGCCCTGCACTGGCTTCCTTTCAGAGATCTGTAACACTTTGATCATTCCGGTCAGACCAGAGTTTCGCAGAACCTTTGTTCAGGCCGGACCAGAGATCCTTGGAATTTATCCTTTCTGGTTCGGGAAGAACAACACCTGGAGATCCCTGTCACAGACTGCATTCTGCCTCCTCTGAGTGTCTGTCACATCACAGTGTCGAGGCAGAAAGGCAGCCCGGTAGACTTGCCACCAATTAGGGTCACCTGAGCAGCGAGTCTTGCCTGCCTTAATCGATCTATGAAGAGGCTCCTCAAATGTGGGCAGGGCCTTCTGGGGGCAGCCTGGATGACAGTCTGGATAGCAGGGTGCAAAAGGGTGTAGCGGAAGGAAGACCATCCACCTTTGCTTCCTTGGCTTTCCTTCTTGCTGCCGAGTTGATTTATACCTTTGCTGCTGCTGCTGCTGCTGCTGCTGCTGCTGCTGCTGGTTTCCCTGACACAAGAACCAGTGTTTCCAGGCTTTCCTTGACTGAGGAGCAGGACTCTCCAGGAGCCTCCAGGTTTTTGGTGCCAAATTGGAACTGCTGAGGCATCCAGCCTCATGGACTGGGAAACTACTGGGTTGTCGCTGCCCTGCCCAGTGTGAGGCAGCCCCAGTGAGAGTACTCTGACTGCTGAGGTAACTATCCTCACAGACAGAGTAGCTACAGGGTTCTCAGCCTCTCAGGTGTGGTTCAGCTGTTGTTACCCCCTCATTCCAGTGGTCGTGGCCCTCCAGAGAACTGTGACCAGTGCCCATGTGTCCTAGGAAGCACACACAATCACACTTTCCAGCCTCACACCTATCTCTCCCCATCCCACATCTCTCCTAAAATAACTCGGACAGATGTTGGCTCCGAAATCCATCTCCAACCTCCCTCCCTGCCCCTCTTCTCAGGATGTTGAGTCCTTTTGACCTCCAGCAATTGTGGCTATTTTAATACCTTAGTCACCATGGCAAATACTCTTCAGCTAACATGCTTAGTGAAGAAACTTGGACCACAGACGTAGAATGGGTGCCAGAGTCTCACTGTGTGGCACTTGCTCACCGCCCTACTAATCTATCACCCCACCTATGATTCTGATTGCTGAGCCTCATGCCAAGGACAAACGAAATGAGGTGTATGGCCATGAGGAAAGACGTCTGAGGTTATCTGTCCTCTGACTGCCAGGCACCTGCACACTTGTTTGTTCCCTTTCCCACACATGTGCTTTACCCTCCTAACCACCACCCCCCCATGAAATAGTCACACCCCTAAAATTCCAACATCTCATGAGCATTCCAAATTTGCTCATGAGAACCTGGAGAGTGAAGGAGTCAAGTAATTCCTCTCAGGTCGTAGAGAGTCAGAGCTTGAGGTGAGACTTGTCTGACTCTAGCCTGTTCCAGAACCACTCTCCTGCTTTAACACTACCTAACACTACATTGATACGCTAAGTTGAGGACTTGAAATGTCTGCAGTTCTATTTGTGGCACAGAGCCAGTTAACATCCTGTGAGCCCTAAGGCATTCCGATGCTCTGATGAGAAAATGTGCAGGGAAGGCATGGAAAACAACTTTGAAGCTTAAATAAGATAAAAGCGTCAGGAGTTCTTTCCAAGGAGAT
The DNA here is from genome assembly GCA_019843965.1 of Rhynchomys soricoides. NCBI lineage: Eukaryota > Metazoa > Chordata > Mammalia > Rodentia > Muridae > Rhynchomys > Rhynchomys soricoides. The sequence continues at coordinate 4,692,657 of JADRCH010000105.1, read as the reverse complement.
AAAGTTCTCCTCTGGGCTTTACACAGTGCTTGGCTCTGAACCCTGGACCCACTGCCCTGCCTCATGGAGAGGCTGAAATCCACACCTCTCTTGACAGGATGGGATGAATACTGGAGATTCCAGCCTCAGCAATGGGATCACAGGAACAGAGTGTGAGCCTTGCTCAACCTGTGTGTGTGTGTGTGTGTGTGTGTGTGTGTGTGTGTGTGTGTCTGCATGCTCAGGTGCAAGTACACAGCTCGTGTGTGAGGCCTGAGGTGAACCTGCATGTTTCTTTCCTGGAGCATTTTGTTTTTAATCCCCATGTGAGTCTCCTCTGTATAGGCAAACAGCTGCAGAATGACTGCTCTTCGGAGAGCTGACTGCTTCAGTGCGTGTGGGCTACACTTTCCCACCTCTACCACGGACACCTAAACCTGGCGGCGTAGTTGTGGACCCTCTGGAGTCTAGGTTCAAGAGCAGATCTGTCTCTCAGGGATGAGAGAGGGTTGGGAAAGAGACATGTGTGAACTGTTAGGAAATGCTGACTGAGCTCAGCCTCCATGCCATTTCAGCCTCCATGCCATTTCAGAGAGCACCGTTGGGGAAAACCTCACTCTAGTCTGTGCTAGTCCGACATTCCAAATCTGAGTCTTTCTGGGCTCCACAAGGTCACAGCTGTGGTTTTCCAAGAATGTCTTTCCTCCTAGGCCCCTCTCTTCATAATTTATCTCATCTATCAAGTCTGTCCGTAGCCTTAACTCTGCCCTGTGTCTTTAAAAATCTCTCTAAATCTCTTGACAACAGTGAATTGAGCACACAGACCCATTTCTTCTCTGGCCTGGAATCTCATCTCGTAAATACAAATTAAGGAATGAGAAAGGCTGAACTATAGAGGGAAATAAGATAGGACACCGTGTGTTTCAGAATCTGGGCCTCTTACTCAGGCTGGCTCAGGGGTCTGTCTCCCCCTCCCCACTCTTAGAAAGCCAGAATACAATGTCTGGCTTTGTCTTTCAAATGTATTTTTATTTATTCTTTGAGAATTGCTTACATGTGTACAATGTATTTTGATTGGATCCAGTTTTATGTTCTTTCTTTTTTAGAAGCCTTGAGTTCAGTTAGCACTGCATAGAATGTGAGCCCAGCCGCTGGAAGATGGGCAGCTCACCTGGGGCCTCATCCCTGAAAAACAAGTAACTCTCCTTCCCCCAGCAGCCTTCAACTTCCAATAGCTCCTCAGGAGTCCCTCCCCAACCCATGCTGCAAAGTTGACTGGCTTGGTCTTGCGCAAGTTTTGTTCAGCCGACCATAGAGGCTGTGGATGTTCAGAGGGGCCACTTTGCAGTGGTCCTCTCCAAATACTTTCTCTCATAAATCTTTCAGGCCATGATTGTGTGATGTTCATTGAGCCCCAGGGATTGGGGAGCATGGTGCAGATGCTCCATTTAAGGCACAAAAAGAAGCTTCATCCAGCCTTGTAAGAGGGTTCTGGGGGTCAACCTTGAGTCCTTCTGCTTGCAAGGTAAGCACTTTTCTGACTGAACTATTTCCCAGCCCCTTGCCCTCTGGAGATTTCCACGGGCCATTTTCTGAGTCTGCATGATTTGGCCACTGCATTTTCCTTGTAACAGATGCTCATCTGTTATTTCAGAGGCTCCAGATACACATGTAACAAACTCCAACTTCCTTACCTTGGGGCCCCAGCTCTCCTATGGTCCAGCTCTTACCGGCTGTTCTGCTGACCCAATATCCTTCCTCTCTGGGGCTCTTCCTAAGTCTGCCTTACTCTTAGTTTAAACGGTGTCTCTTTTTCTCAGTTTTCAAATTTGTACCTCTTTGCTTTCAGCATCTGCAGCTCTTTAGAGCTATGAACCTTTGTGTCTATACCTTCCCTAGTAAGCCTCACACTCTTGAAGGCAGAAATAGTATTTACAGCTATGTAATCCCCACAGTTACATAGGCGCCTCATAAATGTTTGTGGCTGCCTCTTTGCATGCTCGAATACATACACACACACACACATACACACTGTACCTGCGTGCATACACACATACATATAAATTATGCATGCACACACATGCATACATATGAACACACACACACACACACACACACACACACACACACATCTGCCTCTAAAGGTCCTTACTAAATAGAGATGATTCCTGACCCCTAACTGCTCCAGCTCAGTAGTTTCTGCTGTGTGTCAGGGAGGACACAGACAATCCTTCTGTTTTCTTTTTTTACCCTTTCCCCACACCAGACGAGAAATCACACAAGACGGCCAACACTTTATTATCTTAAGGCATTGGGCTTGATGCTTTTCCTCAACTCTCTTGGCAAGAGATGGAAGTGCTGCGAGTACCTGTAAGATGCCAGAGCCTCCGCTGAGACCGGGTGTGTAAAATAGAGTGTCCGTGAACGCATGTGCAACCAAGGGGCCATGGTGAAGCCTTGAGGTGGGAGATAATTATGACCATTATGAGAGACAGCTTAAAGTAAAAGAAAGGGTTAAAAAGATACCTGTTTGGGTAAAATGTGATGGGAGCTGAAGGAAACAGAAAGGAAAAGGGGGAGGGGGAGGGCAAGGAAGGGTAAAGGAGGAGGGGGAGGGGAAGGGAGGGGGAGGGGAAGGGAAGGGAAGGGGAAGGGAGGGGAAGGGGAAGGGAAGGGAAGGGGAAGGGAGGGGAAGGGAGGAGAAAGAGGGAGGGGGAGGGGAGGGAGGGGAAAGGGGGATGGAGAGAGGGAGTGGAAAGGAGGGGGAGGGGAAGGGAGGGGAAGGGAGGGGAAGGGAGGAGAAAGAGGGAGGGGGAGGGAGGGGAAAGGGGGAGGGAGAGAGAGCTACTTCAAAAAAATCCTCCCCAGAACTAAGGTCATATATGACTTTTGTAAGGTTTTAGGGAATAGTGTGTGTGTGTGTGTGTGTGTGTGTGTGTGTGTGTGTGTGTTTACACCATGTGACTCCTGGCACTTGTGGATCCAAGTACTTGATGGGACCACAAATTTATCTTGCAGCCACTAAAGGAAGGAGCTTCAAGGCCACAATACAATTTCTTAACTATCTGTCCCAGAGAAAGGAAGAGAGCTACTTGGGTCATGGCCTGATTTCTGAGAGAGAGAGAGAGAGGTGTGATGGTAAGTCACTTAAAGAGCCTCTAATATAATTGTGTTTCCATACACATATGCACACATGCATTCTGTGTGTGCATGTGTATGTGTGTTTGAAGACCAGAGAACAATATTGGGTATTGTTCATTGGTTGTTGTCCAAATTGTTTTGTGAGGCAGAGTTTCTTATTGACCTGGGGTCCATCCAAGTAGGCTAGGGTTGGTAGTGAGCAAGTTCAACTCTAGGCCTTACCCATCACTGGGATTATGAATGTATGTTATTATGTGTGACTTTTTAAAATGTGGGTTGTGTGGATTGAACTTAATGCCTGCACGAGCCATCTCTTCATCCTCTAAAATGCATTTTGATGTTATGAAATCTTCAATTGATGATGGTTTTACAGGATCAGATCAAAGAACAACTGTACTTTTATTGCAGAATGATGGTTTTTCTAGAAAGCAGCATAAGTCACAGTTGACACAATTACTTTGTCATGCTGCCATCTGGTAATCCACTTTCCTTTGCATGAGAGAGTGGGCTGGGTTGTCCTCAAGTTCTGGGGCTTGCATGGTGTGATAGTTTGTATATGCTTGGCCCAGGGAATGGCACTATTTGGAGGTGTGGCCTTGTTGGAGTAGGTGTGTCACTGTGGGCTTAGGCTTTAAGACCCATCTCCTAGCTGCCTAGAAGTCAGTATTCTGCTAGCAGCCTTCAGATGAAGATGTAGAACTCTCAGCTCCTGCATCATGCCTGCTTGGATGTTGCCATGTCCCCACCTTGATGATAATGGACTGAACCTCTGAACCTGTAAGCCAACCCCAATTCAGTGTTGTCCTTATAAGAGTTGCCTTGGTCATGGTGTCTGCTCATAGCAGTAAACCCTCACTGAGACAGATGGGGAGTTCAGTAACTCCCAATAGATACTGCTGCCTTCTTAATTACACTCTCGATGTCAGGCCAGCTGCCTCATGTGATGATCACCCTCATCATGGCATCTCTCACCACTGGTCAGCTCTCACCATAGATGGGAATGGTATCCTAGGATGACAGATTTTGTGGGCAAAGGTGCTGGACAACAGACACCTGGTTTGTGGTGCTTGGCTCCTTGACTAGTGAATTGTTCTAGAATTCCAAGCCTTGGCTGTTCCTGCACTAAAGCTCCAGATCATGGTCTTCAACCTGCCAAATGTCCCATGTTCCTCTATTGTCAGAAGCAGCATGAGCTGTAGCAGCCCTGGGGCTCTCTGAGCCTCTAGATCTAAAGGGCAGGAGCAGATCTGAACTGACCACGGTTACTGTGGGTGTTTAAGGAGGCCTTCACACTAGGGAGCCAGAACTTCTCACTGTGTGATCAGACCTCTACCCTCTTCCTCCAACCTTCCTCTTGGAGGCCCCTTTCTTCCTCTCTCCCTTCTCTTCCTCTTCATTTCTTCTTCCTCTCCTACCCCTTGCTAGCTTATGAAAACTTCAGTGTGCACTATGCATGCATTCCCAGAACATTCCCTGCAGGCATGATGCAACTGTGCATGCATTCCCAGAACATTCCCTGTAGGCATGATACTTCACTTTTGCACAGTGCTGAGAGAAAGATAAGAAAGCTTCTCCTTGATTTATGGAGGCATAAGCTCTCTCTCTCTCTCCCTCTCCTTCCCCCCCCCCCCCCCCCCCCCCCCCCCCCGTGTGTGTGTGTTCCATGCATGCATGCACTCCCACAGGCTCATGGATGTGTATATGCACTATTTGTTTTATTCATTTTATTCTTTGGCACAGCTTTCTGTCTTCTGTAGTTACCAGAGATAGCCCCTTTCCTGGTGGCACCTGACTGAGGCACCTTCAGTGAGCCAGTCCTACAGCTTGAATCATCACTGCTGCTGTTGGAACTGAGCAGGGTTGGGCATTGGGCTGTTTCAGTAGGTTTTCTAGGTTCTAGGCAGTTAATGAAGCTGAGAGGAGGCAAGGACAGGCATTGTGAGCACAGGAAACTGCCCCTCAGAGTGTCCACAGGCATCTCAGAGGCATTTGGGCCTAGTAGAGGAAGGAGGAACAGATGGCCAGACAGGAAAGTCAGCCATCTTGGAGGCCTAGGGACTCTTGGACCATCATATGCAAGGTGGAGTATGTCTGTGCTTGCTTGGGTACCTCTTCTGAGCCCACTGGTCGCTTGTGCTCACATCTATGAAGACAAAGCCCCTAGTGGTGCACCCTGAAAAGCTAGAAGGATGTCACCATAGGGAAGGAAATTAGAAGAACTTTAGTGTTTCCTAGACATGTTCCCAGGCCCCACATCATAGGAGAGAAACAACTTCCTCAAGATTTCCTCTGAAGGACACATATGTGCAACAGTGCCCCTTCCAAAAATCCACAAATAATCTGTGAAGACATGATGGGTCTCTGGCCAAGCCCATTTGAAAAATGTAACTTTTCACAACTACCTTCTTTAGGCGCTACAGTCTACCTGGCCTTGTAGTGACTGAAATACCTCACCCAAATTCTGCTTAATTATGGTATTTTCTCAGCTCCTTGATAGATACTCAACTATACCTTTTGTTTGTTTGTATTTTCTACGGATGATTTCCTAGGCTACTGTTGTGTAGTGTCATCTCTGGTGTGAGCAGATATAGTCTTAAGCCCCATCTATAGGTGGGGTATTACTAAGTTGTAATTACTCCTGGTCAACTGTCATCTGAGAATATTAAATGGAAAATTCCAAAGCTAAACAATTAATAGTTTCAAGAGTCTTTATTACAGCTTATAGTTCTAATTATACCATTGTGCTGTTAGTTACTGCAGTTAATTTCTTACTGTGCCTAATTTATAAATTAGATCTTAACATAAGTATGTGCAGAAAAGCCAAATACAAAGGGTTTCAATACTGCCTTGGGTTCTAAGCATCCACTAGGGTTTCAGATAAGGTCTCTCTAGATTCATGGGTGTCAACTGTAGCCAGCCTTTTACTTCATAGATGAGAACATAAGCATCCTCCAATTAGGGGTTGTCTGGCACTTCACCATTACAATATCTTGATCTAATTGAATCGCTGCTCCTCTTCCCACCACATTCTGAGGAATCAAAGCTCCTTTGGCTGGTGGCCATTCTTGACTGAGCTTGTATGCTCATTAGTCTCCCAGGGTTCATGATGTAGGTCCTTTTTTACTGGCTAGTAGGTGAGGGTAGCGCAGCTGAGAGGGCTCTTGAAGGGTGATCTTTATATACAGCAATGCTGGCCTTGGAGTGACTGCAGAGCTGCTGGCAATCTTACCTGGAAGGGGTTGGCTAATTAGTTCATTTTCTCCTGGCTATTGATTTTCAGTTAGTGACTTCTCAAGAGGCTTTCAGAGGTGGTACAAAGATGAATTCTTATTGGACAACATAAGCAAGCCATGTAGACAGTGTGTTAGTGACACTGGATACACCAAATGCCTAACATCTGATCGCTTCTGTTTCTGCCCACAATGCTGGGAGTCAGGAACCGAGGTACCACAATTTAGCATCATTTCTATTTGAAAATGCCAACATTAAAGCTGGAGAGGTCAAATATACGGCTTTAGGTCCTAAGACCAATAAAGAAGAGCTAGGAGTCAAAGCCAGGTCTGATGATCTGCAGTCTAACACAGAGGCATTTTCATTGGGACTCTGTCATGATGGAGTTCACTCATGCTTGTTGAACATAACTCTCTTTTAAAAAATTGTTTATCAAGAAATCAGTGCTTCAGCCAGTGGCCTGGTTACTGTGTATCCTCTTTCCATTTGTTTCCCATAGCAGGTACTAGGGAGAGGAAAGGCCACCCTTTCCCCTCTTCTTTTGACAGAACTAGACAATCCTTGCCCTATGCACACAGACACAATGTTCTGCTAGAGGAAAGCCAGCAATGGGTGGCATTTACATTTCCCAGGCACTTAGAGTAGTGCCAATTGATATAGAAATGCTCACTTACAGCTCAAATTTATTTGTAATCACCTTGAGCTGCATTGATGGGAGACGAAGGTGCCTTTTAGCTCTGGCACCTGCTGGTTTTCCCAAGTGTCAATGACTGACACTTGATGCCTTTATCTCCAGGCAGCTTCTAGATGTCCCACTTTATACATCCCATTCCCAGGTCCAAACCACTTCAGGCACACTGAGGAGGACTTTCATGTCGGTGAGATGACACCTGCATTGCCCAGGGAGACCAGTGTATCCAGATGTTCTCCCTTTCTTGAAGAGCCAATGCCACTGGGTGGCCACTGAGTCCCTGGAAGAGATACTCTGCACCTTGACTCCTCTCACCTGTATCAGTTTCCTGGCACACACCCAGTGTTCTGCAGTAAGAGTCTTGGGGTGCCCTTGAGGGCTTCCTGGTGCTGATAATGGTGGCCTATAGCGGGGGTACTTTCTCTCCAGCAGCCAGAAGCATCTTGCAGGGATGTCAAGTCTGCTACCTCTCAGATAAAGTATTCCTTCTTGCTGGTGTCCCCAGCATCCTGGAGGGCAGGGTCACTTTGCAGGGCTGCATCGGCACTCTCCGCAAACTCTGTGCCTTTGGCCTCATTGGTGTGGTAGGTGCCCTTGTGCCTGTACAGGTAGCGAAGCATGAGAAAGAGGAGGCAGACCAGGACCAAGGCCACAGCAGTGATCACAGCTGCAAGAGGGAGACAGGATGCAGGTCAGTCTGGAGTATTGTTGCAGTATGACTCTTTCCTCTGGCAATAGCATCATGCCATCTTGGAATAGAGTACACTTTGACAAGATCAGGTAGCCATGGCCAATCAGCAGAATAGTACAGAGATATCTGGGTCTACAGGACTACTGTCCAAGACTCTCACTGGGGAAAAATAATCTCTATTTACTAGCTTACGTCTATGCATGATTGAGCATGCATATGAGTAAAATCAGATGCATCATGGGAAAGAACATGTCCAGTATACAAAGGCTCACATAGCCAGAGCCCATCAATCAACATAAAAAAATCATCCAATGACTACCCAAATGAGAGCCGAACAAGGTTGACACCAATAAACTTGCCAAACTTGCCTAAAACATCCCATGAGGCCTCAACCTACGTAAAGAACCATAGGCAACCGAGGAAAGTTAGGAATGGAAGAAACTTCATCAAGGGAAAGAAGACCAATTGGTTGATTAGTGCCAAACGGTCAGTCCTGAAAGCATATATACTGTTTACGCTTCCCATAAAGTCCACAGGGGGAAGGACAAAAGTGACTGGGTATGGTATGATGGGGGTGGGGGAGATGCTTTTTGGAGAGCTGTCCTTATCCAGTTGCACCATTTATTCTTGTGGGGTAAGGATTTCCTACATCTCCAGGAAGAGGTGGACTTGGTCATTCAGTGGATGATGTGCCCAGGGTATTGCCAAGGATGTGCCAGGTCCCAGGAATCAGAGAAACAGAGCAGAAGGTGGGACAGGAGGGGTCAGATTACTTAAGGTCTGGACAGGGAAATTTACAAGATTCAGGGGCAATAATCCTATGGGAGGTATTTAAAATTTGGTCACTGGGTTTGAATCTGTAAAATCAAATTACAGGGTTCCTGCAGAAATAATGTTGGGGAATGTAGCTTCCATATCTCATTTGCTAAACCCCCTACAACTGTGACAGGAACTGTTAATACTCCCTGAGATAAGGAAGGACTCAGGACCCACACAAAAGAGAGAATGGTTAGCTACATGAAACCAACAGGTGTCTTTAATGGTTTCTGGTTGCTTCTCTATTTTTAACTGAAGATGATCCCTGAGCTATGCATCAGCTAGTGAGAAGACTGGATCGCAAAGAAGGGAGCAGAGCTAGACACCACCCAAGCTTGGTTGCTCTTGAGACACAAGTAGGAAGCCATCTGCCCAGGGTCCAGCCTTTAGGATGGAGGTATGAGCCAGGGCAGGGACTAGGTAGCATGAGATGAGGGAAATGTGAAGTCCTAGAAACCTGTGTTAGCTTATTTACTGGTACCTCATACATACAGAGTTAGGTCACAGACCTGTTAACTGTTGCTCTCTTGCACATACAAATCTGGCAACTGTCCTGCAGTTTCTCTCAAATCCAGCCACAGAGAGTGACTGGGACCCTGCAATTCTCACAAGCAATAGAGTCTCACCCTTCTGTTGCATCTGGGAGCAAGCCTAGCTGGTGTCCCGAACTCTGACAACCTTGGATGATAACCCTGCTTTTTATCTAATGCCTTCCTACTTTGCTGCCAGCACACAGAGCAGGTCACATGACAGAGTACTCATCCCCACCTCCATCCATCATCCCAAACCATCAGAGTAGAAACTGCCTTTGCTTTCTGGGACTGAAGGCTCTCTCCCTTCAGAATCTGCATCATGCTATACATGGCACCTCTCTCCTAATGCTTTCCCACCTCAGGGACTCATCCTGGCTGCTGGTGGCCATGGTGCTGTTACCCCACCCCTGTTGAGCTCTTCTGTAGATGACTTTGTCCCAATTTTTTTATTTATAACACAGATGACTCATTCTCTAGTCTGCATCTCTGGGGATCTAAGGTCCAGAGAAAGGTGTCTTTTGACATGTACTTCACCCTTTTGTTCCCACTCCTATCAGGCACCATATGTGACACCTCCTACCAGAATTGGAGTGTTCATTTCCATCCTCAAAGCTCCCTCTGGGGGTGGTGACATAGTTTTTGTTAATTTGGCACAAATCTATACAGGCTCAGGAGGAGGAATCTCAGTTGACCAGACTGGCCGGTGGACATGTCTCTGAAGCATTTTCTTTCCTGCTGCTAACACTGTAGGTGGTGCCAATCTATGGCAGGTGGGATTGGGCTCTATAAGAAACACAGCCGAGCAAGCTAGAAGAAACATGCTGGTCAGCAGCCTTCATCCATGGTTCCTGCCCCGCCTGTGCTTAGTTCATGACTTCCCTCAATGATGGGCTGTGACATGGAAAGATCAGTTAAATAAACTCTCTACACTTGCTGTTGGCCAAGGTGTTTATCACAGCAATGGGAAGCAGCCACAGCCACAGCCACCTCTCTTTCCACCTAGCCGCTCAAGCCAGTTCTGGCTGGGATCTTTCTTGGCTGTTAGAAAGGCATTGCTAGCCAGCTTACCTGCAATGATGGCAATCTCCATAACGCCATAGGACACCCCTGGGTGAGGCTCTGTGGACAAAAGTAAAAACCTATGGTGAGAAAGGAAGACCACAGTCAGAAGCACCCTGGCCTGTATGCACCCCCTGATCACTTGCAAGCAGCCTGGTGATTTGCCTGCGTAGAGAAGAACACAGTGCACATAGACCTGTTTTGGAAGGCACAGACCCAGCTCTACCTGGCTACTAAACCAGGCTGAGAACACCCCACGAACCCCAGGGCACTCTTGAACCATGTCAGCTCTCCATTGAATTACATCACAGAAGTCAATGCCTACACCTTATAGATTCTGGTTGTATTGTAGACATCCCTCCACCCCCTCCCCAAGTATAATATGATCACCATTTTGGAGTGGAAACTGCTTGGCTAGATATCCATGGTAACTCAATGAGCCAAAAAATACAGAGTTAGCTATGCTTATGATAATGGCACTGGAGCTTTTGATATCCCCTAATAAGAGGAGGAAACAGAAGTCTGGATTCACTGAAATTGCTGTGAGTGTTTTTCTACAGATTTTGGCTCTGGCACAAGGGAACACACTTCAGCCGTAACTCTAGCTACTATGCATGATATCTCCTCTCTTTGGGAACACAAGAGAGGAAACAATTTACTAGACTATGGAACTAGCAGTACTAAATTAGAAATCTCCTTACAAATTAAAGCAGAGAAGGTGACACCTGGTTCAGGTGTTCACTGCAATTGTAGTATAATGGGATCTTTCTCCCCAGGGTAGTCACCACATACATCCTCCATTTGATAAGACACTGGCTGCTGCTAGAGACTGGAGGGAGCAGAAGAGGTAGGAGACAGCCAGGATAGTAGCCTGAGGTCAGCACTGAACAACAGGGTAGGAGGGTAAAACGAGGTAGCACAGGTATCAAGTTAGCAAATGGACAGAGTAGGCACACACCCAGGGGTAGGGCAGGGGTTATTGGAACCAGTCTCTGGATTCTACGTTTGGTTCAAAGTACTCCAAGGTTAACAAGCATTAAGAAGCAAATTCAATGGGACACTGGACTCTGACTCAATATTAACAATGGAAACCTGAGATTGAATATAGAGCACAGACTGGGTTCTGAATAGTCACCTGACACGTGAATGAATCCTGGCATTAGTATCTGATTCTGGACCATTCTCAACCACCAACCTCACAGATCAGTACAAAAGAAAAACATTTGCTGAAGGCAGCCCAGTTGGCCAAGAGGCTCAAAGACCCAGGGCCTCTTTCATACTAGACAAATGCTTTAATACTGAGAGATGTCTCCAGGAAAACATCTTCTTTTTTAAAGAAAGAATTAGAAGCCAGGTGTGGTGCACACACCTTCAATCCTAGCACTCTGGAAGCAGAGGCAGGTGAACTCTGAGTTTAAGCACCAAGTTCTAGGTCAGCCATGGTTGCACAGTGAGACCTGTCTCAAAAAGAAAGAATTAGTAATTGCTTCTTGTATACCAAGGGGTCACTGTTCTCATCATTTAGAATGGTTTAGCTCCTTCTTCATCAGCGTGCCTTGAGGGACTGAGCAACTGCTAGATCCTTGGACTTTCATTCACAGCTGCTGCTAACCATTGTTGGGGAGTTGGACTACAGACTGCCTACCAGAAGAGGGCATCTGATCCCATTACAGATGGTTGTGAGCCACCCTGTGGTTTCTGGGAGTTGAACTCAGGACCTCTGGAAGAGCAGCCAGTGCTCTTAACCACTGAGCCATCTCTTCAGCCCCTGGGGGAGTTTCTCGCTTTCCAGTCTGTGCCACAGAACTCCATAGCCAAATAGCGCCAGGAGAAAGCTAGCATCCCAGGAGTGTGGACAAGCCCGCGAGTGGAGTTTCCTTCTGTGGACAGGGAGCTGAACCTGTGACACAGGGCTCCATACTCAGTGCCAGGAAAAAGCTAGTCTCCCAGGAGTGCCAACATACCTTCAAGCACAGGAAGACCCTCATTTCTGTTTAAATTTCTAGATCAAGAGAGACCCTTGAAGAGCCATCAGGACACAGGAACCAAGGAACAGCTGGGGACAGGATCCTTCTGGTTTCTGTCTGCACCCCAGAGCTGACCCTGTACCACAAGCTCTCCAAACCCAAATTCCTCTGAGAGAGAGCTAGTCTCCAAGGAGTACTGCTGCAAAACCTTGCAGGAGGAATAAGCCACAGTCAGAGAGAGCAAGACCAGCTAACACCAGAGATAACCAGATGGCAAAAAGCAATGACAAGAACATAAGGAATAGAAACCAAGGTAACTTGGCATCATCAGAACGCAGTTCTCCCACCACAGTGAGACCTGGATCCCCCAACACACCAGAAAAGCAAGACTCAGATTTAAAATCACTTCTCATAATGATGATAGAAGACTTTAAGAAGAAAATAACTCCCTTAAAGAAATACAAGAGAACACAGGTAAACAGCTAGAAGCCCTTAAAGAGGAAATACAGGAAAACACAATTAAATACGCAAAGGAAATGAACAAAACCATCCAGGATCTAAAAATGGAAATATGAACAATCAAGAAATCAGAAAGGGAGACAGCCCTGGAGATAGAAACCCTAGGAAAGAGATCAGGAATCATAGATGCAAGCATCACCAACAGAATACAAGAGAGAATCTCAGGTGCAGAAGATACCACAGAAAACATTGACACAACAGTCAAAGAAAATGCAAAATACAAAAAACTCTTAATCAAAACATCCAGGAAATCCAGGAAACAATTAGAAGATCAAACCTAAGGATAATAGGTATAGAAGAAAGTGAAGATTCCCAACTTAAAGTGCCAGTAAATATCTTCAACAACACTATAGAAGAAAACTTCCCTAACCTAAAGAAAGAGATGAACATAAACATTCAAGAAGCCTACAGAACTCCAAATAGATTGGACCAGAAAAGAAATTTCTCCCATCACATAATAGTTAAAACACCAAGTGCACAAAACAAGGCAAGAATATTAAAAGCAGTAAGGGAAAAAGGTCAAGTAACATATAAAAGCAGAGCTATCAGAATTACACCAGACTTCTCACCAGAGACTATGAAAGCTAGAAGATCCTGGGCAGATCTCACACAGATCCTAAGAGAACACAAGTGCCAGCCCAGGCTGCTATACCCAGCAAAACCCTCAATTACAATAGATGGTGAAACCAAAACATTTCATGACAAAACCAAATTTACACAATATCTTTCCACAAACCCAGCTCTACAAAGGATAATAGATGGAAAACACCAACACAAGGAGGGAAACTATACCCTAAAAAAAGCAAGAAAGTAATCTTTCAACGGACCAAAAGATGATAGCCACACAAACACAAAAATAACATCGAAAATAACAGGAACCAACAAGCATTGTTCCTTAATATCTCTTAACATCAATGGACTCAATTCCCCAATAAAAAGACATAGGCTAACAGACTGGATACATAAACAGGACCCAGCATTTTGCTACATACAACACACCTCAGTGTTAAAGACAAATACTACCTCAGAGTAAAGGACCGGAAAACCATTTTCCAGGCAAATGGTCCCAAGAAACAGGCAGGAGTAGCCATTCTAATATTGGATAAAATCGACTTTCAACCAAAAGTCATCAAAAAAGATAAGGAAGGACACTTCATCCTCATCAAAGGAAAAATCTACCAAGAAGAACACTTAATTCTGAACATCTAGTTCCAAGTACAAGGGCACCCACATTCACAAAAGAAACTTTACTAAAGCTCAAAGCACACATTGCACCTCACACAATAATAGTGGGAGACTTCAACACCCCACTCTCATCAATGGACAGATCTTGGAAACACAAACTAAACAGAGACACAGTGAAACTAACAGAAGTTATGGACCAAATGGATTTAACAGATATCTGTAGAACATTTCAACCTAAATAAAAAGAATATACCTTCTTCTCAGTACCTCATGGTACTTTCTCCAAAACTGACCATGTAATTGGTCACAAAACAAATCTCAACAGATATAAGAAAATTGAAATAATCCCATGCCTCCTATCAGATCACTATGGATTAAGGCTGGTCTTCAATGGCAACAAAAACAACAGAAAGCCCACATACACATGAAAGCTGAACAACACTCTACTCATTGATAACTTGGTCAAGGAAGAGATAAAGAAAGAAATTAAAGACTTCCTAGAATTTAATGAAAATGAAAGTACAACATACCCAAACCTATGGGACACAATGAAAGCAGTGTTAAGAGGAAAACTCATAGCTCTGAATGCCTTCAAAAAGAAACTGGAGAGAGCATACACTAGCAGCTCAACAGCACACCTGAAAACTTTAGAACAAAAGGAGCTAATACACCTAATAGGAGTAGAAGACAAGAAATGATCAAGCTCAGGGCTGAGATCAACCAAGTAGAAACAAAAAGAACTATACAAAGAATCAACAAAACCAGGAGCTGGTTCTTTGAGAAAATCAACAAGATGGAAAAACCCTTAGCCAAACTATCCAGGGGGCACAGAGACAAATTAACAAATTCAGAAATGAAAAGGGAGATATAACAACAGAATCTGAAGAAATTTAAAAAATCAGATCCTACTACAAAAGCCTATACTCAACACAATTGGAAAATCTGGATGAAATGGACAATTTTCTAGACAGATACCAAATACCAAAGTTAAGTCAGGATCAGATAAATCATCTAAACAGTCCCATAACCCCTAAAGAAATAGAAGCAGTCATTAAAAGTCTTTCAACCAGGAGAGGCACTTGGGCCTGAGGGTATTAGAATGCCAAGGAGGGAAGATGAGAGTGGGTGGGTGGTGGGTGGGGGAATAAACCCATAGAGGCAGGGGAAGGGGGAGGGAATAGGGAGGTTCCAAAGGGGAGATCTGGAAAGGGGAAAACATTTGAAATGTAAATAAAGTAAAAAAAAAATCAAAACAACAACAACAACAACAACAGAGGAGAAGGCTCGCAAACAACCATTGGACTGAGCATGGGGTCCCCAATAGAGGAGTTAGAGAAAGGACTGAAGGAGCTGAAGGGGTTTGCAACTCCATATGAAGAACAAAAATATCAACCAACCAGATCCTTAGAGCTCTCAGGGATTAAACCACCAACTAAAGAGTACACATGGAGGGACCCATGGCTCCAGCCACATGTATAGCAGAGGATGGTCTTATCTGGGCATCAATGGGAGGGGAGGCCCTTGGTCCTGTGGAGGCTAAATGTCCCAGCATGGGGGAACTCTATGAAGGTGAGGCAGGAGTGGGTGGGTGGGCAGGTGGAGGAGCACCCTCATAGAAGCAGGGGGAAGAAGGGATGAGACAGGGAGTTTACAGAGGGGAAACTGGGAAGGGGAATAACATTTGAAATGTAAATAAATAAAATCACCAATGAAAAATAAAAATAAAAATAATAAAGCTGAAAAAAAAAAAAAAGTTTCCCAACCAATAAAAGCCCAGGACCAGACAGGTTCGGTGAAGAATTCTATCAGACCTTCAAAGAAGACCGAATACCAATACACTTCAAACTATTCCACAAAACAGAAACAGAAGGAACACAACCCGATTCATTCTATGAGGCCACAGTTACACTGATTCCAAAACCTCACAAAGACCCAACAAAGAAAGAAAACTTCAGACCAATTTCTCTTATGAATATTGATGCAAAAATACTCAAATTCTCACAAACTGAAGCCAAGAACTCAACAAAACCAATCATTCATCACGATCAAGTAGGCTTTATCCCAGGGATGGTTCAATACCTGGAAATCCATCAATGTAATCCACTACATAAACAAACACAAAGAAAAAAAAACCACATGGACATTTCATTAGATGCTGAAAAGGCATTTGACAAGGCTTGGAAAGATCAGAAATTCAAGGCCCATACCTAAACATAGTAAAAGCAACATAGAGCAAACCAGTAGCCAACATCAAACTAAATGGAGGGAAACCTGAAGCATTTCCACTAAAACCAAGGACTAGACAAGGTTATCCACTCTCTCCCTATCTATTCCATATAATACTTGAAGTTCTAGCTAGAGCAATTAGACAACAAAACGAGGTCAAAGGGATACAAATTGGAAAGGAAGAAATCAAAATATCACTATTTGCAGATGATATGATGGTATACTTAAGTGACCTGAAAAACTCTACCAGAGAACTGCTCCAGCTCATAAACAACTTCAGCAAAGTGGTCGGAGATAAAATTAACTCAAACAAATCAGTAGCCTTCCTATATTTGAAGGATAAACAGGCTGAGAAAGAAATTAGGGAAATGACACCCTTCACAATTGTCACAAACAATATAAAGTATCTTGGTGTGACTCTAACCAAATAATTGAAAGATCTATATGACAAGAACTTCAAGTCTCTGAAGAAAGAAATTGACGAAGACCTCAGAAGATGGAAAGATCTCCTATGCTCATGGATTGGCAGGATTAATATAGTTAAAATGACCATCCTGCCAAAAGCAATCTACAGATTCAATGCAATCCCCATCAAAATTCCAACTCAATTCTTCATAGACTTAGAAAGAGCAATTCTCAAATTCATATGGAATAACAAAAAACCCAGGATAGCAAAAACTATTCTCAACAATAAAAGAACTTCGGGGGAATCAGCATCTCTGACCTCAAGCTGTACTACAGCGCAGTAGCGATAAAAACTGCATGGTATTGGTACAGTGACAGGCAGGTAGATCAATGGAATAGAATTGAAGACCCAGAAATGAACCAACACACCTAGGGTCACTTCATCTTTGACAAAGGAGCAAAAACCATCCACTGGAAAAAAGACAGCATTTTCAACAAATGGTGCTGGCTCAACTGGTGGTCAACATGTAGAAGAATGCAAATTGATCCATGTCCATCTCCCTGTACAAAGGTCAAGTCCAAGTGGATCAAGGACCTCCACATAAAACCAGATACATTGAATCTAATAGAAGAGAAAGTGGGGAAAAGTCTCAAACACATGGGCACAGGTGTCCTGAACAGAACACCAATGGCTAAGCTCTAAGATCAAGAATCAACGAATGGGTCCTCATGAAATTGCAAAGCTTCTGTAAGGCAAAGGACATTGTCAATAAGACAAAACGGCAACCAACAGATTGGGAAATGATCTTTACCAATCCTACATCCGATAGAGGGCTAATATCCAATATATACAAAGAACTCAAGAAGTTAGACTCCAGAGAACCAAATAATCCTATCAAAAAATGGGGAACAGAGCTAAACAGAAAATTCTCAACTGAGGAAACTCGAAGGGCTGAGATGCACCTAAAGAAATGTTCAACATCCTTAGTCATCAGAGAAATGCAAATCAAAACAACCCTGAGATTCTACCTCACACCAGTCAGAATGGCTAAGATCAAAAACTCAGGTGACAGCAGATGTTGGCGAGGATGTGGAGAAAGAGGAACACTCCTCCATTGCTGGTGGGATTGCGAACTGGTACAACCACTCTGGAAATCAGTTTGGCGGACCCTCAGAAAAATGGACATAATACTACCAGAGGATCCAGTTATACCACTCCTGGGCATATACCCAGAAGATGCTCCAACAAGTAGTAAAGATACATGTTCCACTATGTTCATAGCAGCCATATTTATAATAGCCAGAAGCTGGAAACAACCCAGATGTCCATCAACAAAGGAATGGATACAAAAAATGTGGTACATTTACACAATGGAATACTCAGCTATGAAAAACAATGACTTCATGAAATTCGCAGGCAAATGGATGGAACCTGAAAATATCATCCTGAGTGAGGTAAATCAGTCACAAAAGAACGAACATGGTATGTACTCACTGATAAGTGGATATTAGCCCAAAAGTTCAGAATACCCAATTTTCACTTCACAGCAACTGTTGGACTGAGCATGAGGTCCCAGATGGAGATGTTGGAGAAGGGAATGAAGGAGCTGAGGGAGTTTGCAGCCCCATGGAGGGAGCAACTGTGTCAACTGATCAGACCCACTGGTGTTCCTGGAGATTGGACCACCAACCAAAGAATACACATGGAGGTACCCATGGTGCTGGCCACATATGTGGCAGAGGAGGGCTTTGTTGGCCATCATGGGGAGGAGAGGCCCTTGGGCCTGAAGGTGTTAGATGCCCCAGTATAGGGGAATGCCAGGGAGGGAAGACGGGAGTGTTTGTGTGTGTGTGTGTGTGTGTGTGTGTGTGTGTGTGTGTGTGTTTGGGAATACCTTCCTAGAGGCAAGGGAGTGAGAAAAGATAGGCAGTTTTCAAAGGGGAGACCTGGAAAGGGGGAAATATTTGAAATTTAAATAAATAAATAAATAAATAAAATAAGGGGTTTCTTTAAAAAAAAAAAGATAAAATGTTTTATCTCATACCAGTCCCAGTGAGTTATTACTTTTATTTGATGCATTTAGATGTCTAGCCCCCCCAAAATGCATCTTCATGGGTCAAACAGCCAACTCCTGAGAAGCAGAAGTAATTAATTTCGGGGTGGTGGAGATGGCTCAGTGACTAACAATGCTTTCTGCATAAGCACAGGGATGTGAGTTCAAATCCTCAGTACCTATGTAGAAAGCTGGTGTGACTGCATGATCCTGTAACCCCAGTGCTGGGGCAGGGATAGAGGCTGGAACATTGCTGAAGTTCTCTGGCTACTAGCCTAGGCTCATCTTCAGTGAGAGATTCTGTCTCAAGAGAATAGGGCAGACAGTGATAAAGCAAATACCCAAGACTACCTCTGTGTTATCCACAGGTACACACACACACACACACACACACACACACACACACACACACATTTTAGTCCCAGGTAGTTTAGCCTTGTCATCCTGGCTTTCAGATGAGACATGTGGTGGTTTGAATGAGTTGAATGAGGTGGTCCCCTGTCTTACTTAGGGTTTCTATTCCTGTGATAAAGCATCATGACTAAAAGCAACTTGAGGAGGAAAGGTTTATTTGACTTACATAGCTTCTGTCACAGTCCATTGAGAAAGGTCAAGGCAAGTACCAGAAGCCATGAATGAGTGTTGTTTACTGGTCTGCACATCATGACTCAGCCTGCTTTCTTGTACAATTCAGGATCATCTGCCTAGAGGTGGCAGTGCTGACAATGCTTTAGACCCTTTGGCATCAATTACTAATGAAAATGTTCTACAGACTTGCCTACAAACAATCTGATGGAGGCGTTTTGTCAGTGGGAGCTCGATCAACACCCTATTGCTTGTGCTTGTGGAAGGCTTGCTCCACAACTGAACAGACTAGATATTGAGACAATGCCAAGGCCACTGAGGAGCTTGCTCTATTTGTTCTACTTTTGGGGAAGGAGGAAAACTACTTTAGGAGTAGTTGATGTGGCTTTAACACACAGAGATAGGGGACATTGTATCTCCTAATGTATCTCTCTGTCAAGCTGATTGATGATTACAGAGAAAGGGAACCAAGTTGTTAGTGGGGAGCTGAAACCAAGAAGAGTAGACACCATGTAACAGGAGAGATTGATCTAGTGACCACGCTTGAGAGAAACCAACCTTTCTGGACACCATCCATTCCTGACGTGTGGCAAGTCAAGTCCTTCACAAAACATGCCTGTTGCTCCACACCTTGTTAAACTCCCTTCCAGTATGTCTTCTAGCAGACAGATACCTTCTTGTAGGCTGGTCTGCTTGCTACTGGTTTGTCATCATTTTTCATCTTTTCTTATGGGTGGAGCCAAAGGGAAAGCATCCTCCCAGATAAAAAGTAGATTTCCATCTGGCAAACTGTGGACCAGGAAATTCTAAGTGGATATGCATGATTAGCCATTGATCAATACACGTAGGTTCTTTGGGGAGAGAATGTACCTTCTGTTTTTCCTGAAAGGAACTGAAGTGGGACAAAAAGTGGGGAATGGCCAGTGAGAGGGCTCAGTGGGTCAAAGTGCTTGCCACCATAAAGCCAGATGACAGAGTGAGTTCAATTCCTGGAACCTACACAGTGGAAGAAGAAAACTGACTTATGCAAGCTGTCCTCTGATCTCCATATGTGCAGGCAGGTGCACATGTGCACCCCCAAACCTCCACACCCACATTAAATAAGTAAACCACAAAGTAAACAAATAAAATTCAGTAATAACAACAACAACAACAACAACAACAACAACAACAACAACAATGAGAGTTAATAAGGAATGCATGGCATGTCTTGGGGGTATAAGAAAAGGGATGGGCTATCACTCCAGAATTCCGTTGCTGCAGCATCCGTCACCCATATTAGAACCTACTTCTTTGGGATTCCAACATAGACTAAAGACCAACAACTCTACAGGAATCCTCCAGCACTCCAGTGCCAGACTGGTATTGCTAAGACATTCAGTCCTGTGGATTGAGCAACTGCAGTATCCTCAGCCTCTCCAGTGGGAGACAGTAATTTCGGAGACTACCTGGACCACACCCTATGAGACAATCTAACTCCCCCCTTTAATAGACATATTCACTCATTTAGAGAACCCTGACTGATACAAAGAGCTAATGCTACAGCAGTTCACTGGCTCCCCTTGAGAGATATGAGGGACTTGGGAATTGTCTTACTTTCTGTGCATCAGGCCCCCGGCATGTCTTCTTTCTCCTTGAATGCCCTTCTCTTCTGATGTCTATGCTTAAGCCTATCTTAAAATATCTTCATGAAATCTTTTCTTCCGTTATCTCAGCTACTCTTGAAATTCTTTTCAGTGCCAACACTGAATTCTGGTTTGAACTTAATCTAGGACCTGAAAACTCTAAGGGCTCCCCTTAGGCTGTCAAGGGTGGCAGTGTGGAATTGTCACTGAACTGTCCCTCATTGTTTCATCAGGAGTGTCTGTTGGCTTATGAGTGGTAAAGGAATAGATTGCTGCTTTCATCATATGGAGCACAAGATGTCAGCCCTATGGCTGCCTGTGTAAGACAGTCTCCATCTGGCTGTCTTCAGATCAAGATGTAGAACTCTCAGCTCCTCCAACACCAAGACTGCCTGTACAATGCCATGCTTCCTGCCATGATACTAATGGACCAAACCTCTGAAACTATAAGCAAGTTCCTATTAAATGTTGTCTTTTATAAGAGTTGGTCATGGTGTCCCTTCACAGCAATAAAACCCTAACTAAGACATTATCATTGCCAAAAAATGTTGTCATCACTTGGGTTAAGATGGTACATTGGTTTGAATGAGAATGGCCCCCATAGGCTCATATATTTGAATGCTTAGTCACCAGAGAGTAGAACTGTTTGGGAAGGATTAGGAGGTGTGGTCTTGTTGGAGGTGTGTCACTGGGGGTAGACTTTGAAGTTCCAAAAAGTCTATACCAGGCTCAGTCTGTCTGTCTGTCTCTGTCTGTCTCTCAAGAGAGACTGGAGCCCACACAATGAGAGATCAGTGATGCATGAGAGCCCCACCCCCACAGGACTATTTAGCTATACATACCTCTTGCAATTAATTTCAATCTGCATGTCATGTTAGTACCACCAGAGGAAGACAGTTATATGAGGAGAGGATCACTGGGCCCTGTGATTCACAGAAATAGCCTTTTTCTGCTCTTACCTTTAATTCGCCTCTTTAATTGGGTTATTGAGGGTGGGCAGAGTCTGCCTTATTAGAGCTGCCAGGAATCAGTCTCTGACCTTAGTAACTCCTGTAATGAGCTTTGGAAGGTTATGCCCAGTACTGGTTCCACTCTGTATTCTCAGCTTCTTGGCTATAGGAACAGACCTCTACTTGGCTTATCTTCCTCTCTCCTGCCTCACCACCATGGACTGCTTCCTCTCAAATCACAAGGAAAAAACAAATCTTGAACCCCTGAAGCTGTATCTTTCAGGCATTTTGTCACAGATATGTAAGAGTAACAAACACACAAATATTTAATAAGGGAAAGGCACTTTTGGTTGGTTGACTGTATGAACCCAGGCCACAAAGCAAAGCCTAAGGAGTGACTCATTCATATAAAACCCTTTGTAGGGTCAGACTTGGTAAAACTTGCCTTACAAGTGTTAGGGCCTGAGTTTAAACATCATAATCTATGTTTTAAAGGAAAAAAAAAAGTCAGATGCACACCTGTAGATCTAGCATGGAAATCCCTGGGGTTCACTGGCCAGCCAGCCTCGTCGACCTGGACAATGCCAGGCCAGTAAAACCCTGTCTTAAACAAAAAGTGCTTCCTGAAGAATGACACTTCAAGCTGTCCCCTGGGCTCTGAAGCACATACCACTCCTGAGCGTGCACCTCACACTAAGTGCTTTTTGAAGTTCTTTAAGTACAACTTCTTGTATGACTACTTAGTACATACTGAGGTTCTCCAAACAGTGAGCCCACAGAGGTACCCCAAGCTTCCAGTAACACAGATGGCCGTCATTTATTAAGTTCCTGGCATGAACCCTATGGACAGAGGCTGAGGGTTATGTCTTCTTCATGCATGTGTACCCGTATGTGCTTTGTGGGTACACTCATCCAAGTGACTCAAGTACAGATCAGCAGCCCCTGCATCCCTGAATCACACTGCACAGATGTCTAAGCCCTTGCTTCCCAAATGGCTATTGCATGTTCATGTTTGCCACTTCTCTAAAAGGACTCAATTAACCTAAGACTGCAATTGCACTTTTAGTATAATTAGGTATGTAATTATGTGAATCAATGACCTTGATCAGATTACATGTGTAAATAATAATGATTTGGTTGGCCATGCTAACTCTAGGAGGCTCATTTGCCCACACATGGTTGGGAAGGTGTTCTTTCCTTCCTGGGCAGCAGCAAGTCCCATGTCCACAAGGACAGTTGGGCAAGAGGAGGTGGTGAGAAGCTTTGCACCCTTCACTTGGACAGTCTTTCTGGGTGTGGATATGAGTGGGCCTGTGGGTGGGTTATAGGCTAGAAGTCACTCCCTGTCTTTATTCCCCAGGACAATATCCATCTTGGTTCTTGAGACAGGGTCCTTCACCAAAACCTAGGGCTTTCCAATGAGATAGCCTGACTGGTTATGTGAGCCCCAAGGACTCTCCTGTCTCTACCTCCTAGTGCTAGAGTTACAAGTGCAAACTAAACCTGCTGGGTTTTCTACATGGGTTCTGGGGATTCAGACTCAGGGTTTCAAGCTCCCCTTTGCTAACAGTTACCTCCCTAGTCCTTGGACAGCATCATGATTAGAGGCTGAGCTCCCACAGTCCAAGGCAGACAATAGAGCTCCAACAGGTAGGGTGAGCAAAAGAGGGCCGAGTGCTCCAAGGCAGCAGAATGCAGAGTGTGACCCCAGAAAGGAAAGTCCACTTGGAAAGCATCCTGGAGGGAAGGAATGGCAGGGGAGCAGGAAGTGGGTGTCCTTCCTGCCCTTTCTGCAGTGTCCTTTCCCCTTGATCCTTGGAGACTCTGAGAGAGCTTCAGGGCTACAGGACTGGTGCTGAATACACAGAGAACCTCTCTTTGAGGGCTGTGGCTAGGCTTGTAGGAAACCATACTGATAAGGACCAGGTGGGAGTCATAGACACTGTTCCTGGCACCACAAACTGCTTAGCTCTCCACAAGTTGAATGTAAATTCCTCAGATAACTAAGTTTTCCTACATTGAACTTAACTTTCTTAAAAGGCTTTAGGAAAAGACTTAGGCATTTTAGAGCCAAACTTTTAAGGTGGACATTCTTTGTGCAGAATCTTAATGCTATCTATCCGTTTGGCTTCTCTGGGCAACACTGCAGTTTGACTCAAATGCTAGACTTGCATTTGAAAAGGGTATGGTGGAAGACAGAGTTCATTTGGGTTTAAATATTGGGAATACATGGGTTAGGTAGGAGTAAAGACAACAGTATGCAAATAAAATAACAAGACCATTTCAAAAAAGTCACCTCACAGTTCTTCGAGAGGTCTCCTCAGTGGGTGACACAGGGAGCTTGGAATTTGCTATCAGAGATTTGGCAGGAGTCTTGACTCCCTGTCCATCCCAGCTACACAGGCTCTAGTATGTAGAGAATGACATGAGAATATCCTGGATGGCTCCCTAGGGTTGGCCTCCTACATGAAATCTCTTCTTATCCTATTGTGTGCACATGTGGTCATAAGCATAAACACACACACACACACACACACACACACACACACACACACACACGTACATACAGGGCCTCAGAAACCAGAAGCCTGTTCCTGTGCTGTGGGGAATGAGATGGCAGAAGGCTTAGAGCCAGTGTTTACTTATCATCTGAACCATTTTGGTTTCCTGAGGGTTCCCATGTGCTGTTTACCCTTCTTCACCCCTCCAATTTTGTCTGCTAGGTATCAGGGCAGGAAAAACTCTCATGGGAGTCACCAATTCATTTCCTCTTTGCATCTGGGATGGAATCAGGAAGCTGTCAGCCGTGGTCCCACCCCTGTCATGTCTTTGTCTGTGCTTGGGGGAGGATAGGCCATTTCTTTCCACTGTTTCTGCCCCATGATTCCTTTATGCCCTGCTCCCACTGTTTCCCTGGCTGTTAGAATGTTCTATGAACTTCTCAATCTGTTACCCTTGGCAAGCTCCTGCTCTATCTTCCCCATTTCCTGCCAGGTCTTGTGATTCACATCTACCCACTATTTTACTTTTTAAAGCAAAGAAGCCACAAATGCACATATAACCCTTCCCCTTGTCAGCTGAAGTCCCACATCACAAGCCAGCTGCCATGGAAATTGTTTCGTTGATAGAAAGTGATAAATACCAGAGACTAAGCAAAGAAAACACACATAGACTCAGTTTCACACCAGGAATCCACAGGATTCCTGCTGGTCCCTTCAACTGCAGGAAGTGTGAAGTCTGAACCTTGGTAGATGGGCAGACTGATACGGCTTCTTGCTGCAGTGACCAGTGATGTACCCCTCACCACTTAGTAGGGTCTCTGCTCTTCAAAGCAGTTTGAGTCCTGCCACATTTTCTCTGGAAGAAGAGTCATCAAAACGTGATCTCCCAACAGGCTGCTGCAATAATTTCTTTATTAAAGGCTAGGAGATTTCATTTCATTAAGCCAAATAACAGAATAAAATCAGTTACCCCAGAAAAACCACTAGGCAGTAACAGGATTGGGTCCATTGTTCAATCAAGAGTAAAAATTCCTTACCTGGGAAACAGACTAAAAACAGGACAGATTTTACATTCTTGCATTCTTTTGATGTATGGATGCTTTCACATGGGATCAAATGTAGTTTTATATTTTATACCTTTCAATTGATTCCTTTTGAGTTTTGTTTTGGGAGTTAAAAAGATGAGTCTTTGGGAGAGAAGAACAAGAGTGTATGAGTGGCTAAGCCCATAAGTATCACAAGCTCATTTTCTTCCCCCTTTCCTTGTCTTATTACTTAGTCCACTATCACTACCATGTTCAGTGTTATTAATAAGTTTTTGTCCTTTGTCTGCCTGGGTTAGTGATGGACAAGGAAAGATTCTAAAGATGAAGGTATAAAAGCTGAGTCTTTTTATGTGAGCACTGAGCAGATGCTGTGGGAGAAAGGGTCTAGAAAGAGAGCGTAATGGTTTAAATAAGACTGGCCCCCATAGACTCATGTTGAGTGCTTAGGGAGTGGTATTAGGGGGTTTGACCTTGTTGGAGGAAGTGTGTCACTGGGGGTGGGCTTTGAGGTTTCAAAGGCTCAAATCAGGTCCAATGTTCTCTCTTTTCCTCTGCCTGCTGATCCAGATGTAGAACTCTCAGTTACCTCTCCAGAACCACATCTGCCTGTATGCTGCCATACTTCCAACCATGACACTAAACCACTGAACCTGTAAGCCAGCCCCAATTAAATGTTGTCCCTTATAAGAGTTGCCTTGGCCATGGTGTCTGTTCACAGCAGTAGAAACCCTAACTAAGACAGAGATACTCTTTATAAATCCTAGAGAAGGGGCAACTATAATTAGGGAGAATATTTTCAGGGTCATGCAAGATGGCTTAGTAGGTAAAGGTATTACTACCAAGCCTGACAACCTGACTTCAACCCTCAGGACCCACATGGTGAAGTCAAGGTCTCAGGAAGGAAAACCTTAATACTGCTGAAGGTCAGAGGTTGAAGCAGGACTGTGATTAAAAGTTAATGAAGGGACTGTCCATCAGTAGGGAGAGGCAAGAAGGTTATGAATAACTTATTCTTTATTTCTGTAAATGGAATTATTGAATCACAGTAATCAATTCAACTATTAAAAGTAAAGGTGTATTACACATTTTCAAATTTACATAAATTACTTATTATATATGGAAATGTAAGTAAGTGAGAGTTTAGGCTAAGCATATGTGAGGCCCTGGGGTCCATCCTAGCACCAAATATAGAAAAAAGATTGCTGAGTGTTTTGGGAAGCACCCCTGATATGGACTAAATAGACGAGTAAGGAACACCTCTCAGAGACTTGCTTTGGAGTACTGGGGACTCTTCCCTCCCCTGGTGGCCTGCCATCCATGGAAGACACACTCAGAGGGGAAGCCTCTCAGTCCTGGTTCTCAACTCTGGCTCCACACATGTAACCTAGAAAAACACCTATGCTAGCAAGGTTCTGAATTCTATCCATGGCACCACCACAATAAAAACAAAATAAAACACCATTGTCTAGGTCCCATTCTATTAGGATTACTGACTAAAACTCCAAGATTCCTGGTAAGCTTCATTTTAAAATAAACAAGAGTATTTAGCATTAGTACACCCCAAATACTGTCTGCAGGACCCAGATGCTCATCTGAAATCCCTAGAGAGGCAAAGTCAGAGAAACTTGGACACTAATGTGGAATTTAAAGGTAGAGTGTGATGTTGTCAAGCAGGGTGTGTGTGTGTGTGTGTGTGTGTGTGTGTGTGTGTGTGTGTGTGCGTGCACGTGCGCGCACATATGAAGGTCCAATGAAAAGTTTAATTGGTCCTGTAGGAGAGGGGAAGGCAGCCTGGGGCCAACATGGCTTCTAATCTGACTATTCCTTAGATAAAATATCTTGACACAGGAATCTCAATGTCATGGCATTAAAACAGGGACAGCAGTGCCAGTCTCACAAAAACCTATGACATTGCACACCTCACAATCCCATGATCCCAATGGGTCTCTATCTGCAGTGCCACGCTGGCTCCCAAGGGCTTCTCAGTAGCTCTGCTCCATCAAGGCTCCTAGTAGTCTTATATGTTCCTAAGCATGCTCTGCAGCCAAGGTTATTAGCAACTTGACCTACTGTGGGGTACAGGAAATGAATGAGATATCCTGGGTCTCAGTCTCCTATTTCTGAGGAGTGTGGCTCTAGGGACAGGTCCAAGACAGCAGCTGCTGAGTGTGTGGCCCAGGCCCACTTTATCAGCACCAGCTGTGCAGTGCAGAGTCCCTATATCCTGCTGCAACTGCCTGATAAGAGGCCCAGCTACTGTTTCAGGCTTATCTGAGGCAGACCTGGGTGGAGAGGCCACTTCCATCAGTGTAAGGAGGGAGGGAAAAGGTTCTCTGAAGAAATATAAACCCTCACCCTCACACACACCCATAGTAGCTGTCTCTCCCTTCAGCTACCCTCTATATCTGGCTGGCATACATGATCCACTTCACTTTTCAGGAAGGTGTAGATTACTCCATAGCCTTTAATGATAAAGTGACAAGATTCCATGGGCATTTCTACTCAAGAAGTAATCCACCTTAGGTTAACGTTGATGCTGCCTGAAGAATGATAATTGAGGTTACTCAAGATCTCCACAAGCATGTGCATATGCATGCACACTCCCACATTTACCTCTTCATATATATGAACATGCACGCACATGTATACACACACACACACCTTTGCTCCTTCATCTTCCTCATCTCTTCGGATTGAATGTTCTCCCTAACCCTTAGCACTTACCCAATGGATTTAGCCTTCCTCTGTGTGTCTGTCTACTCTCACTAGAACATCAGCTCTTCTTGAGGATGGCTGCTGGTCATCCTCATTGTCACATCTTTAGGGCCTGGTACATAGCTGGTATTCAATATATAGTTTCTGGGCCATAGGCTTACTGGTACTGGTTGAAGAGGCAAAAAGAGAAACTGAGGACAAACCTGAATAGATTACTTGCTCTTTAGCTCTAAGCCATCTCCCTGCACAAAACCCACTTGCTCCAGTCTATTGCTCTTAGGTGACTCTGAAATTTTTGATTATGTATGTATGTATATATGTATGCATGTATATATTGTGTATGTATGTGTGTGCTTGCACACACATGCACGCACACACAGGTATGCACATTGCTATGGACCACATTTGGAAGTCAGAAGAACTTTTGTGAGAGTTGGTCCTCTTCCTCTACCATGTGGGTCTTAGGGATTGAACTCCCGTTTTCTAGCTTTAGTTTATGGTAAGTGCATTTACGGGCAGAGTCATCTCACCACCCATTGTGTGTGTGACTTTCAAACCATCCATTCTGGGAGCCGGGGAGATGGATCAGTGTAAGAGTGCTTACTGTGCAAGTATGAAGACCTGAGGTTGCATCCTAGGATCCATGTCAAGAGCAAAGTCTGGCTGCTTCTGTAACTGTACGCTCAGTTACATGGCTGTCCTCCAACGTAACTCCAGACTAGGGGACAGACCCTACCTCAAAGGAATTAAGACAGAGAGTGATAGAACAGGTACCTGTCACTTTTTGTAGCTTATGGAATGCACAGAAACACAATGCATCTGCATACAAGTACACCTACACACACATTTCAGATGTACAGGGAACACCTCCGGTGTGTGGATCAGGGCGGTACTGTACATGAAGTTCCATGACACATGCAGAGACCACCAATGACTTCCTAGCCTCCAGTAGCTCGTCCCCACTCCTTCCTTGGCCTCAAAGCTTCCTGCCACTTTACCCTCAGGAGTCAGAATTCAGACAACTCTCCTGTCTCCATGCATGGAAAATTCCTTGTGACACTTGTCACATCAGTGGCACATCACAGGCACAACTGACAAGACAAGCCCAGTTCAGGATCAGGGAGAATCGTGCCTGTGCTTGGGAGACATCATTTTATAAGTGGCAGATACAGGTACACTTAATCCCAGAGTCTCAATTTCCAAGTATGAGGACTGTTTCCCAAGTGGGTATACCGATCAATAGGACACATGAAATAAGCCTGGTCTGGTACATCCCATGTGGAAAACTTGCCCATATTGGGGTGCCACATACCAGTTTATGAACATGTGAGAGGGCTGGTGGAGCCCCAGCTTTAGGGTCAGGGGGAGCCTGTCTGACACTCCATATGCCTGCTCCACATTTCCTCCTGAACCTGCTCAGGTGAGCTGAGGCTTCTCTGAAGGACAATGGCAGAGACTAAGATGCCTACTTTTGCACAGGGGGTGATGGGATGGCTAGGATCAACAATAAGGCTCTTGGCTGGCAACCGGGGCAATGAAGATCAAGGATGGGCACCATTGTGCTTTTGGAGGCAAGTTAGTTAGCAAGATGTGGCCTGGATGTCTTTAAGCTACTGCTTGTCCCTGATCTTAGCTTCAGAGCTCCTTTCTGTAGATACCCATCCCTGAAGCTGGTCTCTTTAGACAGCTGTAATGGGCTAGGCTGGGTCTGGACTTGGAAGTTCTATCACTCTGTCTGTTTAAGAGAGGAGTTGGCAGATTTTTTTCTGAAGAGCTGGAGAATAAACAGTTTAGGCTAGGTCAGTCTGTGGACAGCTCACCCATCACAGTGAAACAGTGCAGCTGTGTTCTAAATACACTTCACAAAAATAGGCAGCATGGCTAGGCTAGGAGGATGGCTCATGCGGTAACGGCTTACTTTGCATACACAAGGACCTGAGCTTGTGTATGGGAACAAAAATGGGAGCATATGCTTGTAATCCCAGAGCAAAAAAGGGGGTGAGGGTGGGCAGAATCCGGGGGCTCTCTGGCCAGCTAGCCAGCCAGCCAACTAATTGGTGAGTATCGGGTCAAGGGAAGAGCTAGTGAAACCCAGGATTGTTTTCTGGTCTATATACGAATGTGCACACACATGCACCCCACACAGGAAGATGTACACCAATCTGCCCACACACATATATTAAAAAACAAAACAAACAAACAAACAAAAAACCAGAAACCAAAACCAAAAAACCAAACCAAACCAACCAACCAAACAAACAAACAAAAAAATGAAACAGAAGAAACCAGGCAGTGGCTTAATGCTAGGTAGCTTGCTGTATACAGAGAGGAAACAGTCGAAGGGGACAGGGAAGCACCAGCCTGGATACAGAGGGAATGAAGAACATCACCCAGCTCCAAGGAAATAATAGATTCTGATACGAAGGCTCTGTGTTGCTCATTAGCTGGAAACGGGCTCTCAGGGCATCTGCAAGTTTTAAGATCAGCACTAGCTGACCCACCTTTGACTGGCATCCTCAACGATGCACCTCCCTTCCTTCAGCATTGTCTGTTTTCTCTGTGGGCAACAAGCATCATTTCTCTCAAATGTTTAAAAATAGATTGTTTTGAGCCGGCTCTAAAGGATCTGGGATTCTTACGTAGGAGATGACCCAAGGATAGTTGCCAAAGCCTGGCCCAAACAAACATACTCAGCTTATGTGAAGGGACTTTCTTTCAATTTTGTGAATGAAAACTCTTTCTAAAACTCCTCATTTCCTGCACATGTGAGGGCTGGTGTTATGGAGGGGACATACAGGGAGCCGTGCTAATTGAGTTCAGACCTTAGCCCCACCCCCACTCGCAGGGAGGTTCTGTGCTCCATGATAGGGCATCACATAACTCACCCACCCGATGCATCGGAAGATGAACATTGCCTGGCTTCTTCCAGAAGCAAGGCCACCTCAGCACACTGCAAGGACTTAGCACACCCATGCCTCCTTTTCTATTTAGCGTCCTTCCAATTCAGCCTGTCTTAACTCATTCTCTAAGTTATGTCCTCACCTAACATAGAAACACAGATACTTTGCTTCTTCAAACACAAGGTAATGTGTGTGTGTATGTGTGTGTGTGTGTGTGTGTGTGTGTGTGTTTAGGCTAGAGGTGAACTTTGGATGCTGGTCCTCAGGTGTTGTTCATCTTGTTATCTAAGACAGGATCCCCCCTGGCCTGGGACCCTGATTTCAAGAATATAAGGCTAGCTGGTCAGCAAGCCCCAAAGAACCACTAGTCTCTCTGTCCCCTGCACAGGGGTTACAAACCTGTGCCACCATGCCATGCTTGTCTAAGGATTAAACTTCTTCTGGTTGCCTAGCAAGTGCTTTCCCTAGTAATCTATAGTCCCAGCCTAGTCACACCACTTTGATTCAGCTAGGTAAAATTAGATTATGTTAAGTAGAAATTCAGTGTAACTTAGCATTAGCTAAAGAGCTGGTTGGGGCCAGGCTGAGTACACACTTCTTGGAGCTGTTCTTTAAATACCCACATGCCTGTTTAGATATCGACTCAGGCACTAGGAAGATGTTAGGCAGTTTGATCCCAAAGCTGAGTCTATGCAACAAAATGCCCTTCTACAGAACTGGGCACATTGTATTCTGATCATGGCTTATACCCGCTGCTCTGTGTGAAGGGATCCTAACTATCTTCATTCCTCAGACTGGAGAGCCATGACAAGGTAGCCCACCATAATTGCCTATTATCAAGCATGAGCGCATGAGCTAGTCCACCAACATCTGTGGATAAACTGCTTCCATCCTAGAATTTTCCATCCAGCTTCTCAGGTTTTCTTTACTTTTTAAAATAAGAATATTATTGAATTAATATGTGTGTGTATGTGAATGTGTGTTTGTATGTGAGTATGTGTTCATGTGTGTGCAGGTACCTGCATCGGTCTGAAGAGGGCCTCAGATCTTCTGGAACTGGAGTTATAGGCTGCTAAGGGCTACCTGATGTGGGTTTTGGGGTCTGAACTCAGATCCTCATGATTGCTCTTGACCACTGAGCAATCTCACCAGCCCCCAAATTTCCAAATTTTCTTTATGGTATCAACCTGGCATTGCCGAGGTTAGCTTAAGAATTTTCTTCATAAGCCAACCAGTGGTGGCATCTTTTATCCCATCACTAGGGAGGCAGAGACAAGCAGAAGAACTCTGAGTTCAAGGGCAGCTTAGTATATAAATCAAGTTCCAGGACAACTTGGGATACACAGAAAAACCCTGTCTTGAAACAAACAAACAAGCAAAAAATCAAAATCAGAAACAAATAAACAAAGCAAAATGAAATTTCTTCCTGGGATTCATTGGCAAAATGACATACTTTGGTGTGGACAAAGATGAACAATGAACCATGATGAGAACCTTTTACAACTTCATATGGTAAAAATCAGTTGTCTAGTTGCTGGGATCCAAGCCCATGGCATCTTCATGGAGAGAACAGCAAACAGTGGGTAACTGCTCTGGCTCTGAGAGCCACTGGGCCACACATCTTACATCTGTCTCAAGATAGACATCACAAGGGTTCCCAAGGAGGCATGTCTTTTGTATTTTTGTATTTCAACAAAGACATTTTAAAAAACTTGTTACCAGCCGGGCAGTGGTGGCACATGCCTTTAATCCCAGCACTCGGGAGGCAGAGGCAGGTGGATTTCTAAGTTCGAGGCCAGCCTGGTCTACAGAGTGAGTTCCAGGACAGCCAGGGCTACACAGAGAAACCCTGTCTCGAAAAACCATAAAAAACAAACAAACAAACAAACAAACAAAAAACAAAACTTGTTACCATTGGCGCTAGAAAATTAACTAAAACTAAAAATAACTGCAGTGGAGATTTGAGGTAATACTATCATTTTTGTGAACATGACTTAAGGTAGGAAGCCATTTCTTTTGAAATTGCAGGGACATGTGGCAAGGATACCAGCTCTGTTAGGTGCGTGTGAACTAGGTGAGGCTGGGCCAGGAGTTCTGATGTGATACAGGCCACCTTGGTTCTCTTATGTTTTTAGGTCTTGACTCCCTAACCAGGTTCCAGTCAACAGTGTCCATGTGCCCCTCTGTCTCCTACAGTCCTCACTGAGACAGAACACACTGGATTAAAGCCACTGCTCACAACCAGGGAGATGGTTTAGTATGTAAAGTGCTTGTGTAAGGGTGAGAACCTGAGTTTGAATTCCCAGCACACACATAAAGCCAGGTGTGGTGACATGTCTGTAATCCCAGCATTCCTACAATGAGAGAAAAGGTAGAGACGGAAGAGTCCCTGGAAGCTTGGGGACCAGCTAGTCTGGCATGCACTGTGATGAAAAACAAGGGACCTTAACTCTAACAAGGTAGACGATGAGGACTGGCACCCGAGACTGTCCTGTGACTTACATGACATGTTCTCACACACATTCACACATATACAGAGCATCACACATAGCAGCTCTGGGTGGAGGTATTCCCGGAACTCGCAGAGGACATTATTTTCTCCTGACAGCAACTCTAGCAGGCATCTGCCCACTGCTTCCCCTTTGGGGAACAGGGGGTGGACTCACGGTTAGGACCTACACAGCTACAAACTGCCATTATATATCTGTCTGCAGACAGCATTAACAGCTGCTGCCACAGATGGGCAAGCAAGATGGATGAGGAAATGCAGGCACCAGGAGTAGGTCGAAGGTTTGAGTCTTTTTTAATACTATGACTGGTAGCGTAGGCTTCTTGTCTCAGCTACCTGGTAGTTTTGAGACCGAAGTGTCTCAAGTTCAAGTTCTGCCTGGATGACTTGTTGACACCTTGTCTTAAAATTTAAATGACACAAAAGAAGGCAGTGGGTCCAGCATGTGCCTAACATGCACAAGATCACAGTGACATGAAAAAGGGGAAAGGCTCAGGATATAGCTGGTCTGGCGATGTGCTTGTCCCTAAACATGAGGTCTTGGGATGGGTCCCTAGGACCCACATAAAAAGCCAGTTGTGGTGGTGCACATCTATAATCCCAGTGCCTATCAGGATGCAGCATATAGGGATCTCCAGAGATTGCAGCAAGCTAGTCTAGGCAAATCACCGAGTGTAAGTTCAACGTGAGACACTGTCTCAAAAAGTAAAGTGCAGAGTGAGTGAGGAGAACAGATAACTGACCTCTGGCCTCCACGTGCACATTTGTATATACACATTACCCCACACATACACACAAATATATAAACACACATAGGCCACACACTTACCCAAAGAAAGGAAAGAAAAGAAAGAAGATGAAGAAATAAAGGCCTCTCCTTCTCGGGATGTGGGAATGACCTTGAGTCTTACTGGGGCCAAGCAGAAGGCCCCAGCCTGGCAGTTGACCAAGTCTTGGGGAAGAGCAGACACATCTGGCATCAAGGCTGGAGTGTTGATGATCCTTGGGGGTGGGGTGGGGGATAAGGGTTGTGGGTTCAGAATACGGTCTTTTGAACCCCGAGTGCCACCGTTACAACCTGGAATTAATAGAGCCTACATGGAGGGCATTGTGGTTGGATGAAAGACCTCATGTGTGTCCCTGAGTCGAACCCTGAGTGTGGGCCTTTACCATGTGCTACATTCTGCCTTCCTTTGTATGCCTGGGCTAAGTCCCTGGCTTTGGGCTCTGCCCATCTCTGATTGTGGTAATTAAAATGTGAATGTCCCCCACAGGCTTGTGTGTATGAAAACTCTTGGTCCCTCACTGGTGATGTTTTAGAAGGTTGTGGACCCTTGAAAGAACTAGTTCACTCAAGGACTGCCTTGAGGGTCATAGCCTCTCCCCACTTCCTGTTGTGCTCTGCTTCTGGACTACAGTAACAATGTGACTAGTCTCCTCCTGCCTCCATGCCTTCCTGACCATGACAGATTAAATCACCTTGAACTGTGAGCCAAAAAAATTTTTTTCCTTCCGTAAGTGGCTTTTTGTCAGGAGTGATCA
Source organism: Rhynchomys soricoides (assembly GCA_019843965.1). NCBI lineage: Eukaryota > Metazoa > Chordata > Mammalia > Rodentia > Muridae > Rhynchomys > Rhynchomys soricoides. Next base: position 4,657,787 of record JADRCH010000105.1, on the reverse strand, counting down.
TAGCAATAGGAAAAGTAGTTAACACAGTAGACTATGCACCAAATACAAGTGATCAGTGTAAACCCTAGACCAGCCATTCTCTGCCCACTGGTCATGACCCCTCAGGGGTCACATATCAGATATCCTGCATATCAGATATTTACATTATGATTCATAACAGTAGCAAAAAATAGTCACGAAGTGGCAATGAAATTATTTTGTAGTTGGGGGTCACCATGACATGACTAACTGTATTAAAGTGTTGCAGCATTAGGAAGGCTGAGAACCACTGCCCTAGGCTGTCCATCCAGTTTTTTCTGCCTATTTTCCTCTTAATCAGCTTTAGTTGTCGCTTGTGTGTCTCCTAAGCATTTTTAAGTCACTGTCCTCCCTAAAGAGTATCCTCTTACATACCATTGCCCACACACTGACCTACAATTCTTAGGTCAATACCATTGTTTCTGGAATAACGAGCTAAAAGTCTCAAACTTTTACATGAAGAGTAACCCAACTTCGTGGTTTAACAAGCCAAAGAAGGGCTCGTGAGATGGCTTTGTGGGTAAAAGTGCTTGTAGTATTAGTCCAATGAAGAAAGGCTAGATCAGCGGAACCCACCGAAAGACAGATGTGGTGGCTCATGGCTATAATTTAAACACTCTTACAGAGAAAGAGGAGGCAGAGTGACTGCTGCCCTAGAGGCCTGTGGACCAGCCAGCCTGGAATACACAGCGCAACAGAAATAAAGACCCCCATACCTCAATGTGATCGGACAGAACTGACTCCTTTTTCTTTTCTTTTTTTTTGGTTTTTCGAGACAGGGTTTCTCTGTGTAGCCCTGGCTGTCCTGGAACTCACTCTGGCCTCGAACTCAGAACTGACTCTTGAGAGTTGTCCCCCGACCTCCAAATATTGTCCCCTGACTTCTCTCTGCATGTGTGCTGTATCATGGTCCCCCTCCATTCAACAGTAACAAACAAAATCTTTACAAAAGAAGCCAATACAGTAAGAGAAAGAGGTAGGTATACAGACAGGGAGACAGAGAGACTGAGAGATAGGCAGACAGACAAATAGCTAGGTGTGAGATGGTAGCCCAGCCTTTGGACCACAGGTGCCTACCATTGAGACACAATTCTTTGCTCTTGGGGGTTCCTTCTTTCTGACGAATCTTATTTTACAGCTGTAAAGACAGTGCACTGTTTTTCTTAATGGATAATTTTCTTCCTTCTGGTTTTGACACCCCTAGAAGTACAGTGAACTCTAATTCATGTGCCCTGGGGTGGGCGGGCCTGGCTAAAACCCTCATCCACACTCTCAGTGAAGTGTCTGAGGAGACAGGAAAGGAGAAGGAGAGGACAGGCAGGGCTGTCTGCAAAGTCCCGTGTCACCTTGCTGGCTTCAGTGCCATCACACGCAAAAGGGAGATAAAAATACCTCCCCTGAGGCTGCTCAGGGGTGAAACTAGATAACTTGTGCTGCTCACAGTGTCTCCTCTCTGCTTTGAGTCATGCAGCCTGTTTTGGTGAGAGAAGGGGAGGAGGTGCCAAGAGAGGTACAGCTTTGACAAGAAAGAAAACGAAAAGAGACCGTGAAACTGAAAGGGGGAAGAAAGGAACTTTCAGGCATCCCTGAGATTCATTTTCCTAAAATGAGAGGTTCTTTAGAAATAGAAGGAAGGAGTGCCCTTTGGAGAACGTCACAACCCCACCGCAGGGGCAGGATCCAATAAAGCAGGGGCCTGGCTCCCCTCAGGACCTCTCAGGAGCCTGCTGTGTGTGCTGTGTGGGGAAGGGAATGGAGAGGGAGGGGGGAAGGGGAAGAGGGAGGAGGATGTCATTCCTCAGGAAGGGGAGGAGGAGGAGAAGAGGAGGAGGAGAGAAAGAAAAGGAGGAAGAGGAAAAATAGTCATTCCCAAAAGGAGAAGGAGGAGGAAGAAGAGAAGACAGATGAAGACAAGGAGGCAGCGGGGGTGGGGGGGGAGGAGGAGGAGGAGGAGGAGGAGGAGGAGGAGGAGGAGGAGGAAGAGAAGGAGGAGGAGGAAAAGGAGGAGGAAGTGAAGGAGAAGGAGGAGGAAGAAGAGGAGGAGGAGGAGGAGGAGGAGGAGGAAGAGGCCTGCCTCTTGAGAGAAAGAAGCCAAAGCCTGGACCACAGCTGTGGACTGCTCAGAGCACTGCACAGAGGAACAGAGAAAAAAGGAATGCTGGTTGAGAAGACAGAGGGCTGGAGGTCAGGAGCAGGCTGAGCCTTTACAGGCTAGGAGACACCCTGAATACCAGAGGGCAGCTTAAGAGGCAGAGCCAACAGTTGCTCACAGTCAGAGCTGGGCCACTGAGGGGCAGGGTGTTATACAGGGTTGGTGACAGCCTCCTGAGGAATACTGGTTTCTCCCCATAGAGCAGACTGGTGAAAACAGGAAGGAGCATGCTGGGAGCCTGCTCTCCTGGCTTAGAGAGGGGGCTGTGCTGTGCTGTGCTGTGCTAGGCTGTGCTGTGCTGGGCTGTGCTGTGCTGGGCTGTGCTGGGCTGTGCTGGGCTGTGCTGTGCTAGGCTGTGCTGTGCTAGGCTGTACTGTGCTAGGCTGTGCTGTGCTGTGCTGTGCTGTGCTGTGCTAGGCTGTGCTGTGCTGTGCTAGGCTGTACTGTGCTGTGCTGGGCTGTGCTGTGCTGTGCTGTGCTGTGCTGTGCTGTGTTGGGCTGTGCTGGGCTGTGCTGGGCTGTGCTGTGCTGGGCTGTACTGTGCTGTGCTGTGCTGGGCTGTGCTGTGCTGTGCTGTGCTGTGCTGTGCTGTGCTAGGCTGTACTGTGCTGTGCTGGGCTGTGCTGTGCTGTGCTGTGCTGTGCTGTGCTGTGTTGGGCTGTGCTGGGCTGTGCTGGGCTGTGCTGGGCTGTGCTGTGCTGGGCTGTACTGTGCTGTGCTGTGCTGTGCTGGGCTGTGCTGTGCTGTGCTGTGCTGGGCTGTGCTGTGCTGGGCTGTACTGTGCTGTGCTGTGCTGTGCTGGGCTGGGCTGTGCTGGGCTGTGCTGTGCTGTGCTGTGCTGGGCTGTGCTGGGCTGGACTGTGCTGGGCTGTGCTGTGCTGTACTGTGCTGTGCTGTGCTGTGCTAGGCTGTGCTGTGCTGTGCTAGGCTGTGCTGTGCTGTGCTGGGCTGTGCTGTGCTATAAGAGAAGGGGAACATCGCAGGGAGGCTGCTCTCCTGTCTCAGAGGGAACACTGCTACACTATGGGAGGGGGAGGACACTGTGAGGAGGTCCTCCCTGCCCACTCTGCAGGACCTGATAGTCTGTACTCTTCCCTGGAGGCACATTTTCAGTAAACTGACATATAGAGGAACAGCTGGGAAGTGAGGATGGGTCTGGGTGCTGGGGAGAGAGTAGGCACTCACTCAGAACAATCATGAACTTGTATCTGGCATCACTGCATGTGAAATTTGTGTGTGTGTGACTGTGTACAGGTACACATGTGTACACATGCACATGGAGGCCACAAGTTAGCTTTAAGTATCATTCCTAGGGTGACATCCACTTTGTTTTTTTAAGACAGGGATTCTCATTGATCTAGAACTTTCCAGTAGGCTAGGCTGGCTGGCCAGTGAGCCCCAGGGCGTATACCTGTCTCTACCTCCCCAGTGTAAGCCACCATGTGGTACTGTTTCCTTCTCCTTTTTAAAATATGAATTCTGGGGAATCAAACTTACACTTCTGTGCTTTCAGGGCAAGTGTTTAACTGAGTAGTTTATCACTCCAGTCCAGGAAATGTTTAATCTATCAGGAGACATTCGATACTCAAAATAGACCCTTAATTTAGAGATTGTCATCATCCCCTTAACTGGAAAAAGACTAGCTATAACATTCTGGGACTTGAGGTAACATGACAGTGTGGACCCCTTGTTAACACACGATGAAAACAGCAGGAAATAAGTGCAGTGTCCTCTGCATTCAGGTCCATGTGGGACAGCCAGGGTTACATAAAGAGACCCAGCAACTTGCCCAAGGTCATGGCTGGTTCATAACGGGTCCAGATTCCAACCCCCCACTCGTTAACTACTGCAGGCAGCCTCTTCACCACCAGCACATTGATCAAATCTACTTGAGCTTCGTGGTGTTTTAAAAATGACAGAAGAGAGCTTGAGAGATGGCCCAGTAGCTTGCCTCAAGCATGAGGACCTCAGTTTGACTGTCCTGACCCAAGTACAGAGAAAACAACATGCCTTGGTAGCAGGTACTTGTAATCTCAGCACTAGGGAGGCAGGGTTAAGAGGATTCTGTGGTCAGTCTAGACTAATTGGTGAGCTCTGGGTCAATGAGGAGATGGTTCAGTGTGTTTACCATACAACCGTGAGTTTGGATCCCCAGAAGCCACGTGAAAACCGTAAAAGTTGGAAGTAGAAGTGTAGGCATCCGAGCCTACAGGGACATGGAGGCAGAGACAGGATTCCTGGAAGCTCTTGGACTAGCAAGAGAAATTCTGTCTTTAAAAAAGTTGGAAAACCAACACCCACATCCCCACATTGTCCTCTGACCTCCACAGAGACACCATGGTCGGCATGGCATCTGTACCTGTGTACGTACACAGACACACAGACACATAGACACACACACACACACACACACACACACACACACACACACACGGGGGGGGGTAAGGGTGTGGGGTGGTGGGGTGACAGGGTTAGAGGTCAAAGGGACAGCAGGCCTTTCCCAAGCTCAGGCTCCCTATGACATGGAAGCATAGGGCTTTCTAGCAGCTTCTGTGAGGTTGTGCCCAATCCCCACCTACCCCCAGATGGAATCTAGAGCCTTGGGCTGGGTTCTAGGCAGCAGGCGGGAAAGAGGCCATTGTCTCTTTCTACCACAGCTAAAGGACTGTACAAAAAACATTGTTTTTGAAGAATGCACAAAAATTAAAATTTATAAACCTGAGGGCAGCAACCAGCACTCCCCCAGAAGGTCAGATTATATATGCATCAAAAGGAAGAACCAGGCCAAGCTGAGAGGTGGCGGGGGAGGGGAGATAAGCCTGCAATTCAGCTGTCCTGTGTTTTGCATGCCTTGTATCTGGTGTGGTCTCCGCTTGTTTCAATATTTTATTTGCTGGCCTTTCAGTTTATGTCAAGTTCTGGCCTAGGAGCTATAGGGATGACTTCTCAATGACACTTGAAGGGACTTTTGGCCTTGAAATGGTGCCGCCTTTGAGTGTCACCTGTTTCTGAATGGCTCACTTGACAATTCTTTGTGCCAGGCCCTAAGCAGAGACAGTGGGGCCAGGGGAGAATGTGGACACAGAGTCACTCAGGATGTCAGACACCTGAGAAGGAGCAGGACCCACTGGGATGGCAAAAGCTTCCAAGGCTGGGGCTTTTTTTTTTTTTTTTTTGAGTTGGACTACACAAACAAACCCTTGATAGACAAGCAGATGTGTTGGGGGCGGGGGGCTGACATCTAGGAGCTGGATACAGGTTGTTTGGAAGGGTGGAGCTGGAAAGACAGACAGCCAGCATGGGCAGGTTCATGCAGGTCATCAAGGAAGGTGCAAGCAGTTCGAGGCAGCTCTGACCACAGGAAAGAGATCGGAAGTGTTAGGAAGTGGGCATGGATCATGGCAGGAACTCAGACCTGACTGGAGAACTCTGGAATGTCTGGCAGCTCTCACCCAAGGCTCTGCTTAGGCTACTCAGATACCATTCGTTCAGTGAGCAGAACACCAAGCCTTGCACATGCTGACTGACCACAGGCCTTTTTGGGCACCGACACCCACTCAGGTGGACTTCAGTTGTCTGAGGGGTCTGACGGTCCCTGTCTCCAGCCCGGTTTTGTAGTTAGTAGGTTGGAAGCCTGAGCCATGTAGTCCTCCCTGATCCTCCAGTCATCTGCCAAATACCCATTACTTCAAGCATGGTGGGGTGATCCAGGCAAGGTCCATACCAGGGCTTGACCTAAAAGCACTAATACTGTTGTCACACTGTCGACAGCAAGAACTAATAGCCACTTGCTGCTGGGAGACGGCAGAGAGGGCCCACAGCTGTAAGCCAAAGGCCAGCACTGCTAGGCACGGCTCCAGGTCACTTCTGTTCCCGGGTAAATACTGTGAAGTTGGTTGCTCTTCCCACCAAAAGAGAAAGCTGAGACACTGAGATATTGTGATTCCTCCCAGAGCCAGTGAACGCCCAGGTCTGACACCCCACATGGACAGATAGAGAGATGGATGGACTGGGCTCTGGCAGGCACTTCGCCCCAAAAGTAATAGCATGTCTTATCAGAGCCATAAAACATGCTCAGACTCTCTTCTAGATAGAGAGGTATATTCTGAAGTGACCACATTTCCTACCTAACAGCTGAGATGATGAGGCTGAGCAAGCATGTGGCATGATTTGCTATACACCTAAGTGGTCATGGACATTAGAAACTGCTGTAGGACTGGAGAGATAACTCAGTTCCCAAACTACCTGCTATGCAAGAGAGAGCCTGGACTGGGTTTCAGGACCTACATAAAAATGCTGGGAATAGCAGCGTATATCAAAACCCCTGGCCCTGGGGAAGCAGAGATGGATGGGAAGATTCCTAGTGATCACTGGCAAGTCAGTCTGCTGAGTGAGTTCTCACTACTTAGTGAGTTCCAGGACAGTGAGAGGCCCTGTCGGATGCACAAGAGGAAATGACAACAGAGGCAATCAACTGGCCTGCTTGCTTGCCAGCATAGACAGGTGCACCTGCATGCACATGAATAAACATGCACACACACACACACAAAACTGGCATGACCTTTAGTAGGACAGTTTCTGAGTATTTAACATTTTAAACACATAAAATATTTGTCTCATAGATTAAGCCCTGGGATAGGACATTTTATCCTGAAAGCTTCTAATCACATATAGGTCACATTCCACTTACAAAGATGGCTACACTCCCCCCCACCCCCCGAGACAGAGATAACCCTCTTGGTTTACCTAACTTCTCACCGTGGAAGCAGTTACCCACTTCCACTGCACACACAGAATGCCTCTTACCCATCGTTCCCTGCTTCCCAGAGTGTTTTGCAAGCCACTAAAATACTTGCCCAACCAAGGGTACCCTGGGAAAGGTCCAGTGCTCTTACTGTGCCAGTCCCACGAGACTCGAAATGTCCCCAGTATCTAGTGGGATTGCACAAGTCTTGAGATGTAATATCACTTGGCACTTGTTGTCACCCTCTCTGCCTCTGCCAGCAACAGCAAATTCTATATAAAGCTGCCAAACCTGGCATCTCTACACTGAACAGTGACTCCTTTTAACCAAGGGCAAGGCACCAGACTGCCTGTGCATAACTTGCTGGTAATAATAGTGACAATCAGGCCTAGCAGAATCCCTAAACTCTGCTAGGTCAGGGCAGACCTGACACAGGGAAGTCAATTCTCTCTGCTCCGAGGCTCTGAGTAATTATGGCTTCAGCATGGAGACAGGATATAGATACATCCTGTCTGAGTTAGCAGCAAGAAACAGGATCCCAGGGGTCTCCCATAGCAGGGACCTCACCACTAATCCAATGGGGAAAGTAATCTGGTAAACTGTAAAGTAAAGGTTATAACCCTATCAGCCCCGGCAGCAAGGCGCTAGTCCCTATTAGCCAGGCAAGGCCTGAAACGGAAATCAGGTGACCCTCATCAGACCCGAGTCTCTGCAGCCTAGACTTCCTTGGTGCCCGAGATGAGATGAATGCAGCAGTCCTGACTTCCTGTTCCTTAACGCAGGCCCTAAGCACGTGTTTACACGTGTGCTCGTGTATCCACACACAGGAACTTGAGCATAAATGTATTCACACAGGTATCAGTGCGCCCACACACAGGAACTTAAGTCAGATACACATGGAAAGAAGTGCGTGCGAACCCTGCAATCCACCCTCTCTGGTAAAGTTCACCTTGGGGTGGGTAAGACATTTGTAAACACCTTGTACATCTCAGCCTCAACTCTCAAGTGTTTATTGATGTGCATCTCAATCTTACAACCCAATGAGAATATTCCATGAAGATTCTTACTTTGTGGATGCTGCAGCTGGAGCTAAGAGATGTCATAGAGGTGATCCCAATATGTGCAACATACAGGAGAGCATGTACTGGTGACACGCATGGGGCACATAGTCGCAGACCACACAACCCTCAATATAAGGAACCTATCCCTAAGCCACACAAGACAGGGGTCCTCCCCCCCCCCCCCATACAGGACTTAACCAAAGAGTGATGGCAGACTGGGGGTGTAGTTCAGTTGGTAACCTGCTCGCCTCACAGGCACAGAACCCTGAGTTTCCTCTTTGATGCCATATCTACATCACAATACCTTGGGGGGGGGGGGTAGAAAGATCAGAAATTTAAAGTCATTTTGACGACATGGCCTGCTCCAGTCTACAAATTAGTATGACTTACATACAACACTATCTCAAAAAAAAAAAAAAAAATTAAAATTAAAATTAAAAAAATAAAAAAGAAAAAAAGGTTTCTAGTATCTTATAACCGTGTTAGAGAACAGCATGTAGAATCTGAGGAATTCCTCTCTGAGGTGAGGATAAGTGGTCATGTTCTTTTAAAAACAAAACTTTGGATTGCAAAAGCCCCAAAAGTCGAGGAGAAGCGGGGAGGCCCATCAAAGTTTCCTACATCCGGAGACTCTCACTGCTCCAGTCACCAAGAAGTTAAAACGTTTAAAAAGACAGTCTTGTTTGTTTGTTGTTTCATACTCCCAAAGAGTCAGGGACGACGGATCCGGCAGGGTCTGTGCCTGTCCCTAGGGCCAGTCAGTGGGCCGGATAGAACTATTGGAGTTTCTTGGAGTTGTCTTGGCGTTGGCCCTGGCTCCCTGGTGCGAAGTTGACCCTGACCGCGCGACTTGCCTTGCGGGGGTGGGGGAGTGGGGTGGGGGTGGGGTGCCTGGTAGCTGAAGGCTCGGCCTCTCCCTCCCTCGGGTCCCCGACCCTTCCCAAGCCCCACACAAAGAAACTGCGCGCGCCATCGCGGGGCTGGTGGCCTCTCTGGACCGGGGGACATCTACCGGATCAGTGTGCCAGGCCTGCGGTTCCCCGGGCTCGGACCCCGCACGTTCGGTGCGCCACAGTATGACCCGCGTCTGGCTGGGATCGGGACAACCCTGGTACTCACCGAGGTGCTGGGGAGGCGGCGTGCTAACCGGGTTGCTCATCTCCACGCGGCGGCGGGGAGAAATGCGGTGGGGAGCACTGAGGCGGGGAAATGGGGGGCAGGAAAGGGTCACCAACTTCTGGACCACCCGGCTTCTCGGTCGCACCGGAGGCTCCCACTCCGCGCAGCCAGCAGAAGGGAGGGGCTCTGCTCCAAGATCGGCACACTTCAACTATTTTTTTCTACAACTTGGCCATGAGGTTTCCACCCATTTTTTTTTAAACACACACCCGCCCACTTACGAACGTTTTCTCTGTGCTCTAACTTTCTGCTCACAGTTCTCCGTGTTTCTGTTTCCATCTGCCACTGTCAGACAGAGAGCTTGCGGGTAGAACCTCCCCCGTGTGCACACTGGAAAAGTCCCACAGGAGACTCCGAGACCTGGCTGGGCACTGTCCAAATAGGGGCACACAGGCCTTTTAAGCCTGGCTTGGATGCTGTAGAACCAGAATCAATTTAAACATTTCTTTTAAAAATGATTCCTCCTAATTAGTATTCATTTGTATATATTTATAGGGTATTGCACAATATTTCAGGATGTGCATAGGCTGTATACTAATGATGTTGATTAGCATTCCTAAGTCTTTACCACTTTTGGAGATGCCCAGCTCAGTGTGTTTGTATGTATCTCGCTCTCTTTTCCTCTCTGTCACTGGTCAGTAACCAATTGCTACAGAACTTTTCTACTTTGAGATGACATTTTAGATCTACAAAGCAGATAATGTTTATATTTGTTTCTCTGTCCGGTTTCGTTCACAAAATGTCCCTCACTCCCGCCCTTTTTGTGGCACCTGACAGGGTTGCTAGTTTGTATCATTATCTAAATAGTGCTGTCACCTCGCAAGCAGGATGACCCAAGTTCAATCCCAGTGTCTTAGTTACTTTTCCCGTTGCTGTGATAAAGTAGGATTATTGCTAATTTGTAGTTTGAGAGCACAGTTTATCTAAGGAAAACATGGCAGCAAGAACCTGAGGCAGCTGGCCACACTGTATTTACTCTAAAGAGGCAGAAAGGAGGAAGGAAGGGAGGTGCTGGGACTCAGCTCCCAGGCATTTCCAGATGCTAACCTAATCAATTAAAAAAGGAGCCAGCCAGATGCAGCGGTGCATACTTACCAACTCAGCGCTGGGGAAATGGAGGCAGGTAGATTCCGAGAGTTGGCTGGTCAGCTAGCCTAGGTTGCTTGGTGAGTTTCAGGTCACTGAGACACCGTGTCTTAAAAATCAAGGTAGATGGTACCTAAAGAACAGCAACTGAGGTTGACCTCTGACCTCTACTCATCCATTAGTCTCTCTGCATCTCACATTTTCCCTTAATTTGTCATCTCACAGGTAGCTGTCCTGCATCAAGGTTAGAAAGAAGTACGTTTAAACATCTGATACGCTCAGGTATTGCTCTAGACATTCAAGTTTCAATGAGGATGACCCAGGCCAACCTTGCAGCTTCTTGCCAGAATTAAGCACTAAACTTCACACTGATGTCAATTCTGTCGGAAACATTGACAGATGCATTAGTTTCTGTTCCTGCTGCTGTGATAAGTGAAACTTAAGGAAGGAAGGAAGGGGTTATTTGGCTCAAAGTTCACAGATACAAACCATGCCTGGGAAAATCTTGTCGGCAGGAACATGAGGCCCCTGAGTAATTTCATAGCAGTCAGGAAGCAGGGAGCAATGAGTGCTGGTGTTCAACTCACTGTCTCCTTTCTATGCCATTCAGGACCTTCACTCATAGAATGGTATCACCCATATTAAGGGTGGGTCTTATCATCTCAAATTAACCTAATCTAGATACTTTATCACAGGCATGCTTAGAAGCTCATCTCCGGGTGATAACACTAACCATCGGGCATGGGACCTCATCAGTAAATACAGTGCTAGATCTAAACAAATTATACTCTCAAAGTGATGGGGTGTGGGGGTGGTGGCAGGAAGTATAGATGATGTTGAACCCTAAGTCTTACATCAGACTAAAGGATAACTTGACCAGGACAGGGGAAGACACCACTGGAGATGCAAAGATAGACAGTGTCGGCTTCTTGTACAGAGTGAGTTATTATAAAATAGCATGCAGTGAAGCTAGAGAGAATGGCAAGGGGGTAGGACCACAGGGTGCAGACCACCGTGGCCAGCCCTGGAGGCATTGTAGGAGGAGACTGTAGGGCTTTAATTTGATACCAGGGGCTGGATAACAAGAGGACTGATAAAATCTTAGGAGACAGTCAAAAGAACACACCATGGATGAGCTGGGTGATTGTGAGGTAGTGTATGCCTGAGAAACATGGTGAGGTTACATTGCTTTTCTATAAGAAGAAAGAAAGAAAGAAAGAAAGAAAGAAAGAAAGAAAGAAAGAAAGAAAGAAAGAAA
>JADRCH010000105.1:4618226-4646279 GCA_019843965.1 Rhynchomys soricoides | reverse complement strand
AAAGAAAGAAAGAAAGAAAGAAAGAAAGAAAGAAAGAAAGAAAGAAAACAGAAAAGAAGCAAATAACCAGATTGGTGCACATGGGGCTAGAGATACTGCCCAATGGTTGGTTAAAAACACCATGAACCTTTGAGTTTGGATCCCAGGACCCACATAACAAGCTTGGCATGATCCTGAAGGCACCTGTGACCCCAGCTTCAAACCAGATACAAGATAATAGGAGTGTATGTCTGAGCAACTTGTGAAAGATGAACATAAAGATCTTCCTTCCTTCCTTCCTTCCTTCCTTGCTTTCTTTCTCTCTTTCCCTTCCTTCCCTCCTTCCTTCCTTCCTTCCTTTCTTCCTTCGAAGTGAGTTGAGACCAGAGATCAACCCTGATTGTCTTTTTCAGTCACCTTTGAGACAGAGTCTCTCAGTGAATCTCACTGAACACGAATATTGCTGACTTGACTAGACTAGCTGGCTGATAATTCCTGATGCTCCTCCTGTCTCTGGCTCCCCAATGTTGGATTACCAGCCTGTGGCACTGCACCCAGCTTTCATGTGGGTGCTGGGGATCGAACCTTATGCCTGCATGGTGAGGCAAGTACTTTACTGGCTGAACTCTCTCTAGCCCCAGGAGAGGCTTTCTGAAGGGGGATTTCCACTATTGTTATTTTTGGAGACAGTGAATTGGCTGGGCAGAAATCCTAAATTTCAACCCTGTTTTGATTAATGAGCTCATTTGGGTAATTCTAGCTCAGAGATGTTGGTATAGATATAGCCAAGGCCATTGGAATTTATTAGATAATATCAGACAGTCTTCACAAATGTATCACTTTCTGTTGCCTTTAGAAGTGCATGGGGTTCTCAGTAGTTCTATCTTTTCAATATTTAGTGGTTTGGTTCTTTTACATTGACTGACTGCTGGGTGTTGGTTTTAACTTGGCATAAAAGCATACATGTTATAACATGGCCAGTGAGCTGAAGGACTTGAAATCAATTAGATGGACTGGAAAGTGTGGGCTTTGGCTAGTTTAACTGCCAACTTGATACAACCTAGAATCAACAGGGAAGCAAGTCTCAGTGAGCTATCTTGATCAGGTTGCCTTGTACACATGTCTGCAGGGGATTGTCTTGATTACCTTAACTGAGGTAGGCAACCTCATTCCCTGATTTGGGGACTCGGACTGTGTAAGAGTAGAGTGGTCTAGCTCAGTACAAGCACGCATATATTCACCCTCCCTCTCTGCTCTTGGATGTGATGTGACCAATCTCTTTGAATTGCTGCCTTGACTTCGCTACAGTGATGGACTATAGCCTATAATCCAGGAAAAACTTAAGCTGATTTTCGTACAGTTGTTTTAGTCACAGCAGCAGAAACGAAACCAGGACAGGAATTGACTCACGGGGGAATATCAGATTTGTTTTTCTCTCTTCTATATACAGTTTTCTTTTATGGAATGTATCACACAGAAAATGGCTTGGAAACAGTAGGTACTCAATAAGTGGGGGATGGTGATGACGGTGATGATTTTCCTTAGGGAGGAGCTAGTAAGTATCAGGGTTAACTGGGAGTTTACTGCTGGATGAACCCCATTGGCAGTTTGTTATATCATCCAAGAAATATGTACTCTTCCTGTCCTCAGCATGAGCTCTGCAGCCAGCCCCTGCTGCCTGAGATCTGCCATGCTGAGAGGAATGTTAGTGGATCTCCCTCTGCATCCAGCAGAGGCCTGGAATGTTCGTGTGTGTGTGTGTGTGTGTGTGTGTGTGTGTGTGTGTAAGGGACAGTCTTGGCTTTCTGCTTCAGCCCTTCCTATGTGCAGAGCCCATACAGGGAGCCACTGCTTCTCTAGCTCTTTGGCGTGTAGATGGCTCTTACTACACTGTTCTGATGTGTGTGAAAGTCAGTCAGAGCCTGCTGGAGATGACACTCTGAGGCCTATCAGAATTCATTGCCTACATGATGGTAAAAGCCAGTGAACATGAAGAGAACGTTCTTTTCGGGTAAGAATGTGACAGTGTGCAGACCCTCGTCCCTAAAGCTGCTCAGTGCTTGCTTTCTCTGAAGCTTGAAACAATTAATACATAGGAGAAGAGAGAAAAGGAAATGTACAGGAAACTTAAACACCATAGTTTTCTTGCTGCCAGTACACTTGAAATATGAAAACTGGACTCGAGTCTTGGGGGATGGGAGCAGACCGAATGTGAAAATAGAAATATTTACAAACCAGCAAACTATAGACACATTCTCTGTTCGTATAAGGGAAGGATTTATATTAGCTATGAAGTATTTTGTTCCTTGCCCCTCCCCTCTCCGTCCCCCTCCCCTCCCTCTCCCCTTCCACTCCCCCCTCCCCTCCCCACCCTCCCACTCACCTCTCCACACATTTCTCCAGTCTGTCATTTATTCAATAGTTGTCCATGGATGACCCAGGGAACTCATTGTGGGGACAAAGAGTGATTAATATGGAGCTGCCGGCAACAAAAGCAGAGTCCGAACTAGAGATACCAAGTCTCAGAGAAGAGATTATTTCAATAATAATTAAAGTGGGGCTACCCACCCTAATGTGGGCTGCATAATTCCATGGATTGTGGTTGTAGATGGCATAAAAGGGACAAGGGAGCTAGCTGATGACCAAGAGTCGTCTTGCTGTTTCTGGCTGTGGATGTCATGTGACCAGCTACCGTGCCTCATCTTTTCTGCTGTGGACTGTACCCCTGTAACCCCTGGAATGTAAGCCAAAATAAACCTCTCCCTTATCTTGTTTCTGAGAGGTATTTTGTTGCAGCAACAACAGAATTAACTAAGACACCAATCCTCTGAAACCATGTCTGCTCTACATCCAAATGTTACCTTAAAAAATAAGCAGTCTTTACGAACTCTCTGAGGCAGTAGCAGATTGTCCCATAGCCTAGTCCTCTTCCACCTTGAGCCTCCTACCTTACTGCAGTTCACACTGGGATATGTCTACCGAGTCTATGTCATTGTGAGAATTAGTGAAATAACTCATACAAATTACTAAGAATGATGACTGGCAAATAATGGAATCTCAATAAATGTTGAGAAGTCCATCTTCCTGTACTTCTGTGAAGACTTCAGAAAGGAATTGCTGGGTGAGGGGTAGATAATTTTGAGATAACGGAGAACTATCAGACAACTGGAAATTCTCAATTGGACTTTTCTAGTATATAGAAGTCCCAATTTGAGGGACTAAAGAGATGACTCAGTGGGTAAACCTCTTAGTCACACAGTGTGAGGACTTGTGTGCCTATTCTCAGAACCTACATAGAGCCAGGTGCAGCAGCAAGGGAGTCTGTAATCCATGTGCTCCTATAGTGAGAAGGAAGATAGAGACAGGGAAGACCTCAGAAGCTGTGAGCCAGCTAACCTAGTGTATTGGAACTTGTCTCAAAGGACATAGAAGGGGAAGACCAATGCCTGAGGTTATCCTCTGACCTCTGTTCATGTGCCATGGTATGCATGTGCCTGCACACACACACACACACACACACACACACACACACACACACACAGCTTATGTATACATCACAGAGACACAAGCATAGAGTATAAAAAATGATGAAACTCAGACACAGCATTAAAAAAATTGGCTTGAAGTTATAGAGAATTATTAAAGCTGGCGATTCTGAGACATCCAAAATTCCGTATAAAGAAGGGAAGGGAAGGTTTGACATTTGCCATCAGTTTCCGTGCTGAGGCTTTGGCTTGTGGACAGTCCTGGCTGACAAGCCTGAAAAGAGTTAGCAATATTTTTTTGAGGCTGAAGAGAAATGGAATCCAGGGCCCCTGGGAAGAGGGGCTCTGGTAAAACTCCAGCTTCTGCGTGGGCTTTCAGATCTGCTAGTGGCCATGAATGTGCTGTGTGGGCTCTGACTTGTTAGTGTGCATGAATGTGCTGTGTGGGCTCTGTGGCTTGCTGGTGTGCATTAGTATGCTGCATGTACAATGATTGGTGAATCTTTTTCTCTCTGTATGTGTCTGAGTATGTGTTTGTCGGTATACACACACATGTGTTCATGTGTGTAGAGGGCAGCTCTAGCTGTCATTCTTCAGATTCTGTCCACCTGTTCTTTGAGACAAGGTCTTTCACTGTCCTGAAATTCACCAAGTCGGCTAGACTGCCTGATTAGCAAACCCTGGAGATCTGCCTGTCCCACTTCTTCAAAGCTGGTGTGACAGATGTGCACCAGCACATCTGACCTTTCAAACTGTACGTTCTGGGAATCAAACTGACTTCCTTGTGTTTGCAAGGCACATACAAGTCACATCCCAGCCACAGAAGCATTAGTATTAGGGAAGTCTAACTTACTTGCAGCTAAACGATAAGGGAAGGTAAGCCATCGATCGACTTGGGTCATGAAGTCCCACAGGTTCTGATAAATACAGTGTCTTGTATCTCCCATGACAATGTCTTACACAACAGTCTTTGCCATGAGCCTGCCAGTTTTCACCTGACCTCTCCCTTGAACTGTTAGCAGCTATCTACATTTTACCTGTGTAAAAGGTACAAGCTATTTTACCTTTGAGCTTTCTGTGGCTGAGACAGTCTCACTGTAAGGATAATGTAGACTTTCCACATAGCCTAGGCTGTCTTCAAACTCCACATTTTCTTTTTTCCCCTCCTCATATTGGGGTGACAGTACTTAACAAACATGCCAGGCTGGCTGATGGCTGCTGTGACAACGTCTTAACTTTAGCAAATAAATTGAACCCGAGAAAGAGTTATGAAAGCCTCTGACTCTTAAGTAATTTGGATAGAAACGGTGTGAGATTTTCAGACCACCTAAGATCAGCACTGAAGTGGGATTACATCCTGTGAGATGGTGCTAGGGGATTTGTGCTAACCAGGAAGTAGCAGAATCAAGCTGACTTTGAGACAACTAGCTGTAGTCTGCAGGAACTTGGAGAACTACTTGGTGTGTGATTAAAATCCATATTTTTGGTCACTGAATGTTTCTGTGTTGATTGCAAATACAAAAAAAACACCCTTTTAGTTCTCAATTTTCTTCTTTAACAGTCTTCCAAAAAAAGTATTTTTGTTTTTCAATTCATTTATATGTGGATGTACATAGCCCATGAAGGGCAGAAGAAAGCATCAAATCTACAGGAACTGGAGTTACAGGTGATTGGCATCCACCCTGTGGATTCTGGGAACTGTACTCCAGTTCTCTGCCAGAGCAGCCAATGCTCTTAACCTCTGGGCCATCTTTTCATCCCCGACTCAACCAAGTTTCTGATCTCACTAATTTTCCTTATTCTGAATGCTCTTAAAACCCCTCCCTTGTTTTCTGCCTTTCTTTATGCGAGAAATACCCTTTGCCCCTTTCTGTTGGTAAGAGAGTCTCATCAGATGGCCAAGCTCCATCAGATGGCCACTGCTTTGTTTGGAGTCTTAACTTTTACTTCTGACCTTGATTGTTTCATGCCAAGAGAGAAACCTAATGTTATTTTTATCTTTGTTCCATTACTGACAAGGTGTTTCTCCTGTGATTTTTTTTCAAGTTTCTAATCTGGCCAGCAACCCACCTACTCTGTGGCCTGAGATAGGAAGATGCGAAGGTCAAGGTCTTTATAGGTTCCAAGAGGAGAGTTTAAGGACAGTCCAAGCCATTTAGCAAAATCTGTCTCATAAAAAATAAAATGAGGACAGGAGCTGTAGCTTGGTGATGCTGCCTAGCCCGTCTGAGGTCTTAGATTCAGTCCCCAGTAGTTTATTTAGGCCTTACACTATGTAGTTAGACTATTATAGGCCTGTATCTGTGCAATGTGTCTGTTTCTCTTGGTGTCTCTCACTTGATGTCCCCCTGAGTATCCCCCCTCCCCCCATGTCAAGTCTAGGCACTTCCTCTCTCACTGAGGCCAAACAAGGCAGCCCAGACAGAAGAACATATCCTGCATGCAGGCAACAACTTTTGGGATAGCCCACACTCCAATGCAGCTGAGCTTTTGGTTTAAGTGATTGGGTACTTTTCAAAGGTACTTTAGTAATGAATCATGTTTTATTTTTATTTTACTTTTATTATGTTTTTATTTAATTATTAATGTAGTCTGATGTGTGGGTATGCATGCATATGTACACATGCATGTCCATGCCACAGGTTGGGTGAAGGTCAGAGGATAACTTGTGGGCGTTGATTTCTCTGTTTCCATCATGTGGGTTGTCCTAGGTGCTGAATTCAAGCTAGGTCATCAGTCTTGGGGGCAGGAACCTTTACCCTGACCCACCCCATCAGCCCAAGTTTCTTTTAAAAACAAACAACAACAGAAACAAGAAAAACCCTTGACATTCATAATTTCTGAAGTTCTTTCTTACAGGTTTCCTCTGGGACAATTTCCCTTCAGTCTCCAAGCAGACTATACTATATTTTTTTGATAGTACAGGCAAGTTGATGATGATTTCCTTTTGCTTTTGTGTGTCTTTTAGAATCTACATTTTACCTTTAGGAAATGTGCGTATATATATTTACTAAATTTTCTAGAATGCATTGATGTTCTTTTTCCTTTAGCGCTTTAAGGACCTTGATTTACTCTCAATAGATGTCCAACTTTACCAACAAGGAAACATCTACCCTCATTTGTTTATTTTATATTTTTATAGCATTTTACAACACTCCTTCCATCTTCTGTCTTCTATGTTTCTCCTGCTCCCTCTTCCACCGTATTTCCTGAGTCTTGGAGTGTGTGATAGGCACTCCTTGTTTAGGGATGGGCACTCAATGGTCTCTTATTCTCAGCATTGTTGTGAGTCTCTGTACTGATCATTGCAAAAAGGACGCTTCTCTGACCAAGGCTGGGAGGAGCTTTGTATATAGAAAATATTGTACATTTTATGTAAGATATATCTTTATATATAAGCATTAATGTTTTCCAGGTAGTTTGACATCTGCTTAGCAAACAATAGCAGGAGGCTCCTGCCTAGGTGCTGTGACCTTCCCAGCAATGGTCCTTTGATGAGTTTACTGTACTAGGCATGAATCCTTTCTAGTGGAATGTGCCTCACCCATAATCAGAAAATGACTGGTTGTGGCACAGAAGTCTTGCCCTTATCACACCAGGAGACACCTGCAATTATTTTCTTTGTGCAAAATGAGATTTTTCTCCTCTGCCGCTGGCTTTGTGATTTTCAACTATGTCCCTTTTCTTGGCTTATTCTTTGAACATACAAGAATCCTAGAAGATTCGTGCATTTATTGTTCACATTCAATTTGTGTATTTTAGGCATTATTTTCAAATGCTTAATTTTTTGTTTTTCACTCTCTTCTCTCCTTCTGCTGTTCTAATTCCATATCAATTAATTTGCCTGAAGTTGTTTATTTTTACCAGTTATTTTTATTATTTTCATTTAATACTGTTTCTGGTTTCAAAACAGTTTGTATTGTGTCGTCTACTTTTAATACTACCATATGATATAATCCTAATTTACATTTTATATCTTGTAGTTCAATTTGGGCTTTTGCAGATTTCAGCATCTTTGTTAAACACATTCACTTTCCTTTCCTTCTCAAAAATATGGAACCCAATATAATAAACGACACTATTTTTATCATTTAATTACATTGTCTCTGTCACTTCTGAGTCTGTCCCCGTGGAGGGAGTTTTCTCCTCCTACTATTTTTCCTAATCATGATCTTTACTGTTTAAAGGGATCATTAGACTGTAATTGTGTCAGTTCTTTAACATTGCAGTGGAAATATTAGGGAAGTATAGATGATCTATCCTGAGAAACAAGGAAGATATCCTAAAAGAGCATAACACACAAGCTAAGTAAAGTAAATACTGGAAAAAGACCAAGCACAATGAAAAAATGTCCATGACAAAGAAGAACATATACAAAGACATAAAACTGGAAGAAACACTCACTAAGAGGTATGCTAGAAGAAGGAGGAGGAGGAAGAAGAGGAGGAGGAGGAGGAGGAGGAGGAGGAGGAGGAGGAGAAGAAGCAGCAGCAGCAGCAACAGCAGGGGTGTGCTGGGGGAAAAGGGGGTGCTGGATAGTCTAATGTCAACTTGACATGGCTTAGAGTCACTGAAGAGATGGGAACTTCAATTGAAAAATGCCTTCATAAGATCAGGCTGTAGGCAAGCCTGTAGGGCATTATTTTTTAATTGGTAACGATGAGGGAGGGCCCAGGCCATTGTGGTGGTGCCATCCCTGGGCTGATGGTCCTAGATCAGTGGTTCTCAGCCTTCCTAACACTGCAACCCTTTAATACAGATCCTCATGTTGTGGTGACCCTCATAAAATTATTTTGTTGATATAACTGCAATTTTGCTACTGCTAGTAATGATAATATGAATATCTGATATGCAGGATATCTAATATGCACCCCCCAAAAGTTTATGATCTACAGGTTGAGAACCTCTGTCCTAAGTATAAGAAAGCAGACTGACTCTCCCCCCCCCAACATCTGATCCTGTACCTCTCCCATACTCCTCCCCATCAACTGGGGGACAAGTCTAGGATTTGTTGGAGTCCTGGGATGGGGGAGGTTTCCAGGAGTCTATGTGGGTGACTTTAGCTGAGACTCCTAGCAGTGGGGTTATGGAACCTGAACAGGCCACCTCCTGTAGCCAGGCAGGAGTCCCAGTGGAGAGATAAGGGCACCACTTGATTTTTGGCCCAAAATTTGTTCTAAATACAAGAAATGCAGAGACAAAGATGAACAGGGACTGAAAGAATGGTCAACCAGTAACCAGCCTAACTTGAGACCCATTCAATGGGCGAACACCAGTCCCTGACACTATTAATGATACTTTATTATGCTTGTAGACAGGAGCCTAGCATAACTGTCCTCTGAGAGGCTCCACCCAGCAACTGACTGAAACAGATGCACAGACCCACAACCAAACATTGGAGGGGGCACAGAGAGTCTTATGAAAGAGTTGAGGAAGGATTGAGGACCCTGGAAGGAACAGGAACTCCACAGGAAGACCAAGATAGTCAACTAACCTGGAACTTTGGGGGCTCTCAGAGACTGAACCACCAATCAAAGAGCATACATGGGCTAGACCTATGCCTCCCAGCACATATGTAGCAAATGTGCAGCTCGGTCTTCATGTGGGTCCCAAACAACCCACATGAGTTAGGAGTGGGGGCTGTTCCTAAAGCTGTTGCCTGTCTGTGAATCCTGTTCTCCTAACTGGGCTGCCTTGTCTGGCCTCAGTGGGCAAGGAAGGGCCTACCCCTGCAGAGACTTGATATACCAGGGTGGGGGATACCCAGTGGGGCCTCCATCCTCTCAGAGGAAAAGGGAAAGGGAAATGGAGAGAGACTCTGTAAGGGGGAGACTGAGAGGAGGGGAACAGCAATTGGGATGTAACGTGAATAAACAAATTAATTCATGGAAAAGAGAAAGACCGAGAAAGCCATGAGAGCAAACCAGTAAGCAGTACCCTTCCATGGCCTCTGTATCAGCTCTTGCTCCAGGTTCCTCCCCTTCTTGAGTTCCTGCCCTGGCTTCCTTCAATGATAAAGGAAGTGTAAGTCATAAAAACTCTTTCCTCCCCTAGTTGTTTTATGGCTTCTGATCACAGCAATAATACCCCTAAGAGGATACCTGGGAGTTCCTCCTCTTCTCCTCTTCCTTTCTCTTCTATTCTCCTTCTCCATCTCTGTTTCCTCCTCCGTCTCCTTCACCTTCTCCCTTTCCTATGTCCTGTCCCCCCTCTCATTTTTAGACTGGCTATCACTTTGTATCCTGGGCAGCATCAATACCCTGCTTCAACGCCTTGAGTCTTAGATTACACGCATGCGTCAACAGTGTCTAGGGCTTGTCCTTTTTTAAAAGTTTAATTTATTTTAGGATTATTCATTACTTATATTACACACCTAGCCGACAGCAGCAGGAGCCTTTCCTCACGGTAGCCAATGCCCACTGCTTGGCGATGGTGTTGATTGGAGCTTCCACTTCACTGCAGCTGTGGACGGGAATGTGGATAACAGTGCAGAAGCTTCTTCAGAATGTTTTGCCTTGAAATTGACATAGGTACTAATATTTCTTTTTTTTTAATACTCTATTTATATTTCAAATGTTTTCCCCTTTCCAGGTTTCCCCTTTGGAAACCCCCTATCTCATTCCCGCTCCCCCTGCCTCTATGAGGGTATTCCGCCACCCACCTAAACCACTCCCATCTTCCCTCCCTAGCATTCCACTATACTGGGGCATCTAACACTCTCAGACCCAAGGGCCTCTCCTCCCACTGATGGTCAACAAGGGCCTCCTTAGCCACATATGTGGCCAGTACCATGGGCCCCTCCATATGCATTCTTTGGTTGGTGGTCCAGTCTCTGGGAGCACTGGGAGGCCTGACCAGTTGACACTTTTGCTCCCTCCCCATGAGGCTGCAAATTCCCTCAGCTCCTTCAGTTCCTTCTCCGACTCCTCCATCTGAGACCTCACGCTCAGTCCAATAGTTGCTGTGAATTGAATCATGGGTGTTCCGAACTTTTGGGCTAATATCCACTTATCAGTGAGTACATGCCGAGTTCATTCTTTTGTGACTGAGTTACCTCACTCAGGATGATACTTTCAAGTTCCTTCTATTTTCCTGAGAATTTCATGAAGTCATTGTTTTTAATAGCTGAGTAGTATTCCATTGTGTAAATGCATCACATTTTCTGTATCCATTCCTCTGTTGAGAGACATCTTGGTTGTTTCCAGCTTCTGGCTATTATAAATATGGCTGCTATGAACATAGTGGAACATGTGTCTTTACTAATTGTTGGAGCATCTTCTGGGTATATGCCCAGGAGTGGTATAGCTGGGTCCTCAGGTAATATTATGTCCATTTTTCTGAAAGTCAGCCAAACTGATTTCCAGAGTGGTTGTGTCAGCTTGCAATACCACCAGCAATGGAGAAGTGTTCCTCTTTCTCCACATCCTTGCCAGCATCTGCTGTCACCTGAGTTTTTGATCTTAGCCATTCTGACTGGTGTGAGGTGGAATCTCAGGGTTGTTTTGATTTGCATTTCTCTGATGACTAAGGATGTTGAACATTTCTTTAGGTGCATCTCAGCCCTTCGAGTTTCCTCAGTTGAGAATTCTCTGTTTAGCTCTTTTTCCCATTTTTTGATAGGGTTATTTGGTTCTCTGGAGTCTAACTTCTTGAGTTCTTTGTATATATTGGATATTAGCCCTCTATCGGATGTAGGATTGGTAATGATCTTTTCCCAGTCTGTTGGTTGCCGTTTTGTCCTATTGACAATGTCCTTTGCCTTACTAAAACTTTGCAATTTCATGAGGTGCCATTTGTTCAGGAACATTTCCCCTGTGTGCATATGTTTGAGACTTTTCCCAATTTCTCTTTTATTAGAGTCAGTGTAACTGGTTTTATGTGGAGGTCCTTGATCCACTTGGACTTGACCTTTGTACAGGGAGATAGACATGGATCAATTTGCATTTTTCTACATGTTGACCACCAGTTGAGCCAGCACCATTTGTTGAAAATGCTGTCTTTTTTCCAGTGGATGGTTTTTGCTCCTTTGTCAAAGATGAAGTGACCCTAGGTGTGTTGGTTCATTTCTGGGTCTTCAGTTCTATTCCATTGATCTACCTGCTTGTCACTGTACCAATACCATGCAGTTTTTTTTATCAGTATTGCTCTGAAGTACAGCTTGAGGTCAGGGATGCTGATTCCCCCAGTTCTTTTATTGTTGAGAATAGTTTTTGCTATCCTGGGTTTTTTGTTATTCCATATGAATTTGAGAATTTCTCTTTCTAAGTCTATGAAGAATTGAGTTGGAATTTTGATGGGGATTGCATTGAATCTGTAGATTGCTTTCGGCAAGATGGCCATTTTTACTACATTAATCCTGCCAATCCATGAGTATGAAAGATCTTTCCATCTTCTGAGGTCTTCTTCGATTTCTTTCTTCAGAGACTTGAAGTTCTTGTCATATAGATCTTTCATTTGTTTGATTAGAGTCACACCAAGATACTTTATATTGTTTGTGACTATTGTGAAGGGTGTCATTTCCCTAATTTCTTTCTCAATCTGTTTATCCTTCAAGTATAGGAAGGCTACTGATTTGTTTGAGTTAATTTTATATCCGGCCACTTTGCTGAAGTTGTTTATCAGCTGTAGCAGTTCTCTGGTGGAGTTTTTTGTATCACATAAGTATATGACCATATCATCTGCAAATAGTGATATTTTGATTTCTTCCTTTCCAATTTGTATCCCTTTGACCTCCTTTTTTTGTCTAATTGCTCTAGATAGATCTTCAAGTACTATATTGAATAGATAGGGAGAGAGTGGACAGCCTTGTCTAGTCCTGATTTTAGTGGGAATGCTTCAAATTTCTCTCCATTCATGAAGGGATGTTGAACTTTGTCAAATGCTTTTTCAGCATCTAATGAAATGACCATGTATTTTTTTCATTGAGTTTGTTTATATAGTGGAATTACATTGATGGATTTCCGGGTATTGAACCATTCCTACATCCCTGGGATGAAGCCTACTTGATCGTGATGAATGATTGTTTTGCTGTGTTCTTGGATTTGGTTTGTGAGAATTTTATTGAGTATTTTGCATCAATATTCATAAGGGAAATTGATCTGAAGTTTGCTTTCTTTGTTGGGTCTTTGTGAAGTTTTCATATCAGTGTAACTGTGGCCTCATAGAATGAATTGGATAGTGTTCCTTCTGTTTCTATTTTGTGGAATAATTTGAAGAGTATTGATATTAGGCCTTCTTTGAAGGTCTGACAGAATTCTGCACTAAACCCATCTGGTCCTGGGCTTTTTTTGGTTTGGAGACTTTGAATGCCTGCTTCTATTTCTTTAGATTTTATGGGACTGTTTAGATGGTTTAACTTTGGTATTTGGTATCTATCTAGAAAATTGTCCATTTCATCCAGATTTTCCAATTTTGTTGAGTTTAAGCTTTTGTAGTAGGAACTGATGATTTTTTTTTATTTCCTCAGATTCTGTTATTATATCTCCATTTTCATTTCTGATTTTGTTAATTTGGGTACCATCTCTTTTCCTTCTGGTTAGTTTGGCTAAGGGTTTATCTATCTTGTTGATTTTCTCAAAGAACCAGCTCCTGGTTTTGATGATTCATTGTATAGTTCTTTTTGTTTCTGCTTGGTTGATTTCAGCCCTGAGTTTGATTATTTCTTGCCTTCTACTCCTGTTGGGTATATTAGCTTCTTTTTCTTCTAGAGCTTTCAGGTGTGCTATTAAGCTGCTAGTTTATGCTCTCTCCAGTTTCTTTTTGGAGGTACTCATAGCTATGAGTTTTCCTCTTAACACTGCTTTCATTGTATCCCATAAGTTTGGGTATGTTGTACTTTCATTTTCATTAAATTCTAGAAAATCTTTAATTTCTTTTTTTATTTCTTCCTTGACCAAGTTATCACTGTGTAGAGCATTGTTCAGCTTCCTGTGTATGTGGGCTTTCTGTTGTTGTTGCCATTGAAGACCAGCCATAATCTTTAGTGATCTGGCATGGGATTATTTCAGTCTTCTTATATCTGTTGAGATTTGTTTTGTGACCAATTTTATGGTCAGTTTTGGGAAGGTACCATGAGGTGCTGAGAAGAAGGTATATTCTTTTGATTTAGGGTCAAACATTCTACAGATATCTGTTAAATCCATTTGGTCCATAACTTCTGTTAGTTTCACTGTGTCTCTGTTTAGTTTGTGTTTCCATGATCAGTCCATTGATGAAACTGGGGTGTTGAAGTCTCTCACTATTATTATGTGAGGTGCAACATGTTTTTGAGCTTTACTAAGGTTTCTTTTATGAATGTGGGAGCCCTTGCATTCAGGGCATAGATATTCAGAATTGAGAGTTCTTCTTGATAGATTTTTCCTTTGATGAGGATGAAGATTCCTTCCTTATCTTTTTTGATGACTTTTGGTTGAAAGTCGATTTTATCTGATATTAGAATGGCTACTCCTGCCTGTTTCTTGGGACCATTTGCCTGGAAAATGGTTTTCCGGCCCTTTACTCTGAGGTAGTGTTTGTCTTTAACACTGAGGTGTGTTGTATGTAGCAAAATGCTGGGTCCTGTTTATGTATCCAGTCTGTTAGCCTATGTCTTTTTATTGGGGAATTGAGTCCATTGATGTTAAGAGATATTAAGGAACAATGCTTGTTGGTTCCTGTTATTTTCGATGTTATTTTTATGTTTGTGTGGCTATCATCTTTTGGTCCGTTGAAAGATTACTTTCTTGCTTTTTCTAGGGTATAGTTTCCCTCCTTGTGTTGGTGTTTTCCATCTATTATCCTTTGTAGAGCTGGGTTTGTGGAAAGATATTGTGTAAATTTGGTTTTGTCATGAAATGTTTTGGCTTCACCATCATTACAGGGTCATTTACAGACCCTGTAAATGAGGGTTTTGCTGGGTGTAGCAACCTGGTCTGGCACTTGTGGCACTCTTAGGGTCTGTATGAGATTTGTCCTGGATCTTCTAGCTTTCATAGTCTGTGGTGAGAAGTCTGCTGTAATTCTGATAGGTCTGCCTTTATGTGTTACTTGATCTTTTCCCCTTACTGCTTTTAACATTCTTTCCTTGTTTTGTAATTTGGTGTTTTGACTATAACGTGACGGGAAGAATTTCTTTTCTGGTCCAATCGATTTGGAGTTTTGTAGGCTTCTTGAATGTTTATGTTCATCTCTTTCTTTAGGTTAGGGAAGTTTTCTTCAATGATTTTGTTGAAGATATTTATTGGTCTTTTAGGTTGGGAATCTTCACTCTCTTCTATACCTATTATCCTTAGGTTTGGTCTTCTCATTGTGTCCTGGATTTCCTGAATGTTTTGGGTTAGGTGCTTTTTGCATTTTGCTTTTTTTTTTTTTTTTTTGACTGCTGTGTCAATGTTTTCTATGATATCTTTTGCACCTGAGATTCTCTCTTCTATCTCTTGTATTCTGTTGGTGATGCTTGCATCTATGACTCCTGATCTCTTTCCTAGGGTTTTTGTACCAGGGTTGTCTATTTTTGTGATTTCTTTATTGTTTCTATTTCCATTTTTAGATCCTGGATGGTTTTGTTCATTTCCTTTGCCTGTTTGATTGTGTTTTCCTGTATTTCCTCTTTAAGGGCTTCTAGCTGTTTACCTGTGTTCTCTTGTATTTCTTTAAGGGAGTTATTTCCTTCTTAAAGTCTTCTATCATCATCATGAGAAGTGATTTTAAATCTGAGTTTTGCTTTTCTGGTGTGTTGGGGGATCCAGGTCTCGCTGTGGTGGGAGAACTGGGTTCTAATGATGTCAAGTTGCCTTGGTTTCTGTTCCTTGTGTTCTTGCCCTTGCCTTTCTCCATCTGGTTATCTCTGGTGTTATCTGGTCTTGCTCTCTCTGACTGTGGCTTGTCCCTCCTGCAAGTCTTTTCGTCAGTACTCCTTGGAGACCAGCTCTCTCTAAGAAGAATTTGGATTTGGAGAGCTGTGGTACAGGGTCAGCTCTGGGGTGCAGACAGAAACCAGAAGGATCCTGTCCCCAGCTGTTCCTTGGTTCCTGTGTCCTGATGGCTCTGTGAGGGTCCCTCTTGATTGAGGAATTTGAACAGAAATGATGGTATTCTTGTGCTTGAAGGTGTGTTGGCACTCCTAGGAGACCAGCTCTGTCCTGGCATTGAGTATGGAGCCCTGTGTCACAGGATCAGCTTCCCGGCCTCAGAAGCAAACCAGAAACGCCATTCCTCAGTTCCTGTGTCCTGAAGATTCTGGAAAGGGTCTCTCTTAGCAGAGGTACTGACCTTACCCCTGATCATAATCTTGTCCACACTCCTGGGAGGGTAGCTCTTTCCCTGAACTATTTGGGTATGGAGCCATGTGGCACAGACCATAAGCATAAACTGCGGTACTAACATTTCACATCTGTAATTGGAAGGGCAGGTCATGAATCCCAAATTACTATCCTGGCACAGCCATATCCACTGGGAATGGTGAAAGCCATGAAGCCAGTACACAGTTGCCCCCAAACTGAGCGGAATGCTGCAATTGCTGTCATTTTGCCTCTCGCTTTTAGGTTTTTGGTCTCTGTGTGTTGCATTCTTGAGGGCTGTCTGCATCATGATCCATTTTATGTATTTTCCTGAAAAAATTATGTCTGAGTCGTCCTAGGAAAATCCTAAAATTAACTTTATCTGGCCCTATTTGGAAACATCCATATGCCCTGAAGATCATTAATTACAGATAAGCATATTAGGTAGATGAGGCCATAACTCCAGGAATCTTTTTTGGGTGTCTGCCCCTGAGAAAAATCAAGCAGTATAATTGGTGCAGGTAAATAGAGACAACTGACAAAGTCTTACTGGTCAGGAGAATAGGTTAGAGATTGAAGACCTCCCTTTACAATATGCTTAGAGCTCTCTGAAAACATGGTTTGAAGATGGGGGTCATACAGGATACACCTCTGGAGGAAGAGAACTCAGAAAATAAAATAGATTGACTAAAATAAACTTTTCCTACTTTATAACAAAGATGATGAAACAATATTGTAAAAGAAAATAGATATTAGTATTTGCTATTCATAAAAAGACTAGCTCAGATTTTTTTTTTTTTTTGGTCTGGAATGCTTTCAAACAGCAAATAGTGCCAGCCTAAAAGCAGGCTGTCATAATATAATGTAATATGATATAATATAATATAATATGATATAATATAATATATGCGTTATTACATGGGAGGAAATGTTCTTTAGATTCTTTAAATTGAAGTGATAGGGCTGATAAAAATAAAATCTAAAATCTGTTCTGTTTGCATTTTCTAACTGTGATGGAGCTTGCAACTCTGGACACGTAATGAAAAATTAAGCATACAATGTGTACTTTTTGGATAATCATTATTCATTTTTGTTCTGTGAAACTTGTATCAATAAAGAATCCAGTCAGCTGCAGAAGCGATCTGATTGCCAGTCACTTAGAGCTGCAAGAGTCCCCCGATCACACTGCACCTGACTCCCTCCTTTTGCCTACTCCTTATTTCCTCTGCAGGCCATCCCAGTCAGCAACGATGACCAGCTGGGGAAGGTCCCCAGCACTTTACCATCAATAATTTCTCAGTGGAAGGATCAAGGATCAATGAGGTTGTGGTCCTTGCTGAAGACTAAATAGTACCCAAGATATGAAAATGTACGTGTGGAATGCTGATCTGTTTGGCACAAAAGCCTAAATTTCTCATCATGTCTTGCCATCAACCATGAAGGTCCAGTGCCTACTTCTAAAGAAACTACTACCATCTCAACCAACGTCAAGTTTATCAGAAGGAACAACTTTGTAACACTAGTCATCGGAATGAACCTATTTGTTCATGAAGAGCAAAATGAAGTCAGTTCTATTCCTTTCATTTTAGAGGGAGGAACTGAGCATTAGAAAAGCTGTCAGGGCCGGGTGGAGATGAAGTTGGGAAGATGGTTTGGTCATACATCCCCTTAATTTACCTGCAAACTCGTGTAATCTCGTCATTTGTGCTTTTCCAACCTAGCATACATGAGATGGTGAGACCTGTCTCTTGTGCATTTTTTTAGGATCAGAGCATGAGCTGAACTCATG
The DNA here is from genome assembly GCA_019843965.1 of Rhynchomys soricoides. NCBI lineage: Eukaryota > Metazoa > Chordata > Mammalia > Rodentia > Muridae > Rhynchomys > Rhynchomys soricoides. Next base: position 4,628,769 of record JADRCH010000105.1, on the reverse strand, counting down.
TTACAGGTTTGACAGGCACCAAAACAGAGGCAATGTTATAAGAAACTGGTTTCATTGAAATCCCTCGATGCTCAATTCTGAGAGTCTAAGACCTTCCTAGGCCAGCAGGAGATTTGTGGCTGCAAAGCAGGGTGGTTACATTGTTTTATGAACTTAGATGAAATAGAGGACACAGACAGAATCTTTCTTCAAGCCAAGAATTTTATTTAATGCTGGAGAGGATGTGTCAGACTTAATGGAAAAGGAAAGGATTTTTGACCACCAGACAGCAAAACCTTCTATTTAAGTCTTTTGGACCTGAAGGAAGGGAGAAGGGAACGTATCTTCCCTATAGGGGACTGAGAAAGGAGTCTAGTTAGTGTATGACTTAGAGAATGTGGGGAGATGTGGAGGAAAACTCATCAAGGGAAGCCCCCTAGGTCTTTCTGAGGTCCCCTAGTTTCTTGGTACCTTCTCCTCAAATCTGGATACCTAGCAAATTTGCTTTACAAATGATAAAGGGCTGATCATCTTCTGAGGTAGCTGAGGAATCCCAGAGTCGACAAGGAGGATTGGGTCAACAGCAATAGAGAAGGCTGCTTTATATATTGTTGGAACTAGAGCATTTCCTTCCTGGAGTCTTGGTATCCAGGGTGGCACACCACAGACTTAGACATACTTGTCATGATCACAGTTCACATGATTCAAGGTCAGAGCAGAAACCCCAAGGCAGGAACTGAAGCAGAAACCATGAAGAAATGTTGCTTGCTGGCTTGCTCCTTGGGGCACGATCATTCTGCTTTCTTTCTTTTTTCCTTCCTTCCTTCCTTTCTTTAAAGATTTTTTTGTTTATGTATATGAGTACACTGTTGCTCTCTTCGGACACACCAGAAGAGGGCATCAGATCCCATTACAGATGATTGTTAGTCACCATGTGGTTGCTGGGAATTGAACTCAGGACCGCTGGTAGAGCAGCCAGTGCTCTTAACAGACCTCCAACCCCTCAACCTGCTCTCTCATATATCTCAGGAGCACCTGCCTGGGTTTAGCACCACCTACAGTGGGATGGGCCCTCCCACATCAATCAGTAATCAAGAAAAATGCCCTCACAAATTTGCCTACTGGCCAATCTTGTCAAGGTACCTACTCAGTCGATGTTTCCTGTATTCAGATAATTCTAACTTGTGTCAACTTAACAAAAAACTAACCAGGACAACAGCTGTAGTTAGGGTGTCTGCTAGTGTTTGAGAGGTTGCAGAGAAATGTGTTCCGACTACTTCGTAGGTTAAATCTAACCTTTGTAAGAACCCCAGGCCAAGAAAAGGCATACAGGTTAACCCAGGCACACTTTACTACTAGTGTGGGGAAGCATAAAGGCACTCCTTCTAGAGAAAAGGATCTCCTGTGCCCTGTGTGCCTGTCTAATCTTCATGCTGTCTATAGGATTAGACAGATAGATAGATTGGGACAGAGATCGATAAGGGATTGACAGAGACAGATATGCTGACACAGCTCTATTTATTCTTCAATGCAGAGAACTGTGCTTGCCTCAATGAAAAGGATTTCCTGTCTCTCTCTGCCTACATTATCCGCTGGCTGAACGAGATCAGGCATCCTTGGCAGCCGTATCCTCTGAACCTTCCAGAAGGTACCTCTTGTACCTTCTGGAATTTTCCTTTTCTAAGTTACCTCCAATCATCACCACAGTGTCCACTTTCTACCTTCCTCAGAGGAGAACGCCGGTTCCACTTTCCCCTTCCTTCCCCCTCTTTTCTTCCTACAGTGTGGCTTCCTCTAAGGGATCCAGCCCAGTGTGCCAGACACATTTGTAGCCTGCCAGATATCCTTTGGAATCTTGATTTTGTTAGTGAATACATGTCACTACATGTGTGTAACACTTAAATCTTCCAGTCTCAGTTTTACCTCTGTACCACGGGGTAGTCTCATCAAACTTGAGGTATGGTGCCATTGCACAAGAAAAGCAGCAGCGAAGGGTCTCTGGCACACGAGCTAGTGTCAAAACGAGGGGTGGGTGGAAATTATTTAATCACATATGTGTTGCATAACTACTGTGATAGCAGTGCACATGTCTGTCTGCACATACAGGGACACAAGTGTCAGGCGCTCAGCGAGGCTGCCAGTCATTCGTGTCACTGTCCAGTCACTTGTGAACAGAGCAAAAATTTCTTTGTTCATTACCTACCCCCTTTCCCACGAGTATCCTTGGCCTGGTGGAGAGAAAATGAACACTTTTTAATTAAAACTTAATCTCAGTAGACTACAATTCCTTGCTAATGTAAAAGAAGCAGCAATCCATATGAATGTCTGTTTTGATGGAGGTTTTTTTATTCCAACTGTACTCCTTCAGATTATCGGTAAAATTTTGCTACCCCACCCCCACCCAACTGCCCTGGGGTGGGACTCATGTGTGGAGTGAACTCAATGTGTCCTCATATTGTGGCCCACACTGGTCTCAAACTTAAGACATTCCTTCCGATTTAGCTTCTCAGAAGCTAAGATTACAGCTCTGAACCACCACACCTGGATTCCTTTGGAATCTTGTGCTGTTATGTCTGTGCTCACTGTCCCTTTGTACCTTTGGTCACTGACTTGGTTGTGGCATTTGCTGTTACTCAGCTGGTTCATGGAACATTTCATTGTAGGATGCTCAGGGTGGGTAGTCACCTATCCCTGGCTCACACTTAGTACACACATTGTGTGTTATCTTTGAGTGTGAGTAGGACCCCTTAGTGTCCCTAAGCCTATTACTTACTTTTCTCACTGCTATGACACAATACCAGATGATCACAATTTAAGAAAGAGGGTATATTTTACCTCTCAGTTTGAGTCTATATCTCATTATGGAGGGAAAGGCAAGGTGACCAGAGCAAGAGGCAGTTGGCCACGTTACGTCAGCATTTAGTAAGCAGAGAGAGATGACTGCGGGAGGCCAGCTCGCATTCTCTTTCCCATGCAGCCCAGGAGCCCAGCTCAGAGTGTGGTGCCACAGACATTTAAGATGAGTCTTTCACCTCAGTTAGCCTAGCCCAGAGATGCTCACAGGCATGCCCAGAGGCTTATCTCCTTGATGTCCAGTTGACAATCTTAACCATTACACTTCACCTGTCACCATGCTTGCTTACCAGCCAGGGAGGCAATCCTGGCTGACAATTTGGAAAAGGAGAAAACAGGAAGATTCCTTGGGAATATTTATTTCAAAGTTGTCAGAGGTTAAAGGATTGCATTAGTCAGGGTTCTCTAAGGTCACAAAGCTTATGAAATGTCTCTATATTTTGAGGGACATTATTGGAATGACTTACAGTCTGTAGTCCAACTAACCCAACAATGGGCAGCAATAGTCAAGTAGTTCTCTCCCATGAGGCTGGGTCTTTCAGCTGTCTTCTGTATAAGCTGGAATCCTGAAGAAGTAGGTTCCAACAGACGTGCTGGCAAGTAAGTGCAAGCAGACAGAGGAGGAAGCCTTCCTTCCTCCAACGTCCTTAGGCAGGCTTCTAGCAGAAAGTATGGCCCATATTAAAGGTGTATACCACCATGCCTGGACCTAAGCTGTTCTTTACTTGGAATTCGCTCTGTCCCAGGCTGGCCTTGAACTCAGAGATCTGCTTGCCTCTGTCTCCTGGGATAAAAGGCATGGAGCAGTTTGCCTGGGCCTAAGCTTTTCATGGCCACTATGCCTCAAGATCCAGATCCGAACCTGTGTCTTCTGGCCTCAAGATTTAGATCACAGGTGTGCTCTCCATTTCTGGATTGTAATCCATTACAGATAAGTCAACTTGACAACTGGGAATAGCCATCACAAGGATGTTTGGAACTTAATACATATCTCTAAAATGTTTATTGAGAGAATCCAGCAAAACTTCATTCAACCAAAGAAGATTCCTTTAATGCTATGGAATCATGTATGGAATATTCCTTTTGGAATAAAAGAAGCCTGTATATTCTGTCAAATCTGCCACTTGCCTGTGAGGGCACTTTACCTGTATAGGTTATATAGACAGTTATGAGACTCTGACTTGACAATGAATATCACTACACTCTGTCAGTGACCCTTCTTGATTGCTGGTAAAATTATAAAACATGAAATAAAATAACAAGTAATTCCAGGATGCTTCAATATGAGCCTGGAATTGTAAAAGAAGAACTTTAATGCAGTATTACTCTGTATGTCCATGTGAGGATTTATAGACTCTCCTAGTCAAAGTTCTGTTGTATGACATATGGAGGAATGCTTTTTGTGCAACTTAACTGTATAACAAATGTGCTGTGTGGATGTTGTACGACTTTTCCTGAGAAGATGTGAACAAATATCTATTCAGTCCAGATGACAGATCAGAGAGAAGATCCCACTTAAATGTACCTTGGGGAACCAATGAGTTTATTGCTGTGATTTAAAGGAGCGGTGAAGGATAACTTAGCGTGAATGACACCGATAACTTTGTCACTAAGCATCCCACCCCAGCATGGGTGATGTCACCAAGGATCCCACCCCAGCATGGGTGATGTCACTAAGGATCCTACCCAGCAGGGGCGATGTCACTAAGGATCCTACTCAGCAGAAGTGCTGTCACCAAGCATCCCACCCCAACATGGGTGATGTCACTAAAGATCCTACCCAGCAGGGGTGATGATCATAAAAGCTGTATCCCGAGAGCCCCCTACACAACCTGCAGGCAGCTGGGGGGATGTCATGTCCACAGCAGTTGTTTACTATTTTTATAACCTTGGGGATGGGACTTGAAAGTTTCAGGAGCTTTCTGACCTTATGAGTTTTGTTTACTTCCTGAGTGTCCTGAATGTCCTCCTCCCCAAAGAAGGAGTGTTTCAGTGTGGAGGAAATAGCTTCAGAAGAATGGAATTAAATCCAGAGAGCGAATACAGTTGCTTTGAAGAGTTAGTGTTTTGAAATGGATTCCATAGACCTTGCAATTGGCTGTCTTGAGTAGACACAGGTATGTTCTGGGTGGATTTAGTAAAATATGCTCTGTAGAAAGCTATAGCCTCTAGAGAAGTTATGTTAAAGACTGACTATTCACTATTCACTGCTAAGTATTAGAGTAGGAATTTAACAGCTTGATGGTTTTTTTTTTTAAAGATCTATTTTTAATTTTATGAATTCTGGTGTGTCTGTGTGTGAGTATGTGTGAAAGGAAGCAGGTAGCCAGAGAGACCAGAAGAGGGTATTGGATGTTCTGGAGCTTGGGATATGGGCAGTTGGGAGATGCCCAATGCCAGTGCTGGGAATCATATGCAGGTCCTCCACAAGAGCAGTACTGCTTCCTAACCTGGGTTGAGGACACCATGCGAACATGGCCCACAGAATCAACTAATCAAGGGCAATAGGGGCTCACAGGTACTGAAGCAACAGTCATGGAGCCTATATTGATCTGAGATAGGTCCCCTACATATATGTTATGGTCGTGTAGCTTGGTGTTATTGTGAGACTCCTAATAGTGGAAGTGGGAGTGTTTATGACTCTTTTGCCTGCTTTTGGGACCCTTTTCTTCCTACTGGGTTGCCTCATCCAGCCTTGATATGAGGGTCTGTGCCTGGTCTTATTGTAACTTGTTATGCCTTGTAATATAACAGAAGGCCTGTTCTTTGCTGAAGGGAAAAGGAGAAGGAGTGGATCTGAAGGAGCAGATAGGTGTGTGTCAGGGACTGGGAGGCGTGGAGGGGGAGGAAACTGCAGTTGGAATGTAATGTATCTTATTCAACAACTGTGCTTAATCCAATGCATTGCAAGGAGAGGAAAGCCCTCATTCTGCTAGACAGAAGGATTTCTGAGGGGTTGTTTATCGAGAAACCACTGCTGAGGAGGGAGAAGGCTAGCCTGACACCCATGCAATGGAGATGAGAGAATTTCCTCAGTTCAGGGTCCCCCCTGCAAGACTTATAATGGATGGCATCAGAACCACCAAGGATGTCTTTGATAAAAGAATTCCTACAGTCCACCCATAAAAAGCATAACTCAAATATCTGGACCATTAATACAACAAAGTAATGTTGATTTTAAAATCTCTATTTGGATAATGTATGATGATTTGTTTTTTTAAATTAAGATTTTATTTACTTTAATTTTGTGTGTGTGGATATTTTGCCTCCATACAAATGCAGTGCCCACGAAGGTCAGAAGATGGCATCAGATCCTCTGGCATTGGAATTAGAGATAGCTGTTCATTCTGTGTGGGTTCTGGAGACCAAACCTGGGTCTTCTGGAAAAACAACTAGTATTTTTAACCACTGACCCATCTCTCCAGCCCTTGATGATCAGTTTTAATTGTCAACTTAACCCAACCTACAATCACCTGGGAAGAGCATCTCACTAAGAGGTGTCTAGATAGGATCGGTTTGTGGGCTTATCAGTGGGGAGTTCTCTTGATTGTGTTCACTGAAATAGGAAATGCTCACCCATTGTGAGTGGCACCATTGCCTGTGTTTGTGTCCTGGACTGTGTAAATGTAGAGAAGGGGCTGAGCACAAGTAAGCATGCGTGTACGCACGCATTCTCTCTCTACTCTTGACTGTGGATATGATATGACTAGCTGCTTCAGGTTGCTGCTTTGACTTACCCAAATGATAGACTGTGATCTGGGACTCTGAGCTGGATGGGCCCTTAAGGTTTCTTTCATCATTATTTACCAGACAGACAGAAATGAAACTAAGACAAGACATTCATATGACCTAGACCAGTAGCATGAAGAGTCCCTTAATAACATAAACCTCCCCTTCCTGTCTCCCTCTGGGCTCTTCCCTTGTTCCTCCCTACCACCGTTCACCTCCTTCCCCCTTGCCTGCACAGTCCTCTGTCTACAAACAGTTTTGTATTTTTATTTAAGACTAAAAATATACAATGTTAGAGTCGGTGAAAGATTCCTTTTTAAGCTCCTACACCCTTCATCCTTGGAGGCCACTCCCCCTAATACTTGCCTGCCCCCGCCTCTGTTTGCTTGTGTCTTGTTAAGTGTTTGTGAGGGAGGAACTGTGCTTCCCCCCTCTACTACTTAAGCCCTCAGTATTCCCAGCTTTCTGATGCCTCTTCCTGAGTGGAATGGATTCTGATTTTGGTCAATTGACCGTATCATACTCCATCATCATGGGTAGACCAGTTGTATAGATCTTAGGTTCTTTTTGTAAGCTTTTTTTGGGTTATATCTATTGTTGTTCTGAGGTAGGTTTGAAAGAAAGAGAGCTTAAGGGGGCATGGGAAGAGAAGGGGTTCTCATTCTGCAGTCTGACTGAAGCATGCATTTCACTAGCTGAAAATCAAGATCTATAACACAATTAACACTGGCTTAATGCTGTTCTTTCTACCCAAATATGAACCTGTAATTTTCTAAGAATCTCTCCAGAAACTCCATTTACAGTAAAAAGACATTGTTTTCATAGTCCTAAAAACTTTGGTTTCTCATTTTATCTAACTGTAATTGTACACAACATATTTCTGGAGCTACAATATTGTCTATTATCAAAAGGGTGAATAGAGATAGAGGAAGAGGTAGTCCTTTACAAACCATGGAGCAATGAAATTCCCACAGCTTCGAAAGTCCTATCTACAGTCACTACTAGGACTGCCTGCAAAGCACAACACTTGGATATAATGTCCTTTTGAGGTTCCCAAAGGAGAGTTCTGTCTTGCTTGCTGTCACTCTTGAGTGCCACTTTTCCTATTAGACCTGATTGGATATCTCTTCAGGATAAGTGGATCCTTTAGGATGCCAGTAGTAGTTCTGAGCTGTTTCTCATGCTGCATCGTTGTGTCTGCTTTCACGCCAAAATCATGTTGGTTTTATTACTATATCTCTGTAATGCAACTTAAGATTGAGGATGATGATACCTCTAGCATGTTTTATTGTTCAGAGTTGTTTTACCAATCCTGGACTTTTTGTTTGTTTGTCTCCGTATGAAGCTGAAAATTGTCCTTTCAAGTTCTGTAAATAATTGTGTTAGAATGTTGATGGGGATTACACTAACTCTTCAGATTGCTTTCTATAAGAAGGCCATTATATGAATCCTACCAATCCATGAGCATGGAAGAGCTTTCACCTTATGATATCTGCATTTCCCCCTTGGTATCCTAAAAAGCTTTCGTTGTGTTTACTCTTGCACTTGGTTGGTTTCCACAGATTTTATTTTAGGCTATTGTGACAGGTATTGTTTCCCTGGTATCTTTCTCAGTCCATTTGTATTATAGGAGGGATACTGGTGGTTTGTGTGTTAGTTTGTATCTTTTTCTTACTTTTCTGGAAGTGTTTATTAACCATAGAGGTGTCACGGTGGAGTTTGTAGGGTCATTTATATATACAATATTATCATCTGTAAATAAAGATATTTTGACTTCTTCCTTTCCCATTTGTATCCTCTTGATTTCTTTCAGCTTTCTTACCACTCTAGCTAAGAGTTAAAGTACTATTTTAATTAGTCATCCCTGTCTTCTTCCTGATTTTGGTGGAAGACTTTGCCGTTCTTTCCACTTAGTTTGATGTTGGGATAGGCTTGCTGTAAATAATATTTATTACGTTGAAGTATGCCTCTTGTATGCCCAGTCTCTGCAGGACTTATCATGAAAGGATGTTGGGTTTTGACAAAGGCCTTTCTGTATCTAATTAGATAACCTGGTGGCTTTTGTCTTTCAGTCTGTTTATATGGTGAATTACAGGTATCAATTTATGTATGTAGTACCATCCCTGAATTTCTAGGGTGAAGTCTACTTGATCATAATAGATAATCTTTTGGATGTGTTATTGAATTTGGTTCTCAAGTATTTTATTGAGAACGTTTGCATCTTTGTTAATACGGGAAATTATCTACAGTAATCTTCCCATATTGGACCAATCATGATTACTGTGGCCTCATAAAAAGAATGAGATGTTTTCTTTCTTTCTTGGGTCTTTTTTGTGAGGTTTTGGTATCAGTGTAACTGTGGCCTCATAGAATGAAGTGGGTAGAGTTCCTTCAGTTTCTATTTTGTGGAATAGTTTGAAGAGTATTGGTATTAGATCTTCTTTGAAGGTCTGATAGAATTCTAGACTAAACGCATCTGGCCCTGGGCTTTCTTTGGTTGGGAGACTTTTAATGACTGCTTCTATTTCTTTAGGGGTTATGGGACTGTTTAGATGGTTTATCTGATCCTGTCTTAACTTTGGGATTCAGTCTGTCTAGAAAATTGTCCATTTCATCTAGATTTTCCAGTTTTGTCGAGTATTGGCTTTTGTAGTAGGATCTGATGATTTTTTTGAATTTCCTCAGATTCTGTTATTATATCTCCCTTTTCATTTCTGATTTTGTTAATTTGTGGCTATCTTCTTTTGGGTTTGTTGAAAGATTACTTTCTTGCTTTTTCTAAACCTCACAAAGACCCAACAAAGAAAGAAAACTTAAGACCAATTTCCATTATGAATATTGATGCAAAAATACTCAATAAAATCTCAAAAACTGAATCCAAGAACACATCAAAACGATCATTCACCATGATCAAGTAGGCTTCATCCCAGGGATGCAGGGATGGTTCAATACCTGGAAATCCATCAATGTAATCCACTACATAAACAAACTCAAAGAAGAAAACCACATGGTTATTTCAATAGATGCTGAAAATCCATTTGACAAAATTCAACATCCCTTCATGATAAAAGTCTTGGAAAGATCAAGAATTCAAGGCCCATACCTAAACATAGTAAGAGCAATATACAGCAAATCAGCAGCCAACATCAAAATAAATGGAGAGAAACTTGAAGCAATCCCAGTAAAATCAGGGACTAGACAAGGCTGCCCTCTCTTTCCCAATCTATTCAATATAGTACTTGAAGTTCTAGCTAGAGCAATTAGACAATAAAAGGAGGTCAAAGGGATACAAATTGGAAAGGAAGAAATCAAAATATCACTATTGGCAGATGATATGATCATATACTTGAGTGACCCCAAAAACACTCTATCAGAGAACTGCTACAGCTGATAAACAACTTCAGCAAAGTGGGCAGATATAAAATTAACTCAAACAAATCAGTAGCCTTCCTATACTCAAAGGATAAACAGACTGAGAAAGAAATTAGGGAAATGACACCCTTCACAATAGTCACAAACAATATAAAGTATCTTGGTCTGACTCTAACCAAACAAGTGAAAGATCTGTATGACAAGAACTTCAAGTCTCTGAAGAAAGAAACTGAAGAAGACCTCAGAAGATGGAAAGATCTCCCATACTCATGGATTGGCAGGATTCATGTAGTAAAAATGGCCATCTTGCCAAAAGCAATCTATGCAATCCCCATCAAAATTCCAACTCAATTCTTCATAGACTTAGAAAGAGAAATTCTCAAATTCATATGGAATAACAAAAAACCCAGGATAGCAAAAACTATTCTCAACAATAAAAAGAACTTCTGGGGAAATCAGCATCCCTGACCTCAAGCTGTACTACAGAGCAATATTGATAAAAAGCCGCATGATATTGGTACAGTGATAGGCAGGTAGATCAATGGAATAGAACTGAAGACCCAGAAATGAATCCACACACCTATGGTCACTTGATCTTTGACAAAGGAAC
>JADRCH010000105.1:4504911-4615065 GCA_019843965.1 Rhynchomys soricoides | reverse complement strand
TATATATATATATATATATATATATATATATATATATATATAAAAAGTTCCCCATTTATCTCTCATTGGCTAATAAAGAGCTGACTCATCCTATGACTGGGCAGTGTAGGATTTTGGATCACAGCTAGGGGTCCCAGGGAGAAGATAAAAAGGATCATGAGAAGAAGAAGTAGACAGACTACATGGAAAGACCAAGAGATGGTCATGAGGCAGAGGGACCAGGAAGAGTTGTGATGAGCTGGTCATCAAGGGACTCACCATGAGAACACACATGAAGCAAAAAAAGCCAAAGTGAGACTTAGATTGAAGGTAAAGGACCACATAGTTGAGAAATTGATAGTTTAGAGAGTTCAAATAGATGAAGATCTGCCTAGCCTAGGCCTACAGCTTATTAATAAACTTAATAGGTCTTAATAAGTCAATCATTTGGGAGCTAACAGGAACACATAAGGTTAACTTAAATTACAGTTACAGTTCTTCTAGTTTCTGGCTTGCTCCCCACCCTGGGAGCCCTTCTGGGGCCTGAATGGTGCCAAGCTGGTGGTCTTTTCAGGCTTGCTTTTTTCTCGGAATGCTAGGCTGCTATTCACAGGTCAGGATACTGAGCATAGACATTGCTCTCTCTGCCACCTACTGATGAACGTTTAACACAGCAGCCACACCTGCAATGCCTCTAGGTGCAGGGTGAGTTGATCTTTTGAAGGCTTCCTTTTAACTTCTGCTAGACACAGTGTGTGTGTGTGTGTGTGTGTGTGTGTGTGTGTGTGTGTGTGTGTGTTGGAACATCATAATCATCTAATCTGAGCATTTTTGTTTGTTTGAGACAGACTTAGGCTATCCCTGAAATTATTATATATCAGAGAATAACCTTGAACTTCAGATTTTCCTGCCTCTACCTCCCGAGTATCAGGTTTGCAGATATATTCCACCACATTCAGTTTTATGAGATGTTGGCAGAATAGCAACACAAGAATGAAGAACTTTTGACAGAGGAGATGGCTTGAGCTCAGATCTTAAGTACTCACATCAAAAGCTAGTCATGGGGCAATGGAGAGATGATTGGGTGGTTAGAAGCACTAGCTGCAGAAGACCTGGACTTGGTTAGAAGCACTAGCTGCAGAAGACCTGGACTTGGTTTCCAGTGCCCACATTAGGCTGCTCACACCTGTCTGTAACTCCAGGTCCAATGAATCCAACACCCTTTTCTGGTCTCTGCATGCTTAAATGCATATGTATAGACAGAAACAAAAATAAAAAATAAAATAATTCTCAAATTTCAGGCATGCTGGTACATGCCTATAATATCAGCACTGTCAGAGCAGAGATAGAAAGATGGGTGTGGAGCCTGCTGGCCACAGCCTAGCCACAGGTCCAGTGAGGACCTCATCTCAAAGGAATAATGTGGACGTCCTCATATGGTCTGGTGTGCACACACACATACACATGTGTGCACACACCACACACACACACACACACACACACAATGACTAAAGCATGTTTTTCTGCTATTGGGTGGTGTTTATCTCTCATCAGTATGTTTAGCCCTGCGGAGCTCCTATCACTCTTGATCAATGTTTGCTTTGCTTTCTGAGTTTCTGAGATGGCTGATGTGTGGAGTTATTTCATATGACCTTTTTTAGCAGTGACTTGTCCTGACATTCCTCTCGGGAATCAATTCAAAATCTAATCAGTTTAAGTCAACAAACATGGTTACCTTCTCCTTACTTTCTAATACAACTGATAAGCTCCACACATCTTTTTCCCTCATCTCTAATCTCCCAACATGGCTATGTACCTTATGTGTAAGATCCTTGCATCATGTAACTATACAAGGGTATCTGATTTGATGGACAAAGTGACAATGACAAAAACTAAGAGGTTTTATTCATGACCACACATCAAGTGATACTTTCAGTCTATGTATTTATTTTTGTTAAGCTTGATATATCTATTTTTCTATCTATCATTTACTTATTTACTTTTATATGTATGTGTTTGTGACTATATAAGTTTTTGTTTATTACATATGTACTGGAGTCAAACAATATCAGCAGAAGGCATTAAATCGCTTAGAATTGGAGTTACAAGCAGTTGTGAGCTGCCATGTGGATGTTGGGAACCAAACCTGGGTCCCAACATGAGAACAATAAATGCTCTTAACCACTGGCCTCTCTCGGCAGCCTTCTGAACATGTATTTTGATTCAACCACATTTTCCTTTGTTCCAGTCTGATGACAGTTTGTCAGAACGCCTTCTATGTTATTATTGGTTAACTGAGTATACATTGCAACCAAATTCTTCTAAACTAACTTGTTTAAAGCAAGCACTGGTCTTCCTGAGTCTGCATTGCTGGGGGTTTGACTCTTGCGGGTTGGGATGTGTTCTGCTGGTTTATTTTCTCTGTTGGAAACTATCAAGTGCGTGAAGACAAACTCTTTTCTTGGTCACCATAGAAGCCAAGAGAACAAGATACTGCATAGTTGGTTCTCAAGCCTTTGGCATTGACTGAAGCAAGTCGCATGGCCACACGTGAAGTACAGAGCAGAGTCACACTGATGCTGGAGTTGGGAGGACAAAGTCACATGTTTAAAATGTATAGGTTTAGGAAGCTTTGTGCTTGCCACAGTTCTGTCATGTTGTGGGTGGCACTACAGTTCTGTCATGTTGTGGGTGGCACTACAGTTCTGTCATGTTGGGGGTGGCACTCTAATACCTTATTTTTATTATAAAAAATGGTTTATTTTACTCTGTGTGTGCACATGCCTACAACTGCACACACATGCACATTCATAGAATCCATGAGTGGGCTTCAGATCCCTTGGAACTGGAGTTCTGGGTGTCTGTGGGATGTGGAGCTGCCTTTGTGGATGCTGAGGACTAAACCTCAGTTTCCACAACTGCACAGCAAGTGCTCGAACCTTTGAGCTGCCTCTCCAGGGCCCTCAAGCAACTTTTCACAGACTCTTATTGGGCTCTCAAGGAGAATTTCCTTAATGATGAACTGAGTTGGCACCTTCTGCCTGGGTAACTTGCTCTGCTTACAAGCTGTATATTTCGTTTGGTGAAACGTCTTTGTCGATTCATTTTTCTGGGCTCATGTGTTTTATTCTAATTGAGTTTTGGGAATGAAAAATATGTGGTACTCATGTAAAGACTAAATGTGTACATTACAATGTGCTTTTTAATGTTCATTTATTTAAAGTAGTCCCCTTTAGATCAAATGCTCTTGATTTAAGTTAAACTGATTTATAGTTTTTCACTCAATAGTGTTTTAGACATAGTATCTAATAACCTTTTGCTTACACAATAATCTATATGTTTTTGAAAGTTTCAAGGCCTTATATTTAACATTTAGCTCTGCGACCCAGTCGGAGATATATATATATATATATATATATATATATATATATATATATATATATATACACACACACATTAATTGAATACAATACTAGGTTTTATCGTTATGCATTCATGTATGTAAACAAGATGATTTGATCAGACTCATCTCGCTGCAACCCTCATGTGTGCCCCTTTACCCTCATGGATCCTTCTCTGAATTTCTTTGCCTGGTTCCTGAAGAGTTGACTGAGGTTGATTTTAAATGTAATGTGCTAATTTGTTCAGTGGAGAGAATTTCAAGCTAGCATAATATCCAGGCTACGGCATGGTGATTGGACAACTTTTCCTGAATTTTACAGTGAAAATAGAACAGTAGGCAGAGCAGAAACATGGGAGAGTAGGCAGCTTGGCATTGAGAAGGATATGATTGAGTTTGCAAATTGCATCCAAAGTAAGCTTGGATGGTTGAGGAGATTGCCATGATTAAAGCGGAGTGAAGAGCTCCTCACGGGGGCACATGTGCTGGAGGTCAGATTTCACCTCTGAAGGCCCTAGCACATTAACATGTAAATTCATGGGACTGGACAGATAGCTCAGCAGCCAAAAGCACTTGCTGATCTTCTAGAGGACCTGTGGTCAATGCTGGTAGTCATTTCATAAGCATCTGTAACTCCAGGTTCTTAGAATTCAACATTCTCTTTTAGCCTCCACAGACACATCTACACTTGTGTTCACATGCACACAGACATGAAAATATAAATATTAAAGTCTGAGTTCACGTGAAAGGCAGCTGTCTCCTGAGAAGAGCCACCTAGTGAAGACTTTTTCAGTCAAAGTTCAGTTACAAAGATACGCAGATGCTCATTTAGCTGTCATCTGATGGGCAGTAGAAATCAAAGTTGTGTGTATGGCATGGTGGCTGTGGAGGCACACAATCAGTTCTGGTATTATGGAGACCTTCCTCAAAGTTCTAGAAAGACAGGAAAGATAGTAGGACCAGATTCCTGTCATGAAGCTCCTTAGTGGGTTCTGTGTGAAGCCATAAAGGTGAAATCCAAGTAACAAAGGAGACCACAAAATGTCAGAGATAGCAGGGATAAGGGATGTTTATCAGGGGAGGCTGTAAGCACTGGAGCTAGCCCAACATAGAGACCATGGAAACAACGTGAGGTAGAGTTGAAGCGACAAGGTAACACATACAAGTCGGAGCCTAAATGATAACACCATGGCCTCCCGTGAATCACATAGAACTAGAAAGTTTGGCATTTTACCCTCTGGCTTTCAGTCTTGCTAAGGTCCCTCACAATTACCAGACTCCTCTATTTTGATTTGGGAATGTTTGGGCTGTGCCATTGTATATTAAAGTTTGTAATGTGTTTTCTTTAAATAAGATTTCATAGGTAAAGATTGCCTTGAGTCTCAGAAGAGAGTTGGGCTTTGAACAGTGTTGGATATCTATGATTATGAGGGCTTCTGAACTTGGACAAATGCATTCTTTATCATAAGATGGCTGTGAACCTGTTGGGGAATGGTAATGGGATGTGATGACTTAGATGTGAAATGTTCCCTCCCCGTGTATTCAATCTTGAAAGTTCTGGACATGGCTCCTGGATGCAGAACCAAAAGATCGGCGAGAGTGCAATACTGAAACCTGTGTTCCAACCTGTACTGTATGTTTCCTGTTTGGCATGGAGAGATGCATCATCATGGACAGAACTCACTCTCTCTTCCACATCTGTCACTAATTACATCTTCCCCACTACAAAACAACAAGACAGAGGGATAAGGCAGGTCCTCTTACCTCAGTTGATTCTGCCAGATACCATGTGCCAGTGATATAAAACATCATGAACACAGCAGACATCTCTGCACTAAGCTCATTTAAATTCTGTTACAGGCAGGATAGCTAGAAGTACAGGTCTATCAAAGCCCACTGGAGACTTGGTTTTGTTGTCACAAGCCTCAGAGCCGTACCTGGAGATAAAAGGTTTGCTGTTTGCAGTGTCTGGTCCCACTCTTGTTTTATTTTGGTCTGTCCTTGCTATGTCTCCATCCATCCCTTTTAGAATGGGACTTTTCCTTCTGTGCTGCTGTCTATTGGTCATATGTAACTTGGCTTTGCGTTTACTGGAGTTACAGCTAAGAGATTCCTTTTGTCCCCCCTTGGATTTTGGACTTTTCACTAGTGTTGTCACTGTTAGATCATCAGGTTATTTGGTATTGCATTGACTTTTCCATTATGATACAGGGTTGACTTATGGAGAAAAGTTATGGTTGAATGTAAATTTTTCCGACAGACTCATGTGTCTAAACACTCGGTCACCATCTGGTTTCCTTGAATTCATAGAATGAGTATGGAAGTTGTCTTTTCTGTTCTAGTTTGTAGATTAGTTTGGAAGCTTGAGATAAGAGAAGTATAAGCCTGAGACCAACCTGGGGCCTACAATTATAGCGTGCTCTCTCTCTCTCGCTCTCTCTCACTCTCTCTCTTCCTCTCTCTCTGTCTCTCACACACACACACACAAACACATACCAATTTACCAATTTAAATTTATGTGTATGTCGATTTTATCTGTTGGTTGAATGTAACCTGTATATAAGTACCAACAAAGACCAAAAGAGAATATCAGCTCCCCTGGAGCTAGAATTATAGGTGGTTGTGGTCATCAGACTTGTAGGGCTGGGAAACGAACTCAGGTCCTTTGGAAGAAGATCAAGAGTTCTTAATCACTGAGCCATCTTTCCAGATCTGACACAGACAATTTAAACAGGAAAGTAACAAGGTAAAGCATAATTCAGAGGAGCATTACAGTGGGCTGACCAAGAGGAGGTCTACTGGGTTCTGTATTGTGAATTTTTAAGACTTTATGAATATTTATGTAGGAAGCATATTCATGAGGATAAGGTGACCCATTTTCCTTCTTCATGGTTGACCATATCTCCCTTTATGGTATTTCTTTCATTGATTGTCTTGAAAAGCCCATGGGGAAGGGAATCAAAACCACCATAGAGAGAATACAATAAAGCCAGGCCCAAGGTTCTCTCTGTCTCTCTGTCTCATCTCTAACTCATTGTCCTATTCAGTCTCACAGTGAAAGCCTGACTCCAAACAGAAAAGAGAATAGTGTGAAACAAGATAAAGACCTATATCTAGTCAAAGAAAAAATAAAAGAGCAATATAAATGAAAAAAACATAAAATTATATGTAAATATTTAAAGTGACCAAGTATGATCAAAATATCAAAAAGAAAACCAACAAAGAGAGATTACTTAGTTTTTAAAATAATTAATTATAATTATATTATTTGTTTATATTTATGTGAGATATGTGATATTTTGTTATATCTACCCATCGCACTTCGGTTTAAAAATCTAATTAACACATCTGTCACTGCATATTTATTACTTATTACTTTGTTTGCATTGAGAACATGTGAAATTTACCCTCAGTTTTGAGATCCTAGTGGTTTCTCTGAATTGTTGTTACATTGCCTGGTTTATCTAATTACCCATTGTTCAGTCCTATGAAGCGAGAACCACGCCTGCCTGTATGTTTGTTAATTGTGTACACTGTCTTTTAATTTCCTCCTATAATCATCACTGCAATAAGAAATGGGTCATGTTAATGTCGTGATTACCTTGATACTGGTGTATCTATCTACACCTAGCAAAAACACCCAGCGGGGCTGTGCTACCTTTTGACGTTGACAGATATTATCTGTAATTGTGCAGTTAGAGCTAGAAAGATGGCTCAGCAGATAGGAACACTTACTCTTGCAGAGGACAGTACTCATACTGGTAAACTCACAACCACCTGTAACTCCAGTTCCATGAGTCTTACACTCTCTTCTGGCTCCCTCGGGCGATGCTCTCACTTACTCAAGAAACTAGCTCCTTCCTCTAAGTCTTAAGAGTCTAAGCTGTAGCTTTGGAATCTGTGCTGGGTGGTGGAGCTGCGTATGTGGGCTTGGCACTTTTCTATGTTTACTGTGCTCAGTTAATATGGACATCCTGTCAGAAAAATAGTTCAGCAATGACCATGCCTACCACCTACTCGACACTTTTTGAGTGGAAGGCACTTTGGCCAGCAATCTCTCTCTGTGCATGCCTGTCCGCTTCCTCCATGGCATCCTTCAGCTTCCCCTTTCTAGTCCATCTTCCTTCCTCTCCACCCCTTCCTTCCCTCCATCACACTGGTCTTCGCTATCTCTTTCCATGACCATTTCATTTTTATCAGGCATCTGAAACCAATTCTGATGCTGACATCTGCTCTGGTGTCTGGCTCTGGCTGCTCTGCCAGCCAGGCTGACAGTGTGCTAACTACCGACCCACAACGAACAACAGACCATTTTGTAATCAGGGCCGGAATCACAGGTGGTAGGTTTTTTTTCTCAGTTTTCTGATGCCAATCAAGCAAATGAGAAGGCTCCGTACTTTCTTGGCTATTCCTCGTCCTACCTGCTCTTGCATTGTCAGTCCTGGAGAGAGCTTCTCAGGGAGAGGAGGGTCACCTGAGCTCCTCTTCCTCTGTCCCTTCGTCCATCACACACTTGCTTCTTAGGAATAACCTCATTCTCTACTGAGTGTGTGCCTGGCTCCATCTGCATGGGAAGAACCCTTGTTAGGTAAAACCCTATGTATATGTGAATCTTGGAGACCCAGATAAGCTACTGCTTGTCATTGAGTGTCACATTGATTCTCTAACAGAAGTCTTAACTCTCTGAAAGAGGCAAAAGCCTACTAATAGCTGGCCTTCTGTCAGACAGCAGGGACAAATTTGGATGCATCTCTCAACACAAGGCTATTATAGGAGTTTCTAGTAACAACATAGACTTGGCCACTCATCCACAATAAGCCAATTACAGATGAAATTAATAGTGAAGAGAAGAAAAAGACTTATTCAATGTGGACACCTTGGAAAAAGGAGTAAAGATATAGTGATTATCTCAAACTCATCCTCTGGGTTCTAATGTGGTTTGGGTCATATTAAGTATGGCTCTGTTCTACCTGAGATATTAATGCTGTTTTGTCCAGTGTTTCCACTCTGTATACACTACCTACCTGTTATTCACTTAGTATGCTTTTGATTATGAAGTTGGTTGTTTGAGATGTCATGCTTGTGCTTAAATAGCCCCACAGTACAGTGTCAGAGAGAAAATGTAAAGTGCCTTCTATGTGTAAACAGGTAAAGGTGATTGGCTTAATTAAGACAGGCAAAAAAAGAAGGTTGATGTTTCTAAGATTTACTGTAAGGATGCTTATCCATCCAAGAACTTGTGAAAGAAAGAGAAACATTGAGCTTTGACTAGTATAGTCATTCTATCCTACACTGCAAACATTAGTGTGATGCAATACCTGCCAAGGGGGAAAGGGGCTTTAAATTTATATGGGCATGTGTACACACGAGAAACTACATCAAGTGTGGAATTCAGCTTTGTATACTTTGGTCATCCTCTTAGATAAAACCTTCAAAAGGATAGGAATTATAGCTTGTTTCTGTATATTTAGTATTAGAAAGGTTGCCTGACACACAGTAGGTGCTCACAAAGCATTTATTAAACACACCAGTTTATAACCAATTTCAGGGAATGGAGATGGAACATAGTTGGCAGACTGATTGCCTAGCATTTACAAAGACCTGGGTTCCCCACCAGCATGGAATAACCTGGGTGTGGTGGCACATGTCGGTAACCTCAGCACTCGGGATTGGGATTGGTGGTGGAAGGATCAGAAGTTCAAGGCCATTCTCTCAGTCAGGGTTGCTATTCCTGCACAAAACATCACAACCAAGAAGCAATTGGGAGGAAAGGGTTTATTCAGCTTTCACTTCCACATTGCTGTTCATCACCAAAGGAAGTCAGGACTGAAACTCAAGCAGGTCAGGAAGCAGGAGCTGATGCAGAGGCCATGGAGGGATGTTCCTTACTGGCTTGCTTCCCTTGGGTTGCTCCTCTTCTCTTCTCTTCTCTTCTCTTCTCTTCTCTTCTCTTCTCTCTCTTCTCTCTTTCCTTCCTTCCTTCCTTCCTTCCTTTCTTTTTTGAATATTTACTTTATTTACATTTCAAATGTTTTCTCCTTTGGAAACCTCCTATCCCATCTTCCCTCCACCTGCCTCTATGAAGGTGCTCCCCCACCCACCCACCCACTCCTGTCTTCTCTCCCTAGTGTTCCCCTACACTGGGGCATCTAACATCCTCAGGTCCGAGGGCCTCTCCTCCCACTGATGGCTAACAAGGCCCTCCTCTGCTACATACACGGCCAGCACCATGGGTCCCTCTATGTGTATTCTTTAGTTTGTGGTCCAGTCTCCGGGATCTCTGGGGGGTCTGGCTAGGAGAACTGTTGCTCCATAGGGCTGCAAACCCCCTTTAGTCCCTTTTCCAACTCCTCCATCCGGGACCCCATGCTCAGTAACAACAGTTGGCTTTGAGCATCCGCGTCTGTATTTGTCAGGCTCTGCCTGAGCCTCTCTGGAGACAGCTTATTATGCTTCCATCAACAAGCACTTCCCAGCATCCACAAGAACATCTGGGTTTTGTGGCTGTATATGAGATCTATCCCCAAGTGGGGCAGTCTCTGGATGGCCTTTCCTTCAGTCTCTGCTCGACACTTTGTCTCAATATTTCCTCCTACGAGTATTTTATTCACCCTTCTAAGAAACACTGAAGCATCCACGTTTTGGTCTTCCTTCTTAGGCTTCATATGGTCTGTGAATTGAATCTTGGGTATTCCAATCTTTTGAGTTAATATCCACTTATCAGTGAGTACATAACCTGTTTGTTCTTTTCAAGTTCCATCCATTTGCCTGTGAATTTCATGAAGTCATTGTTTTTAATAGCTGAGTAGTACTCCACTGTGTAAATGTACCACATTTTCTGTATCCATTCCTCTGGGGACGGACATCTGGGTTGTTTCCAGCTTCTGGCTATTATAAATATGGCTGCTACGAACATAGTGGAACATGTGTCCTTATTACATGTTGGAGCATCTTCTGGGTATATGCCCAGGAGTGGAATAGCTGGGTCCTCAGGTAGTATTATGTCCAATTTTCTGAGGATCTGCCAAACTGATTACCAGAGTGGTTGTACCAGCTTGCAATCTCATCAGCAGTGGAGAAGTGTTCCTCTTTCTCCACATCCTCGCCAGCATCTGCTGTCACCTGAGTTTTTGATCTTAGCCATTCTTAATGGTGTGAGGTGGAATCTCAGGGTTGTTTTGATTTGTATTTTCCTGATGACTAAGGATGTTGAACATTTCTTTAAGTGCTTCTCAGCCCTTTGAGTTTCCTCAGTTGAGAATTCTCTGTTTAGCTCTGTTCCCCATTTTTTTGATAGTGTTATTTGGTTCTCTGGAGTCTAGCTTCTTGAGTTCTTTGTACACATTGGATATTAGCCCTCTATCAGACATAGGATTGGTAAAGATCTTTTTTCAATCTGTTGGTTGCCGTTTTGTCCTATTGACAATGTCCTTTGCCTTACTAAAACTTTGCAATTTCATGAGGTCTCATTTGTTGATTCTTGATCTTAGAGCATAAGCTATTGGTGTTCTGTTCAGGAATTTTTCTCCTGTGCCTATGTGTTCAAGACTTTCCCCCACTTTCTCTCCTAT
The DNA here is from genome assembly GCA_019843965.1 of Rhynchomys soricoides. NCBI lineage: Eukaryota > Metazoa > Chordata > Mammalia > Rodentia > Muridae > Rhynchomys > Rhynchomys soricoides. Next base: position 4,604,115 of record JADRCH010000105.1, on the reverse strand, counting down.
TAGATTCAGTGTATCTGGTTTTATGTGGAGGCCCTTGATCTACTTGGACTTGAGCTTTGTACAGGGAGATAGAAATGGATCAATTTGCAATCTTCTACATGTTGACCACCAATTGAACCAGCACCATTTGTTGAAAATGCTGTCTTTTTTCCACTCAATGATTTTTGTTCCTTTATCAAAGATCAAGTGACCATAGGTGTGTGGATTCATTTCTGGGTCTTCAGTTCTATTCCATTGATCTACCTGCCTGTCACTGTACCAACACCATGCGGCTTTTTATCAATATTGCTCTGTAGTACAGCATGAGGTCAGGGATGCTGATTTCCCCAGAAGTTCTTTTTATTGTTGAGAATAGTTTTTACTATCCTGGGTTTTTTGTTATTCCAAATGAATTTGAGAATTGCTCTTTCTAAGTCTATGAAGAATTGAGTTGGAATTTTGATGGGGTTGCATTGAATGTATAGATTACTTTCAGCAAGATGGCCATTTTTACTGTATTAATCCTGCCAATCCATGAGCATGGGAGGTTTTTCCATCTTCTGAGGTCTTCTTTGATTTTTAGCTTGTTTTCTTATAGCCAGAACTACCAGCCCAGGGAAGGCACCACCCACAATAGGCTGGGCTTTCCCCCCTTTGATCACTAATTGAGAAAATGACTTACAACTGAATCTCATGGAGGCATTTCCTTGAGGGAGGCTCCTTTCTCTGTGATAACTCCAGCCTGTGTCAAGTTGACACAAAACCACCCAGTACAGCCATCTTCACCAAGAGCTGTGCTTCTAACACTACACTGCGTGTTGGCAGTCGGTACCCACAGGGCTCAGGAAGAACCAGTAAGTGCCTCCTTTCACACTTCATTGTCTCTGTAAGGGTGAGAAGGCTTCCTTTTAGTAATATTTTGTCTCTCATTTAATAATATAGTAAATAAAGAATTTATCTCATCTTCCTCTCCAGTTTCCAAAACAGAGATTTAAACAAAACAAAACAAAACAAACAAACAAACAAACAAAAAACACGAAACAAAATAAAATGCTTTAAATGTCCTGAGCTTGTGAAACATAAGAATTTTTAGGATTCCAGTAGAGTGCAGGGCTAGGAAATAGGCTTCATCACATAGTCAGTTCTCAAATGGATCATGCCTAGACAATGATACCCTTGCTATAGTTCTGGACACTGAGGCTCAATGAGACTTTCTTGTTCATGACTGTATTTGTGTGTCAAGAGTGTGTTCTCCCCGATTCTGTGAAGAGAAGATCTGGATGCTCTCCCCACACAGACTCCCAGCTCACACGCTCTACCTTCCATATCTAGATCCATATTAAAATGCTAATGGGGAGCTGGGGAGCTTCCATGAGTTCTGCAAGCCATTGGGATGAATTAGAAGACATAGGAGAGCAGTAGAAACCTGTAAATTGTAGACGGCCCATCAGAAGTGCAAGGGGGCTTGGAGGTTTGCCAGCTGTAAGGAAGCCACTATTGTGAAAGACTGTCTGGGGGGCTAGTCCAAGACCTCTGTGGTCATCCCGGTGTAGAAAGAGCAGTTGGTGATTTTTAGTTAGACAAGAAGAAAAAGTCATTGGGGGGACACTCGAAATTTGTCATCTAAAATGAGAGCAGTGATGTGCAGCTGTTGTTCTTAACGTGGGGCCTCCATCACTGTAACACTGTGGTTATACGTGCATGCCCATATGTTCATGGGGTCTTTATGCTTATATGGCAAGCACTTTACCAACTCTCCCCAGACCACAGCAGCGTGCTTTTATCCTGCAAAACTCCTCTGTAGAGATTCACCATCAGAGGTCCTCATGTTTTTTGAATGAACACCTTGAAGCTGATTGCTCAGTACTCCTCTTTCAACATCGCCACAGAGCAAGATCTTACACCTTTCTTGAGAAAAGCCTTGGGGAGGATGTAGAGTCTCCACAGAATATTAAAGCTACATGAAATCCAAGAGCCCAGAGGCAAAGGCAGTCTCACTCAGCCCATAGAGGAAGTTTGGCTTCCATGTGCTCCACTGAACTTTGTGTGAGACCTAAAAGGCCAACTTTAGCATTGAACACAACAGGAAATGAATGAGCCACCCAGTCGGGCCACACCTGAGACCTTCCACCTTAGTGCCCCTTTGGCATTTCCTATTGTGTGTTTCATGAGAGAGTCTGAATGTGAGGATTACTCCAAGCCAGATGATATTTCTATACTTCTCAGGCATGAATCTCCACTCTTCTACACATGGGCAACATTACTTTGGGATGGTAAAAAGGTTGAGAAAAAATTGGAGTTAAGTCTAAAGAGTTGAACTTTATTAACAACAGAATGGAGCACAGGTACACTTGTATACTATTTGTTGATTATCTGAAGTTCAAATGTAAACTAGATGGTTTAGGTCTTATCTGTTAGCTCTATTTGAAGAGTCTGTGTTGTGTGAAACTTTTCCTGGGGTGACATAACATTTGTTTACTAATCCCCAGCAGGGAATGGAAGACACACCAAGGTTACAATTTAACCAGACTGTGGGGCAAGTAGATCGTGCTTTCAGACAGAAAAGCTGGTAATGTTGAGCAGATTCAAAACCCCAGGGAATTTCAGAATTGAGAACAGCAGACATGGAACTAGCTCCCTGCCACGATCTACCTGTCTTAGAATACATAACTCTGATACTCCATTAAGAGAGACATGACAATCAGTCACATAGGGACAATACCTGACATCCTTCCCCATGAAAATAGGGCATCCTAACATCTCAGACTGGGCCAATGAGAAGCATCTACCCCTGGATCCAACCCTATCCTCAATGTGTATAAGGTCCCTATCCACACGGAATAAAGTGCACGAGTTATTTTACTAAGAATCATCTGCAGGTGACTGGCTTACTGAGCTGTAACACTCTGGGGAAGAGTTTTATTTCCCAAAGCATTCATCACAGACCTTGGATCCACACCTTTCCCCTCTACTTGCTGCTGTGACTATCAGCTGTCCTTTGCTGTGGGTTGTAACTACTTCTAGCCACTTCCTTAGTGGCTCACCTGCTGTTGCTGCTGTTAGCATTCGCACTGCAATGGTAGTGGGAGAGACCCTGGCTACTTGCCCTGCATGGGCTTAGCTTCTGAGAACTGTATCACTTCGGCATTCCAGCCAGACCAGAGCCCCCAGAGCCTTTCATTACAGCCAGGCAAGATATCTTTGGATTGGGCTCTAGCTCTCCTGATCTTGGTGGCAGTGCTCAGGCACCCCAGTGGTGAGGCAGACACACAGCCTGACACCAGACTCTTAATTTGAAAGAAGCACATCAGTCCAGAGAGTCTCCTCCAGGCTACTTACCAGAGATGAGTCCCCCACCCCCAGCAATATCATACTGCTTTATAACTATGGGGATTGGGGGTGGTATTAAGACTCTTGTTAGTGCCAGCTGTCCTGAAACTGTGATGTCAGTTTAATTCCTTAGTCTCACAAGATATCATCCACCTCACAGGAAGGAATGTTACAATTTGGATGAAATTGCTACAAAGTGAAAATCCTTCAGTTCTTATGGGTTCTATCCCTCTGTGTTATGGTGTCTCCAAGCCTATGGGATCCTAAGGCAGCCTGATATCTCAATCTATTGTTAAGAAGACACAACTACAAATTGAGTAAGTTACAGAGACAAGAACTTTGAGCTCATAGCTCTTGTCAAAATCAAGAGGCCATGTCTAGTGACTTTCTACTTGCTGACCAAGGCCCAAGATGGCTTATAGAGCCCCATGGTATGGAATGAAGCACATAAGAAGACAGTCCAGCTGGGTGTGGCTGACAGCAGACCCACTCCTGAGGGGCCCAATTAGCCCATTCATCCATCAAGCCATAGATTAAGCTGCTCATGATGGCAGAACCTAACCACATCTTACATGTCTCACTGGTGCTACACCATGATGTTTTGCAATGGGTAGTAAATTTTAACCTGAGCTTCAGGAAATTAGATCCAGGTTCAAATGATAGCACATGAATATCTAGAGTGGTCTGGATAAAAATCCTCTCAGCAACTCTAGAAAATGACTCCAGCATTCCTAAGAGCCATTCTTACTGAGTTATCCGGATGGATCACATCACCACACTTGTCTAGCTGGAGGGCCAAGCTGTGTTATTCACCCTAAATTGAGGAACAAACTGGGCTTGTCTAATACCATCCTCTTCTAACAGGTTGTTCTTTTGTGCCTCAGGTAATTTCCTATTCTAATCCAATGATTCATATCCAGGAAGAAAGGCAATGACTGTGTACTCATGAGCGAGTCTCCTTAAGGAAACATTCCTTAAAAGGGCTGGCACTTAGTACCCCTCGTGCTATAATGAAAACCCTGTTCTGTGAGACTCCCCAGAATCTAATAGGAAATGAAGGCAAACATGATGCAAAAGATAGAGAATGTTTGAATAGGAAGTGCTATCAACAGATCTAGCCTTTACAACCTAGGTCTACTGAGTAAGTGCCATGACACATGGGTCAGGCACCTCTTAGAAACCCATTATGCTTATGGAGAAGTCAGGTGGCTTCTCACCCCATGGGATTGGTCTTGTTATAGGCAGGAATTTTGTTTCTCTGCACAATGGTACACTTTTTAAGTGCTTACATCTCAGTAGCACAGTTAGTGTACACAGGTCATATTTAGCTCAAAAATTGTGATGTATTTATGTTCTTAAAACTTAAATCATGTCTTGAAATCAAACATGATAATTCTGGTGCCAAATTTCCTCAATGGCCTAATCAGCCAGTGCCAGATATTGGATCCTGCCTAAAGTCATGGATATTAGTGTCTCTTATTGCTCACACTCATCTAGATCACCACACTGACCACCAGGCTCCATTCTTCCTGTCTCTGCACCATTCCCATCATTTCCACCTGAGTCCAGGCAACTTTCTTCATCCCTCTTGGGCTATAGTCTATCTGTTCATTTGTTCAACACATTGACAGTGAGCACCTGTTGTACAGGACTGTCCCAGATGCATGGTATAGTATAGCTAGATTTTGCATGGAGTGGAATATGAATCACATTTCTCATTGCTGTGACCGATTACCTGATTAAAAAACAAAACTTAAGGAAGAAAAACCTTACAGTCCATCATGATAGGAAAGCATGGCAGCAGGAGTCTAAGCTGGATAGTCACATGGCTTCCACATTCAGGAAGCAGAAAGAGATGATTGCTGGTGCTCAGCTCACTTTCTCTTTTTTTTCAGTCCAGGAACCCAGTGCATAAAGTGACACCACCTACATACACAGTGGGTTGTCCCACCTCAGCCTATTCTAGAAACTCCCTTGTAGACATTCACAGAGAATTGTCTCCTTTGTGAGTCTTTATCTTCTTCATTTGAATATTAACATAGGTATTAAATAATGGCCAAGAAAATACGTGATCTCAAGAAAGGCACTGTATTCTCAGGAAGATCAACATACTGGGCACACAGCACAACACAACACCTACTCCTGATAAGATGGAGGACGTTTGAAAAGACAAAATATGCAAGGAGACAGCAAGACTCTCCAGAGGAGCAGACCAATGAGGACTGTGCTGTGGAGCAGGCAAGTCAAGGTATTCTTTTTCTTAACTTTATTGGTTCTTTGTGAATTTCCCTTTGTGCACTCAAATGCCTCTCACCTCCCCCTCTCCTCATCTTCCACCCTTGCAACCTTTCCCACCAACAAAGAAAAAAATCTCATTGTGAAAGCTGTAGTGTGTCAAAGCCTGGAGCAGAGTGAACCAGACAGAGATACACGTCTAATTCCAGCAATGATTCGAGGTAGCTCAGCCTCCAGTAAAGGAGAGCAGGGATAATGGAGCCAGCACTATTGCCTCCAATCTGCACTCCTGCAGTCATGTGCCTGCCTCAGGATAGGAAGGGACTACATGGAGATCTGTGTAAGAAGATTGCTTTGGCGTGTGCTAACTTTCAATAACCCAGAGGTCCTGAGCTCAATTCCCAGCAACCACATGGTGGCTCACAACCATCTGTAACGGGACCTGATGCCCTCTTCTGGTGTGTCTGAAGACAGCTACAGTGTATTCATATAAATAAAAGTAAATACATAATAAAAATAAAATAAAATAAAATGACTGAGTCAGATAAAGTCTTGATGAAATTTCACTGAAGGACAAGCAGAGTTTGAGGGTTGGGGCGAAAAGTGGTGATTGGGGCTCAGGAGATAACAGTGCTTGCTGAGAAAACATGAGAAGGTTCATATCCCCATAAGCCATGTAAAAAGCACAGCATATCAGAATGTAACCACAGAGCTCAGAAGTGGAGATAGAGGCAGATGAATCCCCAAGGCTTACTGGCCAGCCAGTGCAACCAAAATGTGATGTTCTAGGTTCAGTAAGACACCCTGTTTCAAAAAATCAGGTGAAGAGAGCTACAAGAAGTCAACCTCTGACCTCCACACCCCACACACAGATGATTGAAACTGCACACATGTTCGCATGCAATACACTGCACACATAAAAGAGGCAATCAGAGAAGTCAATTACATGCTTTAATGCTTGGACTCTATTGACTGCAGAAAACTTAATAAACTATACGTGGAACATTAAAGGAGAATACATGAGTGTACTCTCTGAAGGTTTTATTTGAGTGTGTCCCATAGTCAAAGACAATTTAGGAAGTAGAAAGAATGAGAAACAATGAGGGTAGGCATAAAACATGTTACCCCATCAAGTGACTGCATATAACCATCTGCAGTCAGGATAGATCCCATTATGATGGAATATTTTTATGTGTTTGTGATATGTATATATGTTCATGCATGTCTGGGTACACTTTCATGTTCATGTGTGTGCACATGTGTATGTCAGCCAGAAGTGGATATTTGGGTGCTGTTGGAACATGGTCCAAGAATGGAGTCATGTGAGGAGAATTCTGAGTGCTTGTGAGAAAAGAAAACAAGAAGACAAGAGTCTAGGACCTTAGTTTCTTCAAGACAGATTGTTCTTGGAATGTACTTTCATAATACTCCTAGGTGAAGCAGATAGTAATGAGTTTATTTCAGCCTTTGCTCTTCATGTGCTTCTATGGGAAAACAAACAAGCAAACATGCTTTTGCCACATGTGGCTTCTCCTTGTGATTCTTATTCACATGATTTTTCTTAACCCTCAGCATATAAATTTCTGACACTCTGAATAAAGTTGGCTATTGCATGAGCCTTTAGTCTCCTCATGTTTAGGGCCTGCTCTCTCAGGTTCTCACCACCAACTATACTGGTAAACAGGTGTCTTTCTCAACCATCAAACCTGAAATTTTGAGACAGGGTCTCTCATCAAACCCCATGTTTATCAATTTCATGAGAACAGCTGGCAGATGAGCTCCAGGGATTTATCTGCCTCTTTCTTTCAAGTTCTAGGGTTACAGACGGCCACCATCACTTCTATTTCTTATGTGGGTACTAAGAATTCAAGGTCAGGTTCTCAGGCTTGCACGGCAATCACTTTATGGACTGAGCTCCATAAAGTCCTCTGGTGGGACTTTTTAGGGATTGTCCACTGAAGAAAACCAACTTAAAAATTCTGCAAAGATAAGCAGTGATGACATCTAGGAAGGCAAAGGAGCAGGTACAGTGGTTCTGTTCACATGTGTTTTAATTGTCTAGTTTTTTCCTAAATGCACATGCCACCTTCTCCCACCATGGTGACCATCAGGGTTAGTGTGTTTGTCCTTCTTCTTCTTCTTCTTCGTCTTCGTCTTCGTCTTCGTCTTCGCCTTCGCCTTCGCCTTCTTCGCCTTCTCCTTCTCCTTCTCCTTCTCCTCCTCCTCCTCTATACTGGCTGGTTTTGTGTGTCAACTTGACACAAGCTAAAGTTATCACAGAGAAAGGAGTTTCAGTTGAGAAAATGCCTCCATGAGATCCAGTGGTAAGGCTCAATTAGTGATCAGGGGGGGAGGGCCCCTTGTGAGTGGTATCTTCTGTGGGCTGGTAGTCTTGGGTTCTATAAGAAAGCAGGCTGAGCAAGCCAGGAGAAGAAGCAAGCAAGTCAGTAAGGAACACCCGTCCATGGCCTCTGCATCAGCTCCTGATCCCTGACCTGCTTGAGTTTCAGTCCTGACTTCCTTTGGTAATGAACAGCACTGTGGAAGTGTAATCTCAAGAAACCCTTTCCTCCCCAAGCTTGCTTCTTGGTCATGACGTTTGTGCAGGAATAGAAACCCTGACTAAGACATCCTCCTTCTTCTTCTCCTCCTTCTCTTCCTCCTCCTCTCCCTCAATATTCTTCTCTGTTACTGTAAATGAATTTCTGCAGAACCATCAAAAACTAGGACAATTTACAATAGATTAACTTTTATCTAATATAATGAAATTGTCTCAGTTTGTAAATCCAAGCTGACCCAGACTCAGATCAAGAGATGAAAACTTCCAGAATCCTGTGTAAAATACATTTATAACATCTCTCTGCAAACATTCCTGTTTACCCATAAATGAGAATAAATAAAGAAAGGCAAGCAATTTGCTACGTGGAATCCAATGTTAATATCTTGGCCCAGATATATCTACACATGTGAACATGTCACAAGGATTCTTTGTTGCAGGTTCAAAGTCTTATTGATAAAAATAACTTGAAAACTGACTTAGACATAAGTTCTAGGGCCATTATTAAAGCTTTTGAATAGAATAACAGGCCAGGCAACCGTAAATACCAGAAGCTCCAGAGAGAGGGAAAATGCCGTTTGAGCTAGTGTCCTCAGTAAAGGGGGAGAGAGTCTTCACAGAAACACGGAGAAAGCAGTGTCAGGGCAAGCAGGCTTAGGAAAATGGCTGGTGTCCAAGGAAGGGATGAGAGGGTGGGAGAAGTCACGACTTTTGAGTTAGAACATGTTTATCAGTGAAGATCTGTCAGGAACTGCCTGGAAGAAGACACTCCAGGGTTTGTAAGTTTATTATCTCATTAGGGGAATAATTGTTCCTTCCATTTGCTTAGAATGATTTCATATGAATCAGCCTTCCTGAGGTGTTCTCTCAGTCAGGTGATTGATAGACTCAGCTGGATTAACTCTTAAGAAGGAGACACAAAGTGTGTAATCTAATCTTTGAGGCCGATTAGAAGAACATTATGTTTCTGCCTAAGGCCAATGACAGAACTGCCAATCTACTGTTTTGACCAGGAGAAAGTAGCTTTCCCATAATATGGCTCAGTAAAGCCCAGATACCTCTATGGATTCCTATGCATTTAAAATTTTAAGAGAGCAGTTGTGGTATTTCCCTTTCTAATGTTATCAGGGAAAGAGGACATGGTGTGCAAAGCTGGTTCTGAGAGAGAATTTTTATCCTTAATGGCCTCCAAGCGTACTAATATCTGTCTGGCTACAAACAAACAAACAAACAAACACATTTTCTTTTTCTTTGCCGTGAAGTATTCAGGTCCAAACTGTCTTCAGTTAGGAATAACATCTTCCCCTTTTAAAGAGAAAAACACTGTTCCACGATTCTGTATTATTCTCATAGATTGCTACAGTTAGGAGCTTATTTCTTTATAGGCAGTGGGAACCTTACTGTGGAATTCAGAGTGGGTCAAGAGATAAGCTTTCAATTATTCAAGTTACTTAGTAACAACTACTAAGTTCCATGCCCTCATGCTTCCATCAGATGCTGGAGTGGGTGATGGCATGATTTAAATGGCCTCTCACAGAGCTCACTATCTCATTCAGTACTTTAGAGAGTCCAGTCCATAGTTATGTTGAGAGACCCATTCAACTTCTTGTCTGATGCTAGTTTCCTACAAGATTGTTATAGAAGCTTCCTGAACACCTCTTGGAGTGAAGGACAGACAGGAGCCACATAGATTTAAAAAATAAGATGTCATAATTTGGGGAATTACACTAAGTGCTCCATGCCAAGCTTTGTCAGCAATGAGTCTATAAGGATCTAAACCATTCAGCTTATGGCACAGACCTTGAACATGAGCAGCCGTTTCTCATCCTTGACAATTAGCTTTGTCCTGGCTAGAAGTCAGAAATGTCACCGATTCTATTCGCAATTATGACAATTGTGTCAAAAAAATTTAGGAACATTGATTCACATTCTTATTTCTTATCTTTCATCTTTCTTATCCTTTTACATATCAACTTAATGAACATAGATTCAGGAAGCTATATGTATCAGATACTTCACTGACCCTTAAAGATATACCCCAAATTCCAACCTGGATACCAGGATAGGTCAGGTGAGTGAACAGCTTGTAGGGTATATGGTTGGACTTGCTGGATCTACTAGTTCACCTCCCTATGGCTTTGCACACAAAAACTTTCTCAGTCTCTAAACAGAGACTTCCAGTGGCAACCCTTTCTTGACCTACTCCTGTTTCATGGGAGCCCTGCTTGCTTCATTTCTCTCAAGTGCTTACCTAAAACAAAACTGTTCTGGAACTATTCAGAAAAAGAAACTATTCTTCAAGTTTGTGAGACAAAGAGCCTGTAAGTTGCTTGTCTGGAGTAGCTTTGGTAGTCTTTGATTTTCTACCACCCTAGCCTCCTTCCCCATAAGCAATTCTCACCTAGAGCAAGAAAACCTCTGCTGTGTTCAAAGACACCCCATTCCACTCATTTGCCTGGGTTATTATTTCATGCCAGTATCATAAAGAATATGGCAAAGAGGCTTTGAAAGATAAATTCCACATGCTCCTGCACTGGGACCAGAGACATTGAGTTGGGGGTGATAAGGAAAGAGAGGGAGAAGAGGGAAGTGGTAAGGCTGGCTTTGCCCTCAGTTTACCCTTCTCTGTGAGCTAAGAGAGGCTTTGTGAGCCATCCATTCAAACATGGAGGGAACATAGGTGCTTTGCTCCTCTGGCTTCTGGGCTTGAGAAATGTATGGGCCTTGTAACTATGCCCTGCATGCCATGTAAGGAAGAAAGGATATAGATGTTGCCAGGGTTGTTAGGGTCAGAGCCTGGGCTGGAAGCCCTAACAAATTGGGATTGATTGATTGCCAATCAAAGACACAGAGTACTTTATGAGAGACAACTAAAATGTTGGAAAAAGAGATTTACTTAATGTGATCACATTGGGAAGAGGAATAAAGAAGTCCATTGACACCCTACCCCTAAGCCAGTGTATGGAGTTTAGAGGCTCTTGTAAAGGAATTGTCTTTCCCATCATTGACCCAACGTTGTCTGTGCTCCCGTCTCGATTTGATACGTTGTTAAAGGCTAGTGAAATCTCTTCCTAGGAGACAAGCTCCTCTACCTCCTTCAGTGTTCTATTCCTGTGAGGAGACACCATGACCATGGCAACTCTTATAAAGGAAAGCATTTAATTAGGGTTTACTTACAATTCAGATTTAGTCCATTGTCAGTGTGGCAGGAACTGTGGCAGCATGCAGGCAGACACGGTGCTTCAGAAGAAGGTGAGAGTTCTACATCAGGATCTGCAGGCAGCAGGTAGAGACACCGGGCCTGGCTTGTGCATTTGAAACCCCAAATCCACCCCCAGTGACACACTTCTGCCAACAAGACCACACCTACTCCAACAAGGCCACACCTCCTATATTCCCTGTTAAGTAGTGCCACTTCCTGATGACCAAGCATTCACATATATGAGCCTATGGGGGACATTTCTATTCAACCCACCACATCCTCTGGCTGGTACCAGGCTTTGGCTTCTTCTAGAAAGAGACTTCAAGAAGTTTCCTGTTTCTTGGGGTCTGTTGTTTAACAGGAGCAAGTGGGCATCTGTGTCTCCTTAGAATATCTTCTTTACTGCTAGGATGGTTACAAGAACAATGAAGTGAGGAAATGCAGAGCATTGACAATCAATATAAGTCATTACAAGAAGAGAAAGCTGAAGCTCTGTAGGAAGGATGCTTCAGAAGAAACATGGAAGGGAAAGCCAGGTGAGAGAAGGCCAGGTATGACCCCAGCGCTGTTCCTGATGTACAGAGAGGGGATGCCCACGTGATTCCAAATGTCTTCCTCATACCTACACCTTCATCGTCTATGTATCACTTCTTAGACCTGAAACACAGCTGACTTATAGATTAAAACATTCTAAGAATATCTGGGTTTTACTTTCTGCAATTCAAAACAGACCTGGAAGAACAAATACCGAACTTTGTCTCTGGGCTCTGAGGATTTTTGTGAAAAATTTAAAATGCAATACTGTAAATCATTTCTTCTTCTACAGAAATATCCCTGTCAAGTGACATTTTCTGGGGAGACATAAAAAGATTCTGCTTGTCCCAGATAGGACACCAGGAAAAGACAAAGAAATGATTCGAGTAAGTCTAGATTGGTGATTCAGTGAGTTTGTTGGGTTATTTACAGGAGTGTTGACAACTCAAAGACAACTGTGACTCTAGATGGGGGATGGGGCATTCACAAAGCTGGTTCCTAGAGCTCAGTGCATAACTTGGGGGAGACTCCACCAGAGAGTCTCCTCTTCGCCAGCAATCATTTCTGCTTGTAAAGCCTTAGGGAGGGACCATTTGAATCTTACAACTGAGTTCCCCAAAGCTGGTGAGTCATATTAACTTCTTTAGGCTTTTGAGCCTTCTTATCTCCAGAGGAGAAAGTTTCCATTTGGAGAGGAAAGCCACAAAATAATTCTGACTCTAGCCAACATTTATTTATTTGTTTATTTATTTATTTCCATTTGGAGAGGATAGCGACAAAATAATTCTATGACTTTAGCCAACAGTTATTTATTTGTTTGTTTATTTATTTATTTAATTTTGGTCTTTTGAGACAGAATTTCTTTGAGTCATGGTTTACCTGTGTAGCCATGGTTGTCCTGGAACTTGCTTTGTAGACCAAGCTGGCCTTGAATTCAGACATCCACTTGTCTCTGCTTCCCAAGTGCTGAGATTAAAGGTGCCACCACCACCTGGCTAACCAACATAGTTTGTAATATTCTCAGAATAAAATAAAACTGTGACAGCCAAAGCAATGGGGACTCTCTTCACAGGTTCTAGAGACACTTCTGCTTCTCCAGGCCTCTGTGTGCCTGAACATGCCTCACTGGACGTTATCCCATGGATACTATGGGTCTGCCAGTGTGATTCTCAGACAGCCATGGAATCAGCAGATCTTGGGGCTTATTGGCTAGATAGTTGTTCTGGGTAATTTTATGTCAACTTGACACAAGCTAGAGTCTTTGGGAAGAGGGGCTCTCAACTGAAGTGAGTCTTAGGAAGACTGGCCTGTAGGCTTGCCTGTGAAACATTTTCTTAATTAGTGATTGACATGGGAAAGCTCAAATCATTGTGAGGTTTTCCACCCTCCAGTTAGGTGGTCCTGAGAGTGTATAAGAGAGCAAACTAAACAAGCAGACCACTAAGCAGCATTCTTCCATAGTCTCTGCATTTGCCCCTGCCTCCAGGTTCCTGCCCTGACTTTCCTCTGTGACGGACTATTACCTGGAAGTGTAAGATAAAATACAACCTTCCTGCTGCAGGTTTCCTTTGGTCATGGTATTTCATCACAGCAATAGAAACCCTAAGACACTAGTGTAGCTAAAACTATAAACTCCAGGTTTAGAAAGAAAGAAAGAAAGGAAGGAAGGAAGGAAGGAAGGAAGGAAGGAAGGAAGAAGGAAGGAAAGAAGGAAGGAAGGAAGGAAGGAAGAAGAAAGAGAGAAAGTACATCAGAGCAGAAGACACTCAAAATCAACCTTTGGTCTTCACATAGACTCATGCATTTTGCGTCCCAATTGCTGTCATAGTTACAGGCTCCGTTATGCTCTGGAAATAGCTGATTATTTATAGTTGGAATTCCCTGGATTTTACATTCTGGTCCCGTGAATCACTTACTCTATTCTGTTCTCTTTTCCTTGTTAATAGTGTCCAGTTAATTAATGACCTTTCCAGATATGTTTAATTATGACATGCTTAGTTACCACTGATAATGGTGCAACAATTGTGAATTCTTTCCAAACCAAAATAAATATTTCCTCTCTTAAGCTGATTTATCACTTAAGACAGAGCTGACGACCACATTTTCCAGTGTTCTGAAATAGCCAATGATTAATTTGCTCCTGCCAGTATTTTCACCAGTTCTGATTCAGTAGAACAGAGTCTCCACAGTGCCCTTAGGTCAACCACACCTGTGTGTGTGTGTATATGTGTGTGTATGTGTGTGTATATGTGTATGTGTATATGTGTGTGTGTATGTGTGTATATGTGTGTGTATATCTGTGTGTATGTGTGTATATATGTGTGTTTGTGTGTGTATGTGTGTGTGTATATGTGTGTGTATATGTGTGTGTATGTGTGTATGTGTGTGTGTGTGTATGTGTGTATGTGTGTGCGTGTATTGTATATGTACATGTGGTTAGAGGTACATGCACTTGTGCATCTGCGGAGACCAGAAGAGGACTTCAATAACCTTCTCTATCATTCTCCTTCTCTATCATCCTCCTTCTCTATCATTCTCCTTCTCTATCATTCTCCTTCTCTATCATTCTCCTTCTCTATCATTCTCCTTCTCTATCATTCTCCTTCTCTATCATTCTCCTTCTCTATCATTCTCCTTCTCTATCATCCTCCTTCTCTATCATCCTCCTTCTCTATCATCCTCCTTCTCTATCATTCTCCTTCTCTATCATTCTCATTCCTTTGAGATAGAATAAGGCTGGAGTTAGCTCCAGCAGCCATCCAACCTCTGTCCTCCATAGCACTGGGGTTACAGGTGTGTATGACATCAAACAGGTCACTATGTACATTTATATGACATTATATGGTCTAGCCTCAGCTCCTAACAATTGTGCAGCAAGCACTTCACCTACCTAATCATCTGTGAGGCCCAAATGTCTGCTTATTTTAAAAAGATTTCTTTAATTTTAAGTGTGTGTGTGTGTGTGTGTGTGTGTGTCACACACATGAGTGTAGTACCTATAGAGGACAGACGAGGACATGGATCCCCTAGAGCTGGAGTTACAAGTGCTTATTAAAAAAACAAAACAAGCAACTGTGCTGTCTTTGGGAACAGAAGTTAGATCCTCTGGGGGTAAAAAGAATACGTGCTCTTAACCACTTAGCCATCTTTCTACCCACTTCTGCCACTTATTTTTAAAAATTAAAATAATTCCTTACTGAATGTGCACTGTCCTGCCCTCCTTACAGCCATGACTTGCCACCACAGAACAGAGGTGTATGCTTACACCCTGTCTAGTGCTGAATTTGCACTCAGGCTGTTTAAAGGTCACTCCTTAGATGCTCGGGGGAGAGTCATGAAAACACTATTTTCTGTATTCTTGTATAAGAATCGAGTTTCATCAGTGTTGTCAACTTTCAGACCAGTTGGACCAGATAGAATCACTGGTTTTATTTTCTTAAACATTTAAAAATACTCTGATGAGAAAATTTTGGGTCAAAAAATCTAATTGCTTCAGTAATTTATTAAGCTTATACATTATTTGAACTTTCACCAGAAATCCCCAAGTAACTGGCTCTTTCCTTCCTTCTATCTTTCCCCATTTCCCCAGTTCCTCTTATTTTCCTTCCATACTATTCTTCCCTCCCTCCCTCCCTCCCTCCCTCCCTCCCTCCCTCCCTGTCTCCCTTCCTTCCTTCCTTCCTTCCTTCCTTCCTTCTTTCCCCTTTTCCATTACTTGGTGTCTTAGCTACTCTTCTATTATTGTGAAAACACAGTGACGAAGGCAACTAATAAAAGAAAGCATTTAATTTAGGGGCTCAGGGTTTCAGAGTGTTAGGGTCCATGACCTTCATAGCAGGTATCATGAGAGCAGGCAGGCAGGGAGGCGTGGTGTTGGAACAGTAGCCGAGCACTTACATCTGACCTTCATGAAGGCAGAGGTGACTGGAACTAACTGGGAATGGTGTGAACTTTTGAAACCTCCAAGCCTGCCTCCAATGACACATCTCCAACAAGACCATGCCTCCTAATGCTTTCCAAACCGTTCTACCAACTAGGGGCCAAGCATTCTGATATTTGATGTTATGGGGGGATATTCTCATTCAAACCACAACACCTGAAAAAGAATTTTTACTGCAATACAATTTACTATAATGTGTATACTATGTATGCGTCTTCTACTGTTCTTGGTTATAGTTTTGTAACCGTCTTATCAAGAGTAAAGATAATCTAAAGAGACACTGTGTCCCTTTGTCTGATTATCAGGCTGATACAATGGCTTTTAAGAAACTCATATTTCTCCAGAAATCTCGTGCTTGGAGAAGAAAATGGCTGAATGCTGGTGGAATCCAAAGAAGGGATTGTTGTCCCAAGAAGAGACATCACACAGTTATGACAATTTGTCAAGCAACTTTTCAAAACAGATTGAAGCTGAGACAGTAATGGTGGCCTGACCACACCTTGGCCAGAACTTCCTAGTTACACATACTTCTAGGCCTCTACTTCATCTCAAGCCTCATGTCGGGACCCTAAAGATGGACTTGGGGTGAAAGGTCACTGAGCCTCTTTATTCGGCTTCCCAGAATGGTCACATTGACAAAGTCTCTGCTGTCACCCATCTGTTCAGTTGTCCTACTGGGGACAGGTAGCTAGCTTTCTACAGGGACCTAGCTTTCTGGGGCTACCAGGGACCAGGCAGTGACTCTAACCACTCTGGTAACAATTTATAGGCTGTGTAGATTCATGTAATGTTTTGACTCAGAAAAATTTTCTTGAATTATAACTTTAGTAATTTTTTTCATTTGTTGCTTATTTTTGAAATCCTAAATCAATGTCTACTATCTGTTCTGTATAGTCTTTATAGTCTTTGCTTCCAGTTCATTATTTTCTAAGTAATTTGACCACAAGTCATGGTGTTTTATGCTTATTTTTTCTTGTCTTCTTCTCATTACATTTCAGCCTCTGAGATGACTTTATTAGAGTGCCCTGTATTCTATTATATTTTCTCAAATATTCTGACACAGAGAAATCTGGGTCCCCTCTTGAGGCTCTTAAATTGGTTAACAGAAGAACTTAAGAGTGGATTCAAATGGTAGCTCAAGGACAATTTTATTAGGAAAAAAATCAGGGTAGGTAAACTGAAAAGCTCAGCGGCTTCCTAGAGGGAATGAGGGGGAAGGGAAAGGCTGCACTATTTCAGCCAGAGTCAGACACAGGGCAGCGGAGCAGCCACGGAACCGAACGGGGAGGGAGAGAGTTTAGAGAAAGCCTAGGAAGCCCCAAACACTGGGGAACCCCAGAGTTTTAAGGAAAGCATGCCTGGAAAGAGGTAAAAAGAAGAAAAGTAGAAATTTCACTTTTCTGAAAAATTTAGAACAGTGAGCAGATTTACCAACTTCCATGGCTTTGTCCTGGGAACTAGTGTGCTTGGAGCAGGGATCTGGGGGAGAAAGGCACAGCATCTCATTAAAGAACTAATTAGTGCCTCTATCTCCTTATCATGGCCTAAGGTGAGCCCTTCTTCCTGGGGGATAGTCCCTCCCAGGACCTTTCCAAGTAGAATACTAGCTCTCCATCTAGGCCAGAAATTGAAGTCTCTTGACCAGGAGTGTCTACTCCACCATTCTGGTACTTAGCTTTTTACTGTTATGTAATGGTAATTTTTGCTATCTTTTCTTGCTGTTTGACATTCCACAGACATTGGTTCATTTTGTGATCATGTTATTGGAGCTGTGAGGGCCAGAGCATTAGCCTTAGCATCCTTAAAGGTCAACTGAGAAATATTAATTATGACAAACAGGGAAAGTTCCATTTGATGTGACCACATTAACAAGAAAAACAGGGAGATTAAGTGACCTGCTAGTTCAGCTCTGGAGCCCTGACCTGTGACTTGGGTTTAAACAGAGAGCCAAAGGCACACATAGCAAGGTAGTCAAGGTCAAGGCGTGGGTCTGTTTTCACTGTCTCATGCAAGGCGGTTGGACAAGTTGGCAGAACTGTGGAAATCTCTTTTCTTTTCACCCAGCATGAGACATCTGAGGAAAGCCTAGTTGAGGCCCATTATCTCAATAGCCAAGTGGAGAGATACAGCTGTCTCTTCAGGGCCTCCTCGTTCCACATAGGAGGGTGACTTTCCAGGGATGTCTTCAGTGTATGAGAGCTTTCTGTACCTCAGAGAAGGAAACTACTTTTTTTTTTTTTTTTTTTTTTTTTTTTTTTTTTTTTACCTCTGGACACCATCTTGGTTGTTTTCCCAGACAAAAGTATGTTTTTATTCTCTCCGTTGTCAGCTTTCTCTCCTAACAGCCTGGTTATAATTGTAACGTCCTCTTCACTTACTTCGTCCACAGTAGTTGTCCCTGAGGCTGAGATCTCTTCTGGAATGTGAGTCTTAGTTTATGTGTTTTACGACTCCCTAGAACTTACACTGCCCATCTGTCAGGCTCTCTGACACCACAGCTCCCTCCACATTTTGATTATTGTTCTTACTTGACCTGTTTGCATTGAACACTGGTTAATTTTAAAGTTTGCCTGTTCTCATGGCTGTAGCAAGCACTGATGTTTCCACAGGTGTTTCTACCCCTCCCTCTGTCTCTCCCCTCCCATTCCCTCCCTCTCTCATTCCTCCTATCCTTCCTTTTCGCTCTCCCTCCCTCCCTCCCCTGTCTCCCTCTCCTTCCCCTCCCTCCCTCCCACCCTCCTCTTCTTTTCCACCCCACCTCTGGTAGGTCCCAGTCCCATGTGCTCATCAACCCTGTTTTGGAGGGTGTGCTCTTATTTCACTTTGCAGTGCTGAAATCTGGCCTCTCTTCAGATTTCTTCTCACAGACTGAGACCTTGTCTGTGAGTCACTAGCTAGCACAGACAGCATTTGTCACCTGGAAGTGAGGTTTTGCCAATATTGGCATGACCTACATCCTGCCTGGGGATCAGAAAGCCTGACTTCAGCCTTTGCTCTGAAGCTTTCCAGTCCTCACAAAGTGTCAGCGGACACTCCCTTCCTGGCCACAAGCATTTTGGCTGCCTCCAGAGATTCCAACATGTTGTGGTCCCTCTGTCTGTGGTATGAATAACTCTTCTAATAAACTCTCTAATTCCCAGTAACATGTCCTTTATCCCCTTGAACCACTGGCTCCATCCATCACCCAACACCAAGATCTTGGGTTCTCTTCTGTGCTTCCTAAAGCCTCTACTCTGTAATTTGCTTTTGTATTTTTTCATAATTTCAATCATGTTGTTGGGAACAGAAGATGGAAACATATCAAGAGGCCAGAGAGCCCACAGCAGCAGTTCTAAGAATCTCTCCTTACTGCAGGCCAGAAATGCAGCGAGAGCTCCCCTGGTTCCTCTTCAGCCCTTACCCACTGCCTGGAAGCTGTATGTGAGGATGCCTGCCTGGTGGTTGAGGCAACTGCACCGACTACACCCCCTCCCTGCTTCTTCAGTAAGTGCATTAGAAAGCACAGAATGGCAGCTCCTCTGCTCCTTCTCCAGGGACTCTCTCCATGTGCACTAGCTGTCTCTTCTCTCTCCTGTACCTTCACCCGTGCATCTGTAATAAACTTCTTCCTAAAACTCACCCTCTGTGGTGCCTGAGTTTCGTTCTTTGAATTTGTAAACAACAATCCAGAAAGCACTGGCTTTGAGCTGCAGAGTTTTCTGGAGCTCTAGCTGCCACCCCACCCCCACCCCACCCTCACCCCACTCCAGCATAGCTCTTCAAGAATTGAGAGGCCCCATAGCCTTCAGAGATACCCTCAAATTTCCACTTACCAGTGTGATTTGTGAAATATGCCTATAAGTAATCAGTCCTTGAGGTGTTTCTCCTTATTTTACATAGCTTGCCTCATGCCAATATTTCCTGTATAATTAATTTTCACTTACATTTTAAAGAATGTTGCTATAATGCTGTGAGTGGGTGTAAATGTAATCTTCCCACGTTGTTTCCAGATGGGAGCTATTGAAAGGACATGCGCAGCCCTAGACCGTGTGTCTCAGGAAGTCGGTGTTCTTTCCTAGCATGCCCAAAGCTAATGAGCTACCACTTATAACACAAAGACTTGGTGCGTGGCAATGTCTGTATTCCTAGCACTAAGAAGTGGAGGCAGGAAGATCAGAAGTTTAAGGTCATCCTCTGGTACCCATTAGCTTGAGGCCAGCCTGGGTAGTCAACAAATGAACAAACAAATGAACATCTAATGGTCAAAATAAATATTCTTATGTATAAAGTTATCTAGGCCCAGGTATTTCATTGTATTAACAAGAACGTATTAGTGTAAGTATAGAAAGTGACTACTGTTGAGCTGACTTCTTGAAAACTGGCACTTTTAGGCAACACAGGTCGAAATCACAGGAGTTCAGCAACTTGAGGGACAGTTTCTTTTAATTTTTTTCATATTTGTTTAGAGCGTGTGTCTGATGAGGTCAGAGTACAGCTTATGGGGTGTATCCTCTCTAACCACTCTGTGGGGTCTGGGGAGCAAACTCACACTCTTAGGATTGGCAACACATACGTTCACAGGCTGAGGCATTGAACCAACCCAAGTGATATTGTTCATTGGCAGCCAAGGCGAGGAGCACATTCCTATAAGCTCAGAATATGGGCGGCAGAGACAGGAGGATTACTGGTGTAAGGTTGTCTTATATTGTACAGTGAGTTGGAAACCAGCAGAGACTCTGTTTTAAACAAACAAACAACTTCATTAATCATGAGTCTTCAGACATGATGTGTCTCTGGTTGTGGAAAATCAAGAATTCCTCTTGCCAAATATGAGTGACCATGGCCTGGAAACACAAATGTAGGTTACCCCAAATAACACACATCAGTTTAGTAACAATGTAATGAAGGTTTCAGTGTAAGATAACAAAGAATGGTACAAAGCAATCACATTTTTGAAACTGTTGGTGGAAATGTCAAACGTGTTAGTTACAACAAAGCAGCTGTAGGCCTCAGATGCTGTCTGGTGACATTCTCAGCTTTGCTGATGATGGAAGCTAGGGGTCTCTTCAGACACTTTGAAATGATTTACCTCATAGTCAAAGCACTATACATACACACGCAGTGATATAGAGTGATATTTGGTGATATATACACTAGATACAGAGTGATAGAGAAGTGATACATAGTAATTGGTGTACAATGATGGATGTACAGTAATACACAGTGATGATACACAGTGATGATACACAGTATTAAACCATAATAAATCTGCAGCAAAGTACAGTAATAGATACACAACAAAACAGTAGCAGATACACAGTGATCTACAGTGATGGATACACCATGATCTACAGAGATGCATAATTATCTACAGTGATGAGCACACAGTGATCTACAGTGATGGGTGCCCAGTGATCTACAGTGATGGGTGCCCAGTAATCTACACTTATGGATACACAGAGATCTATAGTAATGTATATAGATAACCACCAACATCTGATAGTTTCTAGAGCTGGACTATGTGCATTCTACCTGGAGCAGTGATGCACATGACACTGTCCAGATTTCCATTATAGTTACTGAATCAAGCAGGCTTGAGGTTATGAGTGCAAAAATTTGAGTTTGTCAGGCATGCTTGTTAAATCACCTCTAGTGAGGGATTTTTCTTTATTTGACTATTTGAAGGATGAAGACCCCACCCTAAATCTGGATATTTTGAGGTGGGAAGATACGCCTTAAATCTGGGCCACACCATTTGGAGGCAGCCTAAAGAACGTGGAAGGGGAAGCACTTACTCTTTGACCTTGGCCAGCCTGTCCTCTCTTTTGCCTAAGTGACATTAGAGCCTGCTTCTTTGGGATTGGGATATATAATAAACCAACTGAGACATCATGCTGGATTCTTGGATTTCCTTTTCCAGCCTTCTACCAGTTTGCAGAACCAGAATCTCTTTAATAAAAGGACAGACAGGTTCCCCTGATAAAATACATTGAGTTTTACTGTTTCCCTTTCTCTGGTTCTTTCCCCATAGGGACCTACAGACCATCACAGTAAGATCTAGGAACTAAGGGAAAGGAAACAAGCAGACTTCAAAGGTCTATTTGGTATGGTTGTGAATTAAAGCTGATTCTGGGAGACACTCCCCCAAAATATTTCGGTCTTTCAGTTAAGGTAGGAATTATAGAGGTCAGGTGACTAATGGAATTTTGGAAGGAGCTACTTTGGATTTCTGGGTAAAGCTTATGTTCATCAGAGGATGGGAAATATATCCACGCAAAATTCAAGAGCTTTTTACCCCAGTGAAATTTTAGAGACTAGTAGTGTGGGGCATTCAAAGACATTCCTTTCTCAGGGCAGCCTAGGTGTCCCTTCATCCAAATGGTTCTAGGTCTGCGAACTGGCTCAAGTTTAGAAATCAGCTTATTTTCCTGAGGAAAGATCTTGATAAAATACCTGAGAGTTTTGCTATTTGCCTTTCTCCTATCCTTCCCAAAGGGGCATATGGATCTTCTACCATCAAGAAAGAAGCACAAATTTTAGTGGGCCTATTTGGATTCTCATTTAGGTGTGTTACTCAGGCCCATATATGAAGTAAATCAGAAAGTTGCTTACTTTTAGTCAGGTCTAGAACAGGAGAAGGTTGTTCAACAGGTCCAGGCTGTCCCACCATTTAGATCAAATGATGTAATGGACCAGACGACACGTGAGGTGTTAGTGGTAGATTGGGATTCTGTTAGGAGACTTTGGCAGGCTTCTATAAGTGAGTGAATCACAGAAAAGGCCTCTGGGATTCTCATGTAAGGCTGTGCTATTATCAGCAGACATCAGCTTCCTGTTGCCATGGCTAAAGAAGCTCCATTTTATTCTAGGCATCCATCCTGGTACTTACCAGCCGGTTGTCTCTGACTCCAGATGGTGGAAGATAAGCTCCCCATAACCCTGACTCAGTGACCCCCCACATGAAGATGTCCGGCCCTGACTATCTATTGTTAAGATATGACTAACTGCTTTTTTTTGCTTCTGTAACTTGCTTATGCAGATACCCAAAGATTGTTTTGTAGTTGCCATAACTACAAAACTTGACAGAGCAGACAGAGCAGACTAGTTTTGTTTGCTTGCATAGATATTGAAGATCTTCTTGTGGTTTTCCTGTTTAAAAATCCTTCCCTCATGCAAGTTGATACAACCTCTCTGGAAATCAGTTTGGCAAACCCTCAGAAAAATGAACATAATACTACCTGAGGACCCAGCTATTCCACTCCTCCTGGGCATATACCCAGAAGATGCTCCAATATGTAATAAAGACACATGCTCCACTATGTTCATAGCAGCCATATTTATAATAGCCAGAAACTGGAAACAACCCAGATGTCCCTCAACAGAGGAATTGATACAGAAAATGTGGTACATTTACACAATGGAATACTACTCAGCTATTAAAAACAATGACTTCATGAAATTCACAGACAAATGGATGGAACTTGAAAATATCATCCTGAGTGAGGTAACACAGTCACAAAAGAATGAACATGGTATGTACTCACTGTTAAGTGGTTATTAGCCCAAAACTTCAAAATACCCAAAAGTCACTTCTCAGCAACAGTAGGGATGAGTCCCAGATGGAGGACTTGGAGAAGGGACTGAAGGAGCTGAGGGAGTTTGCATCCCCAGGGAGGCAGCAACAGTGGCAACTGGCCTGACCCCCCAATACTCCTGGAGACTGATCCACCAACTAAAGAATACACATGGAGTGACCCATGGGGATGGCCACATATGCGGCAGAGGAGGGCCTTGTTAGCCATAAGTGGGAGGAGAGGCCCTTGGACCTGAGGGTATTAGATGCCCCAGTATAGGGGAATGCCAGGGAGGTAAGACGAGAATGAATGGGTGGGTGGGTGGGAGAATACCCCCATAGTGACAGGGGGAGGGGGGAGGAAATGGGGAGATTTCAAAGGGGAGATCTGGAAAGGGGGAAACATTTGAAATGTAAATAAAGTAGGAAAAATAAAAAAAAAATCCCATGTAATTTCCAATTGATAAACAGAAGTATTACTATTGTTGAACATTTTCTTCTAAAGATGTTGGGGTTTTTGTTTGTTTGTTTGGCTGGTTGTTTTTGGTTTGGTTTTTCTAATTTGCCAAGAAAAAAACCTGAAACTCCCAATAATGATTATTATTGTTTAGTTCCAGACTTGGGACAAGAGACTGACATTTTGTGCCTATCTATCTATCTATCTATCTATCTATCTATCTATCTATCTATCTACCTATTCCTCCTCCACTACCACTTCCTTGTCCTCCTCTTCTCCCTCTGTGCATGAGTGCACCTTTCTCTCTTTCTCTCTCCCTCCCCCATTCCCCCCCCTTTCCCCAGGGCTACTGTCTAACCCGGTTCAGGACCCACCTGGCTCTCTCTGCTAAGTTAGCCCTATTTCAAACAAAGACCAGGTCATGGTTTGGGGGGAACCTTTGATATTGAGATATCTTATCCAAGGTTACGGCCCTGCATAAACACTTCGTTAGATCTCAGACTAAAAATTGGGACGCCAATTCAATAGAGTTGGGATTTCTGACATATGCTGGGGATGGGTACTCATGGAGTCCAAAGAAATGGTATAGCCAGTGGAGAAGGATAGAATGTCAGAAGTGGGCCCCATATGGCCTGGAAAGATGGAAGCAACAAGTTGGGGACTCAACTTTTCCCAAGTTTCATCACCATCCTCTAGGTTATTCTCTGCTGCCAGTGAAGTAAGCCAATTCAAACCAGATTAGATTATATTAAAGGCAGATTTATTGGGAAGCTGCTCTCCCATGGGTGAGTTCATTGGCCAAGGATCAAGCCCAGGGTAGTCATCATGAGTAAAGAGGGTAGGAGAGGGAGAGGGGAAGAGGGAGAGGGAGAGAGGGGGAGCGGAAGGGAAGAGGAGGGGAGAGGGAGGGAGAGAGAGAGAGAGACACAGAGAGAGAGAGACAGAGAGAGAGAGAGAGACAGAGAGGCAAAAGGCAGGAGCCACCTGTGCAGAGAGAAGAGACTAAAATGTCTGGATTATATAGTGAAAAGCCTCTAGGGGAAGGTCAGCTCAACCTCTGCACTGGAAAATTCTGGGCTGGGGGCAAGGTATTTCAGGTTAGGGACTGAGGAATGCTGGGAGAACCTAGAAGCCAAGTCTGCTTTGGTATGTAAAACACTCACTTCATTGAGTCCCTTGTTCCAGGGTCCAAAACTAAACAGTTATATTAAAGTAGCTATGTATTACTAAGTGTAAATCTATTTTGAAGACTTCTGATACTAAAAACCCGAAACATATTGTATCAGAAAAGTATGCCTTTGAGTGTTTGTCATTCACATGTTTGGGAACCTTTATTGACTTCCTCAGGAGTTTGAAACTGTAGCATTCAATCCTTCCAAGTACTATAAATAGAAATAACCCAACAGTGATTTTTCTATCAATCAAAAGCTACAATTGATTTTGAAGTTCATGGAATATGTAAATATACAAAGGACACTAAACAAATTCTGAATTTTTTTCTGAAATATTCTGAAAAAAACCTGAACTTATTACCAAGAGAACAGATGAGGGAAAACTGATCATTTTCATAATGCGTGTATTTACAGATGTTCTGAGAAAATTGTAAAACATTTCGCTAATACTTGTTTTTAAATACTGTGTGAAAGCATCATAGCTTGTGGGCTTCGCTATTCTTGTTGAAACACTGTAGTCACAAAATAGTAAAATTACTCAGAAAATTCTATTTCAATTAAACAAAAGCAAACCTGGTGCCCCTGGGAAAATAAAATAAAATAAGATAAAAACCCTTCCCTCAACTCACTCCCTTTACATGGTGATCCCAAATTTGGCTCAGAGATTATTCGTCCTGCTAGCAGCTAATCAATAAATCTTTTAGCTCTAGGTCCTTGGGGGCAGTGAACTCGCTCAAGGGCAGCTTCCCAATGACTTTTAATATAGTCTAATCTGGTTTGAATTGGCTCATTTCACCAATGGAAAAATAACTTATTAATATTTCCTAACTAATATTTCTACTTTCATGACTTTTATTTTTCTGCAACGTGTTTACTTTCAGAATCTTGGACAAGGAGTTATTCCCAGGACCATAACAATTTACTACTCTAGTTGGCATCACAAACCCGGGAGAGTGGGGCCTAAAATGAGGTGGACTGAAGTCTCATGGAATAACCAACTTCATTCACTCAGAGCCTCAGGCACTTTATACTCTGAGGGTTAAGAAGAATCATGTGAGTCAGGTGCTCTATCACAAGGACAAGACACATGAGCACAAACATGTTTGTCCATAGAGGCACATGAATAGCATCAGCTGAAGTAAACTCACTCCTGTCCGCTACACCTGGGAGGAGCAGGAAAACACACTCCAAGAACAGTTCTGTGTTTTGAAGAAGAGGTCATAGACTCTTGGAGTTTCTCCCAAGCATTCTGAGTTCCCACAGGGCTCCATTCTTGAACCATGTGCCAACAACCCTCTCTACCTCTTTCTTTCCATCTCCTCTTCTGCACCACACGCCACGCCTTGGAGTGGACGGTGTATAAGGAATGAGTTTTACCTGAGACATTATGGCTCTTAGAGTCCACTAAAGCTGCTAAGATTTAGCCCAGACCCAACCCAAAGCTGAGGAAAATAATCTTAGCTATGGCGGGAATCATGGCTACCTGCAATGGGTGTTTCCAGGTCCCTAAGTTTTCTAAGTGCTATCTCTATCCAAGGCTCCTAGCAACCTGGGCAGGGGCTATTTGTAGGTGCCAGCATTTGCTATATTTAAAGTCAAGGAAGGGGGCTGGAGAAATGGTTAAGAGCCTAAAGTGCTTTTGCAGAGGATTGAAGTTCGGTTCCCAGTACTCAAGCCAGTCAGCTTGGAAGCAGCCAGCATCAGGGTCATCCAACAGACTCTTCTGACCTTGGGGGACACCTACATTTACAGGTACATGCCACATACAGACACACATAAATACATGCAATTAAAAACAATACATACAGAAACAAATTAGGTAACAACTTTAAAGCCTTGGAAAATAAGACACAGAGATCCTGATTTACTCCATGGAAACCACGGGGCAGGTGATGGAGCCTGCTATAAAATCCAGGCATCCCGGCTGTTGAGCTACTGCCTCCCTCCCTGTCCCTGACTCCTATGGCTGTTCTTGCAGATTTCCAGGAGGGCTTTCTTTGTCCACCTCCAAGTCTGATTGCAAGCACGGTGTTTCTACTTAGACCTCAGCTTCTCCAATTATGACTTGGCTTCTGCTCATCTCCTCTGGATGTCGTGTGAATGTGCTCTCCCCTGTGGATGCCGTTCTGTGTGTCATAGAAAATATAAAATGCATTACTGCTCCAGCTCTGTAGCAACCATTCCTGATTATTCTGCTTCTCTGGGCCCTGCAATGGTTGCTCTGGCTCCTGACCCAGGAGATAATGGAAAAAGAGTCAGGAAGGAGCAACATCATTAGAGATGTGAGTATCAGTCCATAGGGTACCTGCTGAGATCTCCAGTTTTTCATGACATAGGCAGGAGAGCACATGAGCACACAGGCACACATGGACAGTGACTGATATGAGTGACAGGGACAATGAAGAGAAAGACATTATTGAAAATGGAACCCTGCCAGAGAATGGCAAAAGCTTAGCTTTCCAGCTAGGAGTATAGTGAGGCTTTGTGGGTTATTTACATAAGGCCAGCCTTCCCCTACGTTTGGACATCACATTTTATTGTTGTTGTGCATATGGTCTGTTCTTGCGTGTAGTCCTAGTTGGGTTAAGGTAGTATATCATGTTAGGCTGGAACCCTTGCTCACCCCTGCACAAACTGGGAAACCCTGTTTGTGCTCCTTCCCCCAACCCCACCTGCACAGAGAAAACTCCCCTGCTGCTCAGAGAAAACATGTCATCATGTTATCACATGTCATCACATCACATGTCTCCAAGTTTTCAGCATCCCACCAAGAGTGCTTGCTCAGGGACTCAGTTTCTGACCATGTATGGACATAGTTCCAGGTCTTAGCTGACATGTCAGCACTCCACCTCACCTCTTTAAAACCTCCTTGCTTTAACCCTGATTCATTACTTCACTGACCTCCATCAGCAAGATTGGTGACCCCACCCGTGAGCTGCTCTTAATAAACCTTCCTTTACCTGTAATCTGGTCTAAGCTGACCTGTGTCTGACTCACTGAGGGGGAGAAAAAGCCTGTCACATTTCGTCAGAAATGTTCATGTACTGCTTAAGTTTGATGAAAGCAGACTCTGGAAATGATGAGGACTTTCTTTGTTTCATCCTAAAACCTCTGTTCTGGGCCAGGCTTTCCTTCTACCTGTGTAATGAGAGAAATATACCAAGCAGCTAAGAGTATTAAAAATTCTGTGGATTTGAGAACAACTGGGAAGTAAACTGTTCCCAGTAGAGCTGCTATTGTTTATCCCATGGTATAAAAATGCCGATAACAGGAATGGGCATCCAGAAGATCAGCGGAGAGAACACTTGTTGTATCTTGCTACTAAGGTTGTAGTCAGCCATGCCCAGACAGCTTTCCTGAGCTCAGTGCAAAATGGAGGATTCCCTTTTCTTAGTGGGCTTTCTTTTCTCTGCCTGATCCGGGGAGCCCAACCCACACTCTACCTGGGGAATGTTACATAATTCCTGATGAAATTACAGGCTCAACTTCGTGGAATGCTTCCCCATGCAAATGAGGTATCTCCAATACCTTAAGCCTCAGTCAATGACACTTCATCTTAAGAAAAAAAACTCTCCAAGGTTCATACAGCTCTGGTTCACCCTCAAATGAAGTGTATGAGTGCTAGCCAACCTGAGTAAAGGTATGTGCACAAACTAAGATTTTCTCAGAGAGCAGTTTCATTAAAGATTGGCAGAGAATTGACCCCACTCCCCACCCAGTCCCCACCCCTCACGTCCAGCCGGACCAGATCCTGCAGAGCCCATTCCCTGGCTTTGTCAATCACATTGCTTCTCTAGCCTCTGCAGAATGTGATAGAGTCCTGATTTGATGGTGCTTTGGTATTGTTTTTCTAGCTTCTGTTATTTTGTTCTTTCACTTTTGCTTGCTATATGCTTAAGAAACTCACTCATCCCAAACTAAAAGTGCAGCTGTCACTGGCCATTCTATATTCTATACTGCACACAGAACACCAGTGTTTCTAGCTATGAGCTTCTTTTACTGGTAAACCTTGGTGTATCTCATTGACCTGTTCTCTTACCACATTGTAAGTGGACCCTGGAGCTGATCGGGAAAAGTGATCAAGGCTGAGAAAGCAGGCTGTTTTCTAAAAGGCTCGGCCTTATGGCGCTAGAACACAGGAGGTAGCGCAACCTCGGGATGAAGATGAGTGTACATCTTACTCAAGTCAGTGCTGAAGATGGTAGATGGCTCCCAGCCTGTGGGTACTCGTTAGAAACAGAATTCAGTGTGGAGTGGAAGAACCACAAAAGCTTTGTCTGTATAAGGACCGGGTAGGAGAGGCCAAAAGAGACACCACAAGGGCAGGCACAGAAACTCCTTGTGCTAGATAGGAGTATGTAAATGAGATGGTGGCAGCTTTTCCTTAGACAATACATCATTAACTTGCTGAGAATGTAGCTCAGTGGTAGAGTGTTCGCCTAATATGTATGAGGTTCTGGGTTCAAAGGCCACGACCCCCCCTCCCCAATCAGTGTAAGCCAATACTTTATCAATTAGCATAATAATTGACCACTGACTAAGCTTCTGACTGCTATGAATAATCTGTAACCAGTTTAAATCTCTTCTTCCTATTTGTGCAATCCCTAGTTAATTGGATCTTTGTTTTGACAATAAAAGCAAGATGATTTTCTTAAAGATTTATCGTGTGTGTGTGTGTGTGTGTGTGTGTCATGTACATGGGTGCCTGCAGAAGCCAAAAAGGATATTGGATCACCTGGAGCTGGGATTACTGCAGTGATGAGCCATCTGGTGTGTGTGCTGGGAACTGAACTCCAGGCCTCTTCGAAAGCAGTGCACTTAACTTCTAAACCTTCTCTGGAGCCTACCGGGTAATTTTTCAAAAAATTATTTTTAATTCATTCCCTAAGAATCTCATACATAAATGCAAAATGAATTTTAATGATGTATACTCCCTTCCACTTTCCCCCTAATTTCTTCCGACCCATCCCCTCCTGCCCCTCCCTAATTTGTTTCTTATTTCTTTCTGTTTTGTAACCCACCAAGTCTATTTTGTGCTGTCCATGTATTCATGGGTCCTAGGCCATCTTCTGGAGCATAGTTGACCTCCCCAGGGGCTACACTCTTAAAGAAAACTTACTGCTCTCTCAACAGCCACCAACTGTCAATTGCTCCTCCAGGATGATTCTTCCAATGCCACCAGTTCACTGTTATGCATCAGCATGTACATAACTGTGTGGCACACAAAGTGCTTTGGAAATCACAGGGTGTTTAGTGGCTCCAGGGATGAGATCTAGGGAAGAAGCAGTGGCCTGGGTTTCCTCCCCTTTTCTCATCACTGTTAGACCTTCTGTGTAAAGAGTGTTCACCGTAGTTTGCCATGTTAGAAGGCCCTGTGCAAAGAGGAGCTTTCTTTCTCAGGATGTGAAGGCAAGTCCCAGCCTTTGCTGTCCTTGGCAGCAAGCAGGTGTTGTGACCAGTGCTGACTAATTTCCAAGAGTGCTGAGATACTGCTATTTTTCATTTTTACCCTGTTGCCTTGGAGAAAGTTTAGCTACAGTCAATAACAGGAAAAGGCTGCTTCCTTCCAAAACTCTTAGGTGCTATCATCAGGAAACAGAGGCAGATGCTAGCCAACAAATCAGATCATACTGACTCTAGTAGTGTTTTTTCCCCTAACTTGCTTATGAGTGTGTGTGTGTGTGTGTGTGTGTGTGTGTGTGTGTGTGTGCATGTTTATAGAGAGACCACAATTTGATGTTGGGTGTCTTCCTCAATATGGGCTAAGAAAGAGGTCATTCAGAAGACAGTGAGCATGGGTGTGGGCCTCTCTGAGAGAGTCACAGTTCAGCATCTTCACAATGCTTATAGAGAGAGTTTATAAGTTTGGAAACTATTTTCTTCAAACAGTGGCTTAGGGACCTGAATGTGATCACAGGCGGTTCATGAAGGGAAGTGACAGGGTTCCAGTCGACAAGGTGGATGATAGGGGCACTCAACAGGGTTACAGGAGGTAAATTGATCTTTAGGAGGACTGACAGGTTACTGTAGTGAGGTGTACTCTGGGAGACTGATGCACTACAGTAGGTAAGGTATACTTAGGGAGAACTGACAGGGTTCCAGTCCACCAGGTGAACTCTAGGGGTACTCAACAGGGTTACAGTGGATGAGGTGAACTCTACAGGACAGGAATACAGGAAACAGGCTATCTCTACTATAAACAAGGTTAATGGACTTGCTTGAGATTCATGGACAGAATCTGGGAAATGAGCGATGTCATGTACAACCAAAGTCATGTATACTCAGATCCTAAACTGGTTCTTTTAGAAACACACACACACACACACACACACACACACACACACACACCCCTCTATGTCTGCAAACGTCACAAATAGATTATGTTGGAATTCTTGCTTCTCAGTTGGCGTGAATCTTCCACAAGACTCCAGCGAGGGCACCTCCTTGGGTCCCATGACTTTCCATCTCCCTCCCCTGCCTCAATCTGAGCTTATAGTACAGTGGTGCATTAATACAAATAGAGAGGGGCCAGTGGACCTGAAAGGGCAGACTCTAGTGAGCAGAAGGCGGAGGGCAGTGCCAACCCCTCACCCCACACTTTGGCTACTGTCTCGAACCTGGGCCTGATGTCACTCTCTGTAGCAACAGGAGTCAGTGTGGCTGTGTAGAGACAGATTAAAGCCTGAGAACCACCCAAGACCAAGGGGAAAAGCTAATAGTCCTTTTATAAACCCCTAGTAATAAAATAAATCACCTTGATCATTTGCCGATGAACTGCTCTGTTCTTGGACCAAAAGTTATTACTGGCTATCAAAACCTTGTTAAAGTTCTTGAGTGTGAAATAAAACAAAAGAATCAAACTATACAGGTGCTAAAAAAAATTGGATCAGATAAGAGAAGGGATGCATTCCAAGCAGGCACTGTTCACGCTGCTCCTGATCCTTATCAGCTGTCCAGGAAAATAACACCTTTGCTGGGTGCTAATTGGTGATTATAAGGAAGGGTACCTCTGGCCTGAGGATTCATGCAGGTAGCGCATCACATTAACCATCCCTGGGAAGCAGGCTCTTAAGGGGTGAGTGATGTACTTAGCTTCAAATGGTCCTACTCATTTCTCTTAATTGCTCTCTGTTTCTTCAACCTCAGATTCAAGTGGTCTTTGAATTGAACTCAAAGAGTGATTTCTATGAAGTGTTGCTGGCAGAAGGATAGGACAAAGAGAAGGAGAGGAAGAGGGACAGGGACAGGGAGAGACAGAGACAGAGACAGACACATAGAGAGAGAAGGGGGGGAAAATAGGACAAAGAGGGAGAGGGAGAAAGAGACAGAGAGAGAGAGAGAGAGAGAGAGAGAGAGAGAGACAGATACAGAGACAGAGACAGAGACAGAGAGGTTAGGATCAGCTGGAGAGATGGCTTAGCAGTTACAAGTGTAAATTGCTTTTGTGGAAGACTAGCGTTCTGTTCTCAGCACCCACATTGGACAGCTCATAATTGTGTCTAAACACCACTCGAAAAGATCTTGATGCCCTGTTCTGGCCTCCACAGAGGCATTGGTACTCATTCAGTAGACACACAGACATGCAAGCATATTTTTAAAAAATTTAAAAAACATAGGAAAGAAGCCACTTGGCAGAAAGACTACAAGCCCTTCCCTCCCATGTCTGCATGTAGGGGACAGAGCATGCTTGAGAAAAGCCCCGATATACAAATGTAGTGGGGAAGGGCTGTGCTTCTGATCATAATGGTTCATGACCCTGAGCCTTAGACCTTGCCAGCTCGCTGACCTCCTTTATTCTCAGGGTGCCTTTCTCTTCCTTAATAACCATTCTCTATTATACCATTATTCTTGTATCTCTGGTCCCATTCTTTGTTGCAGGATACAAGAAGCTGGAAATCTCTGCAGATATCCTCTGGACTCTGCATTGTATGAGACTTTTCCTGCACAGACATGAGACCCCGGATAGCAAACTGATAGAGACTGAAAGATTGCATCAGAGTAACTCAGTAAGCTGATGAGTTCACAGAGGTTATTCACAGGGGTTTGAGTGAGAAGCTACTTACAGAAGCAGGGGTGACTCAGGCAGGGGTGACTCAGGCAGCCGTGTCACGAAAAAGCCTGCTCCAGCTTGAGTGATGACTCAGAAAGGCTGTATGCCAAGAATGCTGCGGGGCTCCACTGCCCAGGCTCCCTTCAGCCGCTCTGCTGGTCAGCCTCCTCATAGTGGTTCCTTGTTCCTCTTTAAAAAGCTGGAGCATGGCCAGCCTTAGTGAAGCCCTAAGACTGAGGTTTTTCAGACCTGTGAAGTTTGTTTGCTTCTGGAGTCTCATGAGTCTTCCTGGAAGGAATATTTCATTTGGGGAGAAATGAATCTACACAGCTCTGCTCTATAGTACCATACTAGGACACAAAGGTTCCCATCAACTCCAGTCTCACCCACATTCTTCTCCCTTCCCTGAGTGATGCAGCATGTTCCCTGGATGGGTTATGAATTGAACAGGGCAGCACAGGGTCAAGGCCTAATTATTTACAGTTATTATTTTCTTTACCCAGTGCCGGGTTTCTGGCTCACTACAGGATTCACTAGGTAACTGTTAAATGGGTGTCACTGTTCATTTCAACAGTGCTATCTTTCAGTTCCTTCCCATGGTTTCCTCTCATGAAGCCTCTGCAGACCACTGTAGTCCACAGGGATCCCTTCCACACTTGGTGCTTTCCGTGTGGAGTCCATAGCTGCTGCATTACTGTGCCCTGCACTTGTGTGCATCCCTCCAGGCTGCCTTGAAGAGATCTCACCCTACACCTACCTCTTGCCTCACTGTTGCCAGGCTGGCTTTCATCTGCGGATTGAAACATTCTCACAGTACCAGTTAACTTCACCTGGGCTTGAAAATACACACTCTTGGAGGCTACCTCGTTTTAGAATTGCTTTTTAGTTTTACTTGACAGTATTGCACATGTAGCCAGTATGGATGTACACAACGTATCTTGATAGTATCCAGCTCTAACCTGCCCTCCCTCTCTCCTGGGATCCTCACACCCTCCTTCACCTTGTGTCCTCATTCACTTTTGCATAACTACTGAGTCCAACCAGTGCTGCCTACATGCACGAACATACAGGGCCAGTCATAGGGGTATGAGCAACCTACCAGTGGCTTTGCTTCCCAAAGAAAATTGGCAACCTCCCCTCCCCCTTCAATTGCCAATAGTTCCTCACTATGGTTGGAGCCTCATGAGGCCCTCCCTAGTTTATTCTAGAATGTTGGCTGAATTGATCTTGTGGAGCTCCTGTGCAGATAACCATAGCTGTTGTGAGTTAGTGAATGCACGGGGTCTGTTGTGTACAAAAGGCAGCCCCCTCCTCATTCTCTAGTTTGTTTAGTCTTCCCATCCTCTCTCCTGTGATGCTTCTGAGGTATCCCATGTAGGACTGAGTACTCAACAGTAATCATCCTCCACACTTTTACCATTTAGTACTCTTTGCATTGTCTGGTGCCCACTGCAAAACAAGAATCTCTGATCAATGTTGAAAGCAGTGATAATCCACAGGTCTAAATAAATAACGAGAAGGCTGTTTTGACAACCTGTCCATTTAACAAAACAACAGCAGTAAGTTGCTCTAAGTCTGTAGGAGGCACAATCTGGTTAGGACATGTCTAGGAACGATGAGTGACATCACCAGACTCCCCTGGTCTGTTCAGGTTTATGAATGTGTGTTGACCACACCTATCTGACTTGATTGTGTCTCTCTGTATGACCATGTCTCTCTGTGTTTCTGTCAGTTCCATTACTTGAAGAAACAGCTCTAAAATGGAAGGGGGAGCAAGCCATCCTAAGACCACAGCTAGAGCTGCCCTGAGGCAGAGCACAGTTTCTCCTATGTTCATGGCCGTGCCTGACTATCCACCAACTCTATGGTGTTCCTGCTTACAGCAGTGATTGTGGCAGCTGAGGCTGTAGCCACCAGTTTCCCAGTAATAACCATTGGCTTTCTCTGTTTCGAGGAGCCCCCTCCCCCACATCACATGCTTAAGACCTATGCCCTCTTTTGGGGACCCAAATCCTTTCGACTCAACCAGGTTGCCCAGAGAAACCCAAAACTTCTGTCTGTTCTTTCTGTCTGTCTCCATGTATTCCCACAGCCAGGAAATAGTTCCTAGATGCCTCCCACCCCACATGAATGTACCAGGGAAGGAGGAAGTAACTCCCCAGTCCCCCTGGGTGGGGTGGGGTGGTGCAGAGTTCAGCTCCCTCCTCAGTCATGATTTATGTCCGCATTTCTCTACCACAACTGGTATACTTGGAAGACCTCAAACCCTCCATTTTTAGAGAAGCCTCAGGTTCTTATGAGCCTCTTGAAAACTGTTTTAAGGTAAGAGGGCACTGGATGCCCCCCCAACATTATCGGGAGGATTACAAGAGGCATGTTGTAGCAATATTTTAATTCCAGGCCTAGGGTTTCTTTCCCCACCTTTGTTATTGAGTTCCTGGAAAAAACCAAAAACACAAAACCATGACACAGCCTTTATATTTTTAATAAGCCTTAAGCAGCTCAAGAGCTTGACAGCTGCTTACCCTCCATGCTGTTAGAATCTACTTTCCTATAGCTAACCCGGAGTTACTACTTACAATGTTTCCTCTAGACTGCTCTCAGCTCCAATTGGGCAGCCCTTAGGGCCATGCTTTCTTGATTCCTAACCCATGGCTGCTTCCCTTTCCTCCTCCTCCTGTGTGTTCTTCTCCTCCTCCAGGTCCTCTTTTCCCCCCAAGCCCACATACCTAAACCCCACTTATGTCTCTTCTGTCCAGCTATTGGCTGTTGGTATCTTTATTTACCAACCAGAATGAACTTGGTGGCAGGGTTGCAGGAGCTATGTGCAGACTCCAGATTTGGGGGGCCTGAACTTAGCATTACAATAGACAGTAAAGACAAAACCTCAACAGTGGCAGCTAGGAGACCTACCAACTAACATAAGGTAACTGAGGTTGCTCAAGGACCTGATAAATTTCCTGCTGGGTTTCTGGAAAATTCTGAGAGACAAAGCAGGTATTAATCCCCATAATAACCAGTAGGCCACTAATACTACCTTTGCCATGTACTCCGCCCCAGGCATAAGGTGAAAGCTTCAGAAATTAGAGGGATTTGAAGGGATGAATAGGTCTCAACTTTTGGAAATTGCTCAGAAAGTTTACAACAGCAGAGATTTAGCTAAAGATAGACAGGGGGAAAAAACCTCTCCTATGCAGTGGTCACTGCTCTTGAGGAAACAGACAAGAAACAAAATTGGGAAATAGACCACTAGCATTGTTTGACGGTACCCTGCGTGCAGACCTGTTTGAATTTAGACAAAAATATTCACAGAGCACCCTGCTCCTATGTGTAAGCCTCTTCATAGCTCTGATCACTGTGGAGGAATGTGGACAGCTAGCACAAGGCCTCTTTAGAGGCCCTCCAAGCTCTGAGTCTCAGCCAAGAAGACTCAGCTGTGTGTCCCTCAGGTCACATGCCTACATCACAACCTAGAGGAAGGGAAGTGATTGCATTCCCACAATCACATTTCAGCCATCCTGCAAATCTCCATTTACATCGACCTGGATGTTGGCCGCTGCTGGCTATGGATACCAGAATGTGCTGAGATAGCCAAGCCCCTCTATGCCAGCACTGTGGGGTGCAGCCTTTGTAACTGATGACTGAGCCTTGAGAAAGGCCCCTGTGTCTGCCTCATCCTCTTGCTTCCTAGACTAAGCTGTTCCACTTTCATGTGGGTGAGGAATTGCCTAGGAAGTTCTTTTGGAATCCCTGGACCCTAGTGAAGACCAGTGACATATCTGCCAAGAGATTTGACCTGGTCCTGGCTAAATGGTTGCCATTCACAAGGGCCATAGCTGCCATAACTCTGCTGGCAAAAGAAGCTGGCAAATTAACTTTAGAGCACAAACTGTTCCTGTTTGCTTCTCACTTTGTTGGGGCTCTGTTGAGTAGTTAGCTGGAGGGCATTCCACACTAACAGGCAATTTAACAGAAGCTAAGTTAGCTAGGACATCCTGACCTTGGGGTTCTAGAATAGAGTTGGGTAAAGTTTCAGAGGATTCTCCGTCAAAAAGTTCAAATTCTACTTAAACCTGAAATGACCTCAGCAATATTTCAAGATGGAAGAACCTTTGCACTATCTTGCCTTATCATACTAAGGCCTGGCCAATTCTGAAGGCCCCTTAGTGTTTTGTGTAGCTTTAGCTATCCTGCTTTAACTCTGGGAACCGGCCAGCCATGCTACCAGACCCTACCCAGAGAATATTGGATCTGCAGATGAAAACCACAAAAACACACTCCAGTTAATCTTAAAATGCCTTTGCTAACTCAATGACTCAGCACTGCTAAACGTCTCCTGCCACCCCAGGCATAATGGGATAGAGTGGTCACTGGCCACTCAAAACGGAAAACTCACATGGCTGGCTGGCTTTAACTCCTGTGGGTACACTTCCCTTCTCTTCCCTGCTCTCTTGAACTTCCTGCTTCCTCCCACACACCTCTCAGTGTCCCATCCTGTCCTCAGTCATTGGTTGTTGTTGTCTTTACTGATGGATCAAGAGCCAATTGGGGAATAGGACCTTAGCATCAGAACCAACCTCTATACCTCAGACCTAGATCTTTTTCTGAAATTCTTTAAGTTTTTTAGCGTTTGTAACCTGATTTTCACAAACGAGAGTGCCTCTTTTGCAAGCCAGGCTTGCTCTGCCAGTTTCTAAACCCAGGTGACAACTTGGGAAAAGACTATATCCTCCTATCTCCCCTGCCTTCTGAGATGGCTTCCAAATTGTCTGTGACCAAGAAAATCCCCTCCCCTATGGAATGCCTGAAATCCAAGCTCCAATCCCAAGCTGACCCCAATATCAGTTGGACCATGACCATATCTGGCCTGAAATCTTTTTTTTTTTTCAAATTCTCACAGACTTAAATTTTAAATGGCTTCACTAGACGAAGTGGCTAGTGGTCTAAGGTGCTCTCTGCCCATGTCTCCTCTAAAACATCTCTATTTTTAGGTTAATAAAAACAGAAACTTTTGTTTCATTCAAGATCCCCCCCCAAAAGAAAACTAAATTAGGCTACAATAGCCACTACCCTGTGGTCCCCAGGCCCTACACCTCCTCTATGCCCTCCCACCACTCACTTTACCAACATAGATCTCTGGGGTGCCCTCTTCACTATCCCTTAACACCCAAATCTCACCCCCCCTTTCCTCCTTACCCGGGAAGACCCAAACAACTAATGTGGGTAGTTTTGCCCCCAGTATTCTGAGACAGCCTCCACTATTTTATTCAGGTTCTAAGATGGGACTTGTCCTCCCTTGGTCTACAACCAAGCTTCCTTCTACAGTATGTGAGTGACCTCTTTTATGTAGACCTTCCTACAATTCTTGCTTAACACATACCAATTGTCGTTTGTTGTTATTGTTTTGTTTCAGAGACAGGGTTTCTCTGTGTAGTCCATCCTAGAACTCACTCTGTAGACCAGGCTGGCTTTGAACTTAGAGATCTGCCTGCCTCTGCCTCCCAAGTGCTGGAATTAAAGGCATGTACCACCACTACCTGGCTGTTTGTCTTCTTTTGCTTACCTTGTATGATTTGAGGTAGGAAAATTCACCTTAAATCCAGATCACTTGAAGTGGATGGGAAGACCAACCTTAAGTCCAAATCTTTTGAGGTTGGAAGACCCACCCTGAACTTGGGCCACACCTTTTCCTGGCAACCATTATAAAAGATTAAAAAAAAAAAAAAAAAAAAAAAAAGCTCTTTGCTTGTTTGCCCCTGTTCTCACTGGCAAGCTCATTACTTTACTGGCATTTAGTGCCTACTTCTTTGGTTTTCTGGCACATACTGGAGAACGGCTGAGTCCTCCAGCCCGGTGGACTGAACAACTATTGGATTCTTGGACTTTGTTGGTAACCACTGTTGGACTAGCTGAAGCATGGCCTGTAAGTAAGATATATAGATAGATAGATATAGATATATGTATATGTTCCTACAAGATCCTCCCCAGCCATTCTTTCTCCCCACCCCATAACCGGGGCCCAAGCCACAGACCTGCCTAAACAATTATTATTGACTATAAAAGGTAGACTGCTGTCTATTGACCCTAGCTTTTGCCTCCATCATCACCCTGAGGCTAACAACATACCCTTCCAGAGTCTTCTCTCTGTTCACTGTACACACTCACTTAAGTACCTTAGCAGCCACCAGGCCCTCCTAACCCTACCCAGCTCAGGAGTTCAGGTCCTCTACATCTACCTTTTGGACCCCAACCTAACCTTCTAACCTTCTCAACCCCTCAATCCTGCCATCTTACTACCCACTTCCTCTGAAGCATCTTCTCTGCTCAATCTTTACTCACACACTGTAGTTTTAGACTTCACCCCAACCCCTTCTCCCACATCTGTGACTATCTCCCCCCACCCCCCAAATCCAGACTGGTTCATAGCTCGCTCTAGGCACCTTCACATTACAGCTGGGCTATGGCATCATCCAGAGCCACCGGTGATCTCCATACCCCTATAATCTGTCAAGGTGAGACTCCTCCCATCTTGCAGCACACAGAACACACAGCTCTGACAGAAGCTCTAAACTTTGCAACAGATAAATACATCTATACAGACTCAAATACTCCTATGACATTATTCAATCTAGCATCCTAATATAGAGACAGAAGGGATTTATTACATTAACAGAAACTTCCAGTCTGTGGCCCAAATCCAGAATCTTTTAAATGATATTGTGTTTCCTATGATAGTCTCTGTTCACTGCTATGATTACTAAAAGGATTTTATTTCTCTCTCCTTCAGTCAGGCCAACAAGCTTGCCAAGAAAGTGGAACTTACTCATCCCAATCTTACTAATCTTACCTCCAACTCCAAAACCTCCTCACTCATGGCCTATCAGGCCCTCATCCCTAATTCACCCTATTCCCCTGATGTTCCACTGACCAAGACATCCTCCACTATTTGTATTCTCTATTCCAACCCTCTAAGTTCTGCTGCAGTTTCTCCAATGACAGTGTCTCCTCCAGCTTTCAAAAATCAGTTCCAAAGAGACTTTTCTAATTCCTGTGATACCTGCAGAAGAACCCACCTCAACTCAAGCCTCAGACATGCCAACTGAGGGGTCTCATGCTTGCCACGGAGTGACAACTGGACTTTACCCGTGTCCTTCCACATTTTCAGGATGGATCGAAGACTTCCCAACTACTAACAACAGGGCTTGTCCTGTGGCTCACATCTGAACTTATCTCCCTAGAGGGTTTCCCATCCTCTCTCCACTCAGACACTGGCTCTAAATGTACATCTATGTTCACCTAGCAAGAAGTGACCTTTCTGCAGATTCTCTGGAGATCCCACATCCCGTATCATCTCCAATCATCCTTCTTCCAATGACAAACTCAAAAAATTTCTAACCAAACAATCACTTTCTTTTACAGGATTGCCAACCACTGTCCACAGAGGACCCCAATGCAAATGACAATTCAATGAGCCCCAATGGTGAGTGTCTTAGTCAGGGTTTTTATTCCTGCACAAACATCATGACCAAGAAGCAAGTAGGGAGCTTATATTCCACACTGCTGTTCAGCACCAAAGGAAGTCAGGACTGGAACTCAAGCAGGTCAGGAAGCAGGAGCTGATGCAGAGGTTATGGAGGGATGTTACTTACTGGTTTGCTTTCTCTGGCTTGCTCAGCTTGCTCTCTTATAGAACCCAAGACTACCAGCCCAGGGATGGCACCAACCACAAGGGGTCCTCCCACCTTGATCACTAATTGAGAAAATGCCTTACAGCTGGATCTCATGGAGGCATTCCCTCACCTGAAGCCCTTTCTCTGTGGTAACTCCAGCTTGTGTCAAGTTGACACACAAAAACAGCCAGTACAATTGACCCCTTGTCAACTTGACACACAAACACATCACTATTAAGCCTCAACCTTTACTTTCTTATTCATACCCAAGATCTAAATAACTTTAAAAGTACCACAGTCTTGCATATTGAAAGTTCAATCCCTTTAAAATATCCAATTTCTTTTAAAATTCAAAGTCTTTTAAAAATTCAATCACTTAACTGTGGGTTCCACTAAAATACCTTCTTTCTTCAAGAGGGAAAAATATCAGGGCACAGTCACAATCAAAAGCAAAATCAAACTTCAGTCGTCCAATGTCTGGGATCCACTCACGATCTTCTAGACTCCTTCATGGGCTTGAGTCACTTCTCCAGCTCTGCCCTTTGTAGCACACACCTTGTCTTCTAGGCTCCAGCTGCCTGTACTCCACTGCTGCTGCTGTTCTTGGTGGTCATCTCATGGCACTGGCATCTCCAAAACACTGCTGTCTTCTGCTATAACTAGGCTTCACCGATAACCTTTCATAGGCTCTCTTCATGGTGCCAAGCCTCAACTCCTTTGCATGACTCCTTCAGTCCTGGGCCATCAATTGCAACTGAGGCTGCACCTTCACCAATGGCCTTGTGTGGCCTCTCACAGTAACAAGCCTCAGTTGCTCTTCATGACCCCTTCATGCCTTCAAAACCAGTACCACCTGGGTGACTCTTACACATTACCAAGTCCAGCCACAGTACAAAGTACAACCTTGGCTATCTCTGGAACACAGCCTCTGTGTTCTCAGAAAACACTTCCCAGAAGATTTCACCTCAATGATGCTGGTCTCTTCTTAATCACTGCTGATTTCTTAGCTCCAGGTAACCAGCATCAATAGTCCCAGTAATGCAAAGTTGTTGCTTTAGTAGTTCTGGCATCTTGTTAATCACAGCTGATACTTCAGCCCCAGTTAACCCAAACTACAGAATCATCACAATCAAAATAGCAACAGCCCCAATAAGAGTCTTTAATCTTCCCTCTGAAATTTCACAAGCCAGGCCTCCATCTTCTGCATTATTCTCAACATTATCTTCCAAGCTCCTATACAACATCCCACAAGTTCTTAACACCAAATGGCTCTTCTAGCCCAAAGTTCCAAAGTCCTTCCACAGTCCTCCCCAAACATGGTGAGGTTGTCACAGGAATACCCCACTCCTGGTACCAATTTGTCTTAGTCAGGGTTTCTATTCCTGCACAAACATCATGACCAAGAAGCAAGTTGGGGAGGAAAGGGTTTATTCAGCTTAGACTTCCACACTGCTGTTCATCACCAAAGGAAGTCAGGACTGGAACTCAAGCAGGTCAGGAAGCAGGAGCTGATGCAGAGGCCATGGAAGGATGTTTCTTACTGGCTTGCTTCTCCTGGCTTGCTCAGCTTGCTCTCTTATAGAACCCAAGACTACCAGTCCAGGGATGGCACCATCCACAAGGGACCCTCCCCCCTTGATCACTAATTGTGAAAATACCTTACAGCTGGATCTCATGGAGGCATTCCCTCACCTGAAGCCCTTTCTCTGTGGTAACTCCAGTTTGTGTCAAGTTGACACACAAAACCAGCCAGTACAGTGAGGTCAGCTACACCCAAAATTGATGATGCCCCTAGACAGCAGGAAGCAATTTAAGAGATACGATGCCCTTATTTCTGCCTCACCATTGCTTCCCTCTTTTCTCTCTCTTTATGATAAGAAAAAGAGAGGAATGCTATCATCAGGTGCATCTGCGGACAGCTAGAAGCATCTTTATAGCCAGCTCTCAGACTAAGTGAGACAAGTCATCTCTAGGTGACAGTGCCACTCCTGCATCCATCACCATGGTACCCACTGCACGTCCCTTTGTGCATGTGTCATCCCCCAACCTTAAGCCTTTCTTCCCTCTCACCACCTCCACAGAGGCCGAGAGGGCACTAAGCACATATTTTCTAGCTCTGGGCTCGCCTGGAATCACATATGAAGTGTCAGAAATGATTCTGTGATCAATATGTTAAATGGATTCCAGCATTTCATTCATTCATTCTTTCTTTCTTTCTTTATTTATTTATTTTTGTTTTTTTGAGACAGGTTTTCTCTGTATAGCCCAGGCCGTCCTGGAATCGAGGCAGGTGGATTTCTGAGTTTGAGGCCAGCCAGCATTTCATTCTTGACCTTTGTTCTTACCAATCACTTATACATAGAAGTACTCCAGAGACAGAGCAACCATAAAACCAACTGGATATCTGTTCTTGATTAAGTCTCAGATTAAGGACTGTTGCTGGCTGGGAGAGCATGGTGTTAGATGCAACTGGAAGCAAAGTGCCATGGGCACGTTCTTCATACTAATCAATGGAAACTTCTTCAGGTCCACTGTCTGTCAGATCTCCTGAAACTGGAGTTACAAATGTCTGTGAGCTGCCATGTGAGTGCTGGAACCGAATCTGGGTGCTCTGCAAGAACGTCAAGTGCTTTTAACCATTGAGTCATCTCTTCAGCCCCATTATTTATAATTTTTACTTCTGTATTTTACTGATGTATTG
Organism: Rhynchomys soricoides; assembly: GCA_019843965.1. Classification (NCBI taxonomy): domain Eukaryota; kingdom Metazoa; phylum Chordata; class Mammalia; order Rodentia; family Muridae; genus Rhynchomys; species Rhynchomys soricoides. The sequence continues at coordinate 4,560,736 of JADRCH010000105.1, read as the reverse complement.
ATAGTATGAGACTTTACTGATGTGATAGGGTGGACTACCCTCTCAGCTAAAAAAGTCCTCTGCACAGTAAACTATTTGCTACAGGCCTGCTTTTGACATATGTAATGCACATTACTCACTGAATTCATACCTCATCTTTTGTCCTTTATCAGACTCCTATATCCAGGGTGTTATATCAAAGTCCCATCCTACAAGCCAATCTCCAGACAGTTAGAGGGCTCCCCTGTATCCCAACATAACTATTTGCACTCTCTAATCCTGTCTTATCCATCTCTTCCTATGAAACACTGAGAAAGCCTTCAGCCTCATCCCCCACCCCAATTCCCTCTCCCTCTTGCCTTATCCTGGTGTTTCCTGTGTAGCCCTAGCATGTCTTCCCCTGAACAGCAGTCTTTGCAATGAATTGTCCCCAGTCTGTTGTCCTCTCCACATCTGAATAAAAATGAACTACAAGCCACATTTAACAGTTTCTGAAAGGAAAGCCAATACAACCAGGCATACATTACAAATGCTGATGTCTTTGGCAAGGAACATGATACTAAAAAGTGTTCACACACACACACACACAAACCCCTAGCTCTCCTTTCAAAGACAATTCTTTATATGCGTGACCATGAATATTCAGGTTACTAGAAATACCAGTTCCAATATCATAATGATTCTATGATGTGTTTATGGCAACTGATAGAGTCATAAAATCAAGGTACTTTGTCAAATGTGTTGATGGAAGTATCAGGTAGTCAGGTTACAATAGAAGTCTCTATAATATCAGACGCCATATGATGACATTCTTGGCTTTTGTGTTTGTGGAAGCTTGTACTTACTTGTCAATATGGAATGTACTTGAAAGTCATAAGGAGATTAGATAAAACACAGGGGTGGGCAACGATTGGCTATTTAGAAGGCCGAAGACCTCAAGGTAAATTTGGCTCCCAACCTATAACAGTCTTTACAGTCAGTCAGTCAGCAGTGTAGATTGTTTAACACAGGTGAGACTTTTGGGAGTGTGAACTTCAGTCCACAAAATACTGCAGAGAACTCACTAGAGAGTAGAAAAACACAAGGAAGACACACACAGGCAGCAGGTACAATGTTAGTTGGCCTGGAGTGTGGCACTGGAAAAGTTAAAGGGGCTTTGACTGGTGTCGCTGATACAACAGGAGGCTTTTTAAGTAGTTATCTTAACTTGGGGTCATACCATTTCCTTCCTTTCTCTTTCTTACCCGTGTTCTTGGAGGGGCAAACTGTTAAAAGAATTGCTTTTTCTTCCAAGTTTCTTTTTCAAGTTGAACATAAGTCGGTACGGTGATGTGAATAAGAATGCCCCCATAGGTGCACATCTTTGAATGATTGGTACCCAGTTAGTGGAACTGCTTGGGAAGGATTATGAGGTGAGGACTTGTTAGAGAAGGTATGTCACTAGGGGTGTGTTTGGAGACCCACACCATTCCCAGTTAGCTCTTTCTCTCTCTCTCTTTGCCTTGTGCTTGTGGATCAGGATGTAGCTCTCAACTACTGCTCCAACACCATGCCTGCTTGTAGCTCTGCTGCCATGCTCCCTGTCATAATAATCATGGACTCACTCTCTGAAACTGTAAGCCCCAACAAACTCTTTCTTCTATAAGCTGTCTTGGTTACAATGTCTCTTCACAGCACTAGAAAAGTAGCTAAGACAGTTAGGATGGTAGAACTCAAGTTTTAGGAGAACACTGAAGAGTCAATGAGTTTTATGAATGAAAAAGTAAAGAATTCATATAATCAAGACTGATGAGCTCAAGTGTATAGAAGCTTCAGGATTCTTTTTTTGAAGTTCTTTTTTTTTAAATACTGTTTGACACCTTCAAGCATGCATATAAGGTGTTTAGATCAGGTATGCCTCCTGGTACCCCCCTCCAAGTCCTCCCATATCCTCCTGGTACCCCACCTCCAAGTCCTCCCACATCCTCCCCACCATTTCCCTCCCAACATCTTGTACTCTCTTTAAATTTTTTAAAATTTAAATTATTCCCCCTTACCTCCTCCCAGCCATTCCCATGTGCCCTTCCCATACACCACTTCCTATCAGATCTACAGCTTCTGATACTTTCTTATCCAGTGGTTCTCTTTACCACTGCCAGCATGTGTACAGGTATTAGGCCATCCACTGGAGCATGGACAACTTATCAGGGGTCACATATCTGAAGAAAATAGATATTCTTTTTTTTTTCTCAGCAGAAATCAATTGCCAAAATCATCTGAGATTCATCCTTGCCCTGAGTTCTAGTTATCAGTGTTTGGAATATTTTAGATACTTCATCCCCTTTGTGGTAGGAAAGGCTGAAAGATGGGAAAGTTTTAGATAATATAGAGAACAGACTTGGGATTCCTTTATTCCTGGAGTAGGATAGTCTACCTACTCCAGGTTCTAGGCTGTCCTGATGTACCACGCGGACTGGTCCTGCAGGTATAAAGCTCTCCTAAAGTAAGATTTGATCAACAAAAGCATATGGATAAATAGCAAGCACAGACAAAATCATTAGCCTACCTGGTGAGTCTAAAGGCATGTAGGAGTGTTTTCCAGGAGTGCACAGGACATTACTAGGAAATGCAAAGTTCTAGAATGCCTAATATCTGAGAATCAGATGAACTTCTAAAATGTACATATTATAGATGTTTATGCAGACACTCATATTTCAATCCCCCACACAAAGTTTAGAATTGAAAGAAAATGTTTTGTTAGGTCAGAGTAACTTGAGAGTCCTTAAGGATTTTGGGTTTGCTTGTAATACGGGCAGATTTCAATATGAGCACACCCTTCCAAATGACATAGAAAGAGGGAGTTGGTATGAACTGAACTCATATGGAAGCAGGGGACTGTTGTAGAAAATTATTTAATCCCAACCTGGGGTTTCTACCCTAACATTGTGCATTTAAATTCCTGGAAAAAAGACACATACACAGTCTTTATATCTACAATAAGCCTTAAACAGCACAAGAGATGAGCAGGTATCTACCCTCTATGCTATTAGAATCTACTTTCTTATCAATAGAGTAGAATTATTACTACTCACTATGTTTCATTTGGGCTGCTCTTAACTCCAATTGGCCAGTCCCCAGGGCCAGGTTTTTATGACTCACCTAGCCCATGGCAGCTCCTCCTCCTCCTCCTTCTCCTCCTCCTCCTCCTCCTCCTCCTCCTCTTCCTCCTCCTCCTCCTTTTCCTCCTCCTCTTCCTTCTTCTTCTTCCCCCCTTTTCCCCTCCTGGTCCTCTCTGACCCCAAGCCAAGGAGACCTAAACCCTACCTATGTCTTTTCTGCACAACTATTAGCTGTTGGCATCTTTATTTACCAATCAGAAATAACTTGGGGGCAGGGTCACAGGTCTAGTGCAGACTCCAGATCTGGGGACCCACAATTAGCATTACAATAGACTGCAAGACTTCAATAGGGAACAGAGAAGCTTTTATAGCTCTTAGAAGTAGCCAATAGAAAGACAATAAACCACATAAAAGATAGGCAGATGTACAAGAGGAGCACTATGAGATGAATGGTAGGGAAGAGGGGGTTACGAGGTGGGTAGGCAGCTTTTTGGAGAACTCAGATTCCTTCCCCTTTAAACGGGTTTTATGGAACAGCATGCCGTGCACGTGGCTTGGAGGTAGAGAACTGGCCATGTATATATCACACCTTAGCTTCCATCGCTAGTACTGTACACCCATAGAAAAATGAAAGAATGGTACTTGACCTACAGATAAAATATATAAAGAAGTTATGGAAGTTTGGAATTTGAATGGTGCTGTGAGGTTGGATTTTGCAGGTTGTGACTTAAATCCATCATAAAGCAAAGGAGGTGTCTGGTTTGATATTGAAATTTGGTTCTTGCAGTTAAAATCCTTCTGTAAGCAAGGAAGAAAAAAAACACTTCTAGAGGCTGACTTTTCTCCTCTCTGTAATGCCTGTGTGTGTGTGGTGTACATGTTTTTGTGTGTACATATGTGTACAGGTATACAGGTGACTAGAGGTTGACATCAAACATCTTCTGAGATTGCTTTTCCATCGTATTGTTTGAGACAGGGCCTCTTACTGAACCTGAAACTTGCTGATTGGGCTAAATTAGCTGGCTAATGAGTCTCTGGGATTCTCATGACTTCATCCCCCAGTGCTGAGATTTTAGGGAGATGTGCTGGCTTTTACAGGGGTGACAGGGATCCAAACTAAAGCCTTCATGCTCACACGACAGGCACTTTGCTAGGCGGGGACATATCCAGACATCCTCGTTCCTTGCCTAATTCTGTTCTATCCATCATGACCCACAGCAGACACAGAAAAGGAGGTATATGGGGGGGAAGATTACCAAAGGCAAGACCTTAGAATCCCAGCACGTTGCTTGTTTGGTTTTGAGCCCCTTCTGCACTCTTTCTCCTCCTCTGCCCTCCTCTGTCCCAGCCGACTCTAAGAAATACCAGAGTGCCTATACTGTGTCACAAATCTGCAAATGTCTTTCCCTGTAACTGTGCTCTTGTGTGTGGCCACCTGGTGGGAAAATACTGTTTAAACATGTTGACTGTTTAAATATGGAACAGAGATCATGGCTAAAGCCAGATTGAAGAGTGGGGTCTTAGCTTGAAGCTTCCATAGTCAATGTCACCCTCCAGAACTCTATACAAGGTCCTCCTCAGCCCTTCTGACACTGTGCTATGTGCCTGGAACCCTTACTCTAACCTGTGACATCACCTGCTCAGGCTTCAACCTGTCACTGACCTATGGTCTATTAGTTAGACCCAGCCTCTTGTATGAAAGAAGTAGAGCTTCACAACTGCTCAACTTAACCAAATCCCCTCCCCAACCCGACACCTTTATTTTCTAACAGGACACATATTGTACAGAGGCCCAACATGAAATCTAATTATCAGAGCTGTGGGTGAAACAAGCTAGGACTTCCCAAACTGTGGCTCCCAAATCAGCATCACCAGGAAATGGACCCTGAGCAGAGCTTGCAGTGTGTACATCTACAAGCTTCTGGTGATTGAGACGCACTGAAACTTGAGACCTACCTATGATGCTAACGCCACTATTCTTGCTATTAATGCCGTGAAGTCAGTAGTTTTGATTGGGAATGATTGCTCTCCTGCTCCAACTTGTGGGGGCTGTTTATCAATATCTAGAGACATGAGCAATTAATATGTTTAATAAGAACCTAAAACTCTGAAGCTTCTACATTTTGGTCTTCCTTCTTCTTTGGCTTCATACGGTCTGTGAATTGAATCTTGAGTATTCCAAACTTTTGGGCTAATAATTCACTTATCAGTGAGTACATACAGTGTTTGTTCTTTTGTGACTGAGTTACCTCACTCAGGATGATATTTTCAAGTTCCATCCATTTGCCTGAGAATTTCATGAAGTCATTGTTTTAATAGCTGAGTAGTATTCCATTGTGCAAATGCACCACGTTTTCTGTATCCATTTTTCTGCTGGGGGACATCTGGGTTGTTTCCAGCTTCTGGCTATTATAAATATGGCTGCTATGAACATAGTGGAGCATGTGTCCTTATTACATGTTGGAGCATCTTCTGGGTATATGCCCAGGAGGGGTATAGCTGGGTCCTCAGGTAGTGCTATGTCCAAATTTCTTGTTCCTCTTTCTCCACATCCTCGCCAGCATCTGCTGTCACCTGAGTTTTTGATCTTAGCCATTCTGACTGGTGTGAGGTGGAATCTCAGGTTTGTTTTGATTTACATTTCCCTGATGACTAAGGATGTTGAACATTTCTTTAGGTGTTTCTCTGCCCTTTGAGATTCCTCAGTTGAGAATTCTCAGTTTAGCTCTGTTCCCCATTTTTAGATCAGGTTATTGAACTCCAGCTCTCCATGGGATCCAAGGAATCAGGCAGCAACCAGCCACCATTGTTGTTGTTATTAGTTTTGGTTTTGGTTTTGACAGGGTCTTGTGTTTATCAGGCTGGCCCAGCACTGGGATTGCAGGTGACTACCTCCACTCCCAGTTTATGTGGCATAGTAAGCAAACCCAGGGCTTCTTTCATTCTTGGGCAAGCACTGTAACTGCAGAATTATACTCTGATTTTGATGCAGACTAAAGGGAAAGCTCTGGCTGTGGTGAGAGCTTATCTCCCAGAGTACTCCGTGACAACTAGTTGAATGTGGCCTTTTTAAAATGCTCCTTGACAGCACATGTTTTGCCAGTAATGCTACTTCTCTTGCTGACAATTTGTGTCAGAAATTTTCATTGTGTGCTTTTGTTTTTCACTGATATCCAGTGATCTTTGGTTGTCTTCTTAAGGAGCTGGTACTGGGACCTAGCTTTGGAGGGAGCTCTCTAGGTCTGCTGTATTCTACAGCTGGCTGCAGGCTCCTTGGCAGAAATGCAACTCATAGGAACCTTGGACTAACTTTAGGATGGAGTCTGGTCCTGGAACAGGTGTGAGACCTAAAGTAACACCACTAACTCTATTTTGCTATTCAGACACCATTTTGAGCCAAGTGAAGGGCCAGGAAAACTGAACTTTTTAACTGCTGGTGCAGAGTGTTCCAGGAAAGTCCCCACCTAATCAGTTGGGCCAAATGTTCCAGGAAACTACAACAACCAAACCACAACTGGCCTAATCCTGCAAGGGCCAAGCCCCAACTGACCTAATCCTGCAAGGGCCAAACCGCAACTGGCCTAATCTTGCTTAAACTTTACATATCAGCTTCTGCTAGCATGGAAACTCCCCAATTGCCCATTTGTGGTTTTTGCTCTTAAAAAACCCTCTCCCCGGAGCTCGAGATCACCATTTTGTGGTGGTTCAAGCTCGAGCTTGCAGTAAATGCCCTCTTGCTTGTGTATTGGAGTTGAGTCCTGATGGTCTTTGGGGGGTCTCATGATTTGGGTATAACACAGGCAGAATGAGAATTTTTGATTTTATTAATTCATTTTTATTTTTCAGTATTTCTTGTGTGTGTATGTGTACGTATGCATGCGAGTACACCTATATACTTTTTTGCATATGTGTAGGTTGATGTCAAGAATCTTCTTCAATCACTCATCCAATGTAAACGTAACTTTTATTGACCTGGTGTATCTGTCTTCTGGGAGGCTTACCCCCTCCATCTGCTAACCTAGACCTAGTCCTGGAAACTCATCCGTTTTAGCTTTTCTCTGAACTCTGACTGGCTGGTTCAACTCAGCTGTACTGGGTCAAAACTCCTCTCCAAGCTGACTGATTCAATCTGGCTTCTTTCTCTTGGCTTTTCCTGAATTGCTATACTTGGCCTCATACTAGTTTGGCAAGATGTTCTAATCTTCCAACTCCTTCTCATTCTCTGGTTTGTTCTGTCTTCATCTGTGTCTAGCTTGTTCTCTCTGTCTGCAACCTGTCTCCCTGTAACTATCTCAGCAAAATTGCCACCTGCCCCTCTTTCTCCACACTGCTATCTTACGTAGCTTCCCTTTCCTCTCTCCTCTCATGAGATTTGGGCAGATCCTAGTCTGTCAAATCTTTCTCTGATTTGTCACTTTGCCACTCAATTAGATATCACATTCAGACATGGTGCTCCCTCCTCCTCCTCCTCCTCCTCCTCCTCCTCCTCCTTCTTCTTCTTCTGCTTCATTTTTCTTGGTTTTTCGAGACAGGGTTTCTCTGTGTAGCCCAGGCTGTCCTGGAACTCACTCTGTAGACCAGGTTGGCCTCGAACTCAGAAATCCACCTGTCTCTGCCTCCCAAGTGCTGGGATTAAAGGCATGCACCACCATTGCCCGGCAATTGGTGCTCCCTTCTACAAATTAATTTTACCTTCATTGTTTGGGATTAAGGGTGTCTTTGTATTCCAGCCAGAGGGATTAAAGGTGTGTGCTAAGGACTGAGCTATACCACAATAGAAAGTTTTGTTTTGTTTTGGTTTTTTCCAATGAATAACACATTCTCTGGGTTCACAACACGTCAATTATCCTGCAATAATCCAATGTCCTCACTAATAACACAGGGCCTCACAGCTGAACCCAGAGCTCAACTATATTGCTAGTCTGCTAACCAGCTTGTGGGTATGGCCTGCCTCCGCCTTCTGAGGTGGGCTACATGCTTCCTAGCACTTTTGACCAGCCAGACTTTGCTCCTGCCTTAACTTTACCTTGGAGCCACTTCTTTATCTTCAAAGGGGGTATCGAGTGACTTCCTGCTGATCGTGAGCAGGATGGCCTGCCTTAGTTTCCCTTCCTTGCCTATGTTAAAAATATCACAGACTTCAGGACACTGTCCTGCTTCCCTCCCCAACCTCCATCCTTGTCCAGTGTTGGGAACAGACCCCTGTCTCAGGGAGGTTCTTTCTGTCTAGCCTGGTTACTATTACCTTGCAGTTTGGCCCAGAACACGGTAAACAATGAGTCATCTCCGGCCATAAGTTCAGCCTTGCTTTACTATTTGTTTACTTCCACCTTGGTGGTTTCCCACTGGGGGGAGGGAGCAGTGGAAGAAGAGTATTTAAGACCAAAGGAATAAACCAGCTTCGTCATTGTGCTTGCACTAATGACCCAAGTCTGTATCTTTTGTGTCAATCCCCCAGGCCTACGCTCTTTTCTCTGTAGTTTGATGGGTGCTGTCAGTCCAGCATGCCGCTCATGTTCATTTTAGAGAGCATGGATTTGGCCTTTCAGCAAAGGAAGCTGGCTGCCTTCTCTTGTGCAAGCGGTTTTTGATGTTGGATGATTATTTTCTTTCTTCCATTGATCTCGAGTAGGATGCTTCCAGAATGAGACCTCTGAATTATCAGTTGAGTTCTGGAGTATGATTCAGGAAGTAGAGTGAGGCCCAAGTTTCGGCCTCTTCAGTAAGCTGCCAGATAATAGGGTTGTTGATGGTCCACGGGTTTCATTTTCTTTTGTGCGTGCATGCGTGTATGCATGCATACGTATATGTGTGCGTGCACATGTATGTGTTCCTGTAAGTGCACACGTGTGTGAAAGGTTGTGATTGTGTGCATATGTGTACTTATATGGAGACCAGATATCGATATTCCTCAGAAGCCCTCCACATTGTTTATTGAGTCAGTCTTCTCCCAGTAGCCTGGAGCTTATTGACTAGGCTAAACTGGGTGGTCAGTGGGCCTGTCTTCTCCAACACAATGGAGGTATTACAAGTGCCCACCAGCATGCCCCAACTAACGTGGATTCTGGGCATAAAATTGCACAGCAAAGGACTCTATCAACTGTGCCATCCTCCTAGCTGAGTCAATGGCTCAGACCATTGCCCCAGACTTTCTTAAGACAGATAGTCCTACGGACAGCTCTCACTGAGCTTAGCTCCCCTGTCTCTGCTCCTGCCACCAGATCTCCACATTTTCCCTACAAGCATGCTGTGGGCTTGAGTTCTGTGTTTCTGCAGTCCTGGCAACCTTTTCTTCCCCAATTCTGTTGTTCCTCACAAAATCTATTATGCCAAGAGAGCAGAGCTTCCCTGTTACCCCACTACTTTCTATAGTTACTGCTATAAGTATATGTTGGCTAAGAAATGGAAGAAACCTGGTGCTAGTTACACTTAATTTTGATTTCTCTGTGAGTACTGCGTTTCCGGACTGCCCTTGCCTTATAGACTTGCTACATACTAGTTAAGGCATGCTGTAAGGTAGGTGGCCATCTACCAAACCATTCTTACAATCTATCTTCATTAAGCTTCCCTTTGATACCTTGGGAATCCTCTTGGCTTTTCCAGTCTCCTGGACTTTGTGATATTGAGCCAGTCCCCAGACATCTAAACTTCCTCCTCCAAGTCTTCCAGCATCTCACTGTACTTGACAACATCAGGACAGAGAGAAGTTGCCGTGTTGAGACTCTCCTTGATAAGACACCCAAAGCCTCCCTATGTTGTGGTCTGTCAGGCACTCCAATTTCCTCTGTCCCTAGAGGTCAGCATCGGCATTCTAATTTTATGAAACCAGCAGAGAGCAAGAAATCGTCTTGTTTGGGTTGGAGCTACCTGTGGCATGTTCTTTCTTGAGAAAACTCTGCTTTGTGATTACACACAGGGGAATGTTAAATTAAAAAAAAAAAAAACCAAGTCAGAGACTGATAACATAAAAAATAAAAATAGCTCAAGGCAGAGAGAGAAAGTATTTTTGAAACTTCTCAGGTAGACATGCCAGACAGCACATCCCCTTGAGGAAGGACTTCATCCTCAGCTCCGAGCTGCATTTAATTGCCTCCATCATCTTCTGCTTAAGATCAGCAGCAACAGGACCAGTGTAGATACTCTGTCTTTTGACACAATTGTGTCTATGGTGGCTTGGGCAGAACAATGTTTTCCCCAAAGGCTAAAGCTTTAACTTGGCACTGTCTATCACTAATCTGTGGTTTTATTCCCAGCTTCTGTTTGACATCCTGTCACAGTTAACTACTGCTCTGTAGCTTCAGATGGCATGGATGATGGCAAAAGTCAGGAGGCAGTAAGGACCGGGAGGGGAGAGAGCCTGTGGTTACTAACGATTGCTCCAATGGTCTGGTGTATAGCTGATCTTTATCTTTCAAATGACCTGTGTAAATTGAGATCAGTCAATAAATCCAGACAGATGGCTATGTTAGGGGTGACCATGAAATTAGATTGGCAAACTCCAGCCCAAAGGGGGGAAATGTCAGGATGGGACCACATCGTCCAGCTTTGCATTTTGCTTTCAGTGAATTCCTTGGATGATACTGAATGACTGGTCCTGGGTGCTAGTGGGAGTGGATGGCGGGTTTTATAATGAGTTAGGCTGATAAAGAATTGATCCTAGAGACTACTTCCAAAAGCACAGGAGATAGTGTTATGGCTGTGTACATCAAGAAGTTTTATGGGCATATTCTCTCTAAGTGGGAGTGGAGATCTCCTACTCCATGATGTACTGTGTTCTAGATGGCTCATAAAGAAGGCTTAAGACCCTGATACCATTCAAAGAATTTTTATTTCACTTTTTCCTACATTTGCATGTATGTGTGTGTAGGGGTGCACATGTGCTCATGCGTTGGTTTGCATATAAAGGCACCTTGGCAGTTGTTCAACTAGAGCTATTCATCTTTTTTTAAGATGCGGTCTCGCATTGGTCTGGGGCTTTTGGATTAAGCAAGGTTGGTTGGTGTTGAGCCCAGAGATTTAATTATCTGTATCTCTCCAGCAGTGGGACGGGTACATGCTACCACACCTGGCCTTTTGAAAACAGGGGCTTGACCTCAGGTAGATCTTCATGCTGGTGTGGCAAATGCATCGCTAGCTGAGTATGCTCGAACACACACTCACACTTTTCCTTGCTCTTTGCTATTGTCTCTGGGCTTTGTTTACTAGTTACCAATTATGTAAAGCACGTTACTAAACTTTCCAATCCAATTTCATCATCTTTTATACATAAATAAAGATCTTTTTATCTTAAGTTGTAAAGAAAATCTTCTCTAACTGAATTAGTCCCAGACCTGGCTCAAAGAAAGAAATGGAGAATAGTGTCCTCCATGAGTTTATCCAGCTCTATACCATGTTCCCAGCAGTTCCCATTGTAAGTCTACTAGAGTTTGTTCCCAGTTATATTACATGATTACAGACCCTTATTAACTAAAACAGGACTTGCTGCATGGAAGATGAATGTCTAACATCTCAACAGCTTATCACCATAGTCTATAAAGTACAAAGGCTGGGATGCAGACATCCTAAAGAATCCTATGGTCCCCTCACCAGCTATCTGACTACTGAGTCAATGGACACTAAGAAATTGTCTTTCTAGGAATATCATGCTGGGAGAAGGAAAAGGCTGAAGACTATACAAGCTAGAGTGAGGAACTTACCTCCTGGAAGGAAATTTCATTGTTCTGGCAACTAGTCAGATCACTTTGCCAGAGAGACTGAAGCCAAGACTGACTATGCTGGGTCAGGATAAGTGGGATCACACCTGAGCAGGACTGCTTTAGCTACATAAACCTTTGTTCTAGACCTCCCGCCAGGAGAGAGCTGGTCTCCCAGGAGTGCTCTTACTCCTCAGCCCAGAGGTGAGATTGCCACTGTCACTCCAATAACTGTCCAAAGCAGGACAGCCTGGAGCACACAGGGCACGGGAACAGTGGAGCTACCAGGATTGGATCCCTCTGGTCTCCATCTGCACCCGGGAGCTAAGGCTGTTCCACAACCCTCCACACACAAATCCTGCAGATGCTCTCAGCCAACCATTGGACTGAGCATGAGGTCCCCAATGGAGGAGTTAGAGAAAGGTCTGAAGGAGTTGAAAGGGTTTGCAGCCCCATAGCAGGAGCAACAATATCAACCAACCAGACTCCCCTGAGCTCCCAGGGACTAAGCCACCAACCAGAGTACACATGGAGGGACCCATGGCTCCAGCTGCATATGTAGCAGAGGATGGCCTTGTCAGACATCAGTGGAAGGAGAGTCCCTTGGTCCTCTGAAGGCTTGATGCTCCAGTATGAGGGAATGCCAGGGCAGAGAAACGGGAGTGGGTGGGTTGATGGGGGAACACCCTCATAGAAGCAGAGGGAGGGGATGGGATAGGGGGTTTTTGGAGGGGAAACCAGAAAATGGGATAACACTTGAAATGTAAATAAGGAAAATACCTAATTTAAAAAAAATGAAAAAAAAAATAAAAACAAACCTCACATGAGGATGAAAGAAACAGAGTTGGGGGGTGGGGGGGGGGAGGCCCAAGACAATGACTACACAATCTGATGTGTTTCTGCAAGCTCTGAAGTTTTACTTCTGCAGGAGCCATGCTTAATGATGTGAACAAGAAAGCACACCAAGTGGGAGTCTCACTGGGATCGTTCCTAACACAAAGAGTTCTCATGCTTCATTCTGAACAATCAGAGTTTAGAGTCGGGCTGTTCTGCAGTTGGCTAATACAGAACAGTCACTTTCTAGGGAGAAATGAAACAAGCACATATTTTGATTTCAAGAGGTGCTGACACTGCAGGAATTTGAATTTCTGTCAAATGGCTCTTTGTATTTTTTTTTCTTAATGGAGTTATGATATTTAATGCTTTGATAGAAAAGACAGTACAGGTTTGCTATTTTACATTTCCCACAATTCCCCCTCTTTTGCAATACGTTTATTATTTTTAAAAAAAAAAAACATTTCATTCTTCACATTCAATTAGCATTGTCTGATTTTCCTGCTCTATGCTATTCATCAGCAATATTGTGTTAAGATGCCAAGTATTTCTGTTTCACCATGGGCTCTCTCAACATTCAACTGTAATTCGACTCTAGAACTGAGGGAGATCAGAAGTACAGTCATTACCTACTTCCTCTTTCCAGCCATTATTCCATAGGCTAGAAAACCAGGCATTTATTTCTGAATGTTTAGACAGCTATTGGATAACATAGTCCTTGGGGACACTTTGTAATCATCTCATCAGGAACTGTGCTTTAGTGAATAAAAGTTCACATCACCAATCATAATGCAGATTCCTAGTTTGTAAGTGCAGCCCTGCTCTCCTGAGCCATCTGGTTGATTGTGTTCAGCTGGATGACTTGCAGTAAGGGCTTACCTAGCATAATTCATAACTATCTGTTGATTATTCTACATTCTTGCCTATTATCTACCAGGATATACTCAATTTGAACCCCGTGTCTCTTTGTTTGGAACTACCCAGGGTCTCCTACAAAGTCAGAGTAGACAGGTATTGGCCACCTTGGGATTGGAGTAGAAGAGGAGATTTGAGGGCCAGGGTAAAGTATATAGCCAATTGAACTAGTGTACAGGTCCGACACCAGTCAAATGGTAGTCCTGAGAAAGGTGCTGTCCACTGTGCCACCATATGTCGGCTCAGGCAACATCAAATACACAGTAAGTTCTACTTGCTCCTCTGCTGCTTGAGATACTCAGTATGTAGATACAGGCCCCGAGATCTCCCAGAGGGCAGAGGAATCCTTCCCTTTGTCATATGAGAAACACGGATAATTCATCCTCTCTGTTGATAAGGAGGAGGTTCGGAAAGGGCTGGTCTTTGTGGCTTAGAACAAGAGCGCACAGACTCTCGAGCTTTCTGTGATGACCTCCGTAGTATGCGAAGAGCAGTTAGAGAGCATTCCTCGAATACAGTTTAGTTTATATTATGTTATTAACTATAATCCCATGCAACAAATGTTCCGTTTCTGAAAGGATTTTATTTATTTATGGTATGTGCATGCATGAGTGTGGACATACAAACACTATGCTGCACATCCTGAGGTCAGAGGAGAATTTGAGGGAGTTGGTTCTCTCCTACATTGTTTGAAGGCAGGGTCTTTCTGGTTATTTCTGCCATAGCACTATGCACATAAATTTGCAGTTGCTTCTCTTGGCTCCGCCTTACTTCTCACTGTGGGAGGGCTGGGAGTAGAAGCACATCACCACATGTGTGCTTTTAACATGGCTCTGGTAACTAAACTCGTGCTGTCAGGATTGTCCTTTAAGCACTTTGCCAGCTGAGCCCTCTCCCTGGCCCAAATATCCAGATTTATTTCTTTATTCTACCATATTGAAAATGTGTGTCCTTTGACCTATTTCAATCTCTCTCTCTCTTTCTCTCTCTCAGAATTATTTATTTAATATGCACTGTTGCAGTCTTCAGACACACCAGAAGAGGGCATCAGATCCCATTACAGATGGTTGTGAGCAACCAAGTGGTTGCTGAGAATTGAACTCAGGACCTCTGGAAGAGCAGTCAATGCTCCTAAGTGCTGAGCCATCTCTCCAACCCTCGCCCCCTGACCTAATTCTAATTTCGCTTTGTCTGTCCCTGGTAACCACTGTTCTTAATGTTATCTGACTGTTTAGTCTATATGTGGAAGTGGAATCAACAGTCTTTTCAAATTAGCATATTTCACATAAACAATTTTCTAGGTTTATCCATATTATTATAAATGACAGCATGTTTTATTAAGACTGAGTAATATTCCACTATATATGTACATTACCATCTGTCTACCAATACCTATGAGTGCACACACACACACACACACACACACACACACACACACACACTTACATGTATACCACATACACATGTGACCATGAGGATCTGAGTTTGATACCCCAGAATCACTAATGTCACTACTGCATGTGGCACTTCTGAAGGATTATGTATTTAGTTATTGAGTTACTTATTTAGATTTGGGGGGGGGGTTCATGTAGCTAAGGCTGGTTTCAAACTTGCTGTGTAGCTGAGGATGACTTGGAACTTCTGCTTTTTTTTGCACCCACTTTCTAATTGCAGGAATCACAGGCATGTGTCACCAAGCACAGCCCAGAAGTATCTTAAACACTGTGGTGTCCTCTGCTTTCTGTCACCCACAGTGTTGGCACAAAAGACCTCATCTAGCTTTTCCATAGGCGATGAGATCATGCTTGTGTAGTAAATACTCATAACCAGCTCCCAAACCCGTCTTGACTCCTTTGCTTCTGGGCACTTCCCTTTTGTCTTTTGTTTACTGATCTAGTGGTTCAGGAAACTGTCTTTCATTTACTTTTTTAGGTCTAATGTCTAGTGTTTCTGTATTTTATCTGGTCTGCCATGCTCAGCTGTTCATTTTGATCCTCCCTTGTCTGTTCAGACCTCACATCCCATTTTCAAGCCATGGTTTAATATTTTTCTTCCATATTCATGAGGACACAGGTGGGTGCTGCTTGCCTTGTTCTGCCACAAAAGCTATCATTATTATATTTTTATTTAGACATTGTGCTGCACGTGTTTACTAAATGATGTGTGTATCTGAGAGGGTGAGGATGTACATCACTGCCCTATGTTCTGGGCAACACCTTGCTGGAGTTGGTTCTCTCTTTCCATCATATGGGTCCTAGGGTCCCATATGGGAACTTGGGTCTTCAGGCTTGGTAAGAGCGTTTACCTACGGAAGCATCTCACCAGCCTAATATATTACAAACTAGAAAGGTGATGTTCTGATGCTAAGGAAGTACCCAACTCACCCACAATTGACCTGCAATAAGCAAGGAAGCTTTGATGTATTCCTGATTTTTGAAATACCCCAGGTCACTATTGGGCTACTACTTTCCTCCACTTGAGTCCCTCTTCCCGACAGATGGTTTTCTTTTTCCCCCTAAAGTGCCCTCCAGTTGCTAGAGTTTTGCAAAGTTCTAGTCAGTGAACCATTATTTTTAATTCTCTGTGTCTCTGTGAAAGCCTTAAGTTACAAGGTCTTCAATGCCCGATGAGAGAGAATCTACGTCAAACGACTAATGACTGGTAATAATGGAAAGCACTGAGTTTGTATTTCCAAATGCCCCTGTACCCATTGTGCTACAACCAGTGGTATACAGAGGTAACAGAGCCTTACCTCTTCCTGCCAGTGCCTCTTGAGATAAAGATTTCATTTTCCCCAGTCTTCCATAGACTTTTATCCTTTGAGTCAGCTCTCTGTGTCACTTCTTTTTTTTAATTCGATTTGCCAAACTGTGACTGCTATTAACTGATTAGATTACAAAAATACCATGGGTGACGTCCATCCTTTAAATAAACCTGTTTGTCTGGCCTTTCCTGTTGCCAGTACCCCCACCTTCCATAAAGTGAGTTGTCTTTTTCTTCAGTCCACCTTGTGGGAAAGATCATTTGAAAGGCCACAGGAAGTTATTCGCTTCCTTGAAGCACTTCCCAACTGTACAGATCTCATGAATTAGATCCACCATGCAGATTATGCCAAATTTACCAAGAGATCGAGCAATCAAGGAATTATCTCTCAAGGCAATTTGCTTCTTATTGATTTTGCCATAGCCTCGCTTCTAGACGAGTTCATTTACTGACTTCAGGTTGGGGTAGCCCCAGGCAATGTACACAATCCTCAGTATGTTAATTGAAGCCTTGTTGAGCTTAACAAAGGTGCCATTGAAGATCTGTTGAAGAAGAAGCTACAATACTTGTGGACCTTCACCATTACTCCACTGGTACCTTGGATTCTGATGATAAATATCAATTTCGGTTCTGCGCCACGAAGAAGTTTCCAACTTTCCTTGCCATCCTAGTCATCAGAATCTCAGTCCCTTCTCCTTGTGAGGGTGCTTTTCCTTCTCATAGATGAGCTTCCTCCTTGCCTTTCACAGTGTCTTCAGGGCCAGCTTCTTCCTCAGGTGCTTCACCTTCAACTGTGAAGTTCTTTCACTTTTTCTAAAGGGTTTCTGGCACAACGGCAACCTTCTTTTTCTTCTCTGGCACAACCTCAATGTGTCACTTCTACATACCTTGCCTGTGTGACTGTATATGCAGGCAATACACTCAGCTTTTAAAAAAACGAAGTTATCCAAAGCAATCCATACAATGATTCTTTTAATATTAACAGTAATAATTAATATAAACAATGCATGTATGATTCATGCATCCGAGTGTACAGGTATATACTTATGAGTATGTACATTCAAAAGTCAGAGAAGTACATGGATGTCTGCCTTTGTCACTGTGCACATTATTGCTTTGAGAGAGGGTCTGTTACTGAGCTGTGAGCTTGCTGTTACTGTCTTGGCTATACTTGCTGGCTAACAAGCTCCAGAAATCTGTCTGTCTTCATTCCCATCCTAAATGCTAGAGCTAGGAAATTACAGCTGTGTCCCAGCTTTATCATAGGTGCTGGGGATTTGAACTTAGGTCTTCAGGGTTTGCACAGGGTTTATCCACAGACCCTTATGTTAAATTTTCTTTTTAAATTGACAAATGATGATTATATATTTATAAATACAATATGCTATTTTGATATTATACTGGCTATTTTATATGTTAATTTGGCATAGACCATTCTTAAAGAGGAAACCTTAGTTGAGAAAATTTCCCCACAAGATTGGCTTGTGGTACACTTTCTTGATTAATGATTGATTTTTGAGGGAGCTGTGGGTGGTGCACCCCTGGCTGGTGGTCCTGGGTACTATAAGAAAGCAGGCTGAGTAAGCTATGGGGAGCAAGCAAGTAAGCAGCACTCTTCCATGGCCTCTGTGTCTGCTTCTGCTCCAGGTTCCTGCCCTGCCTGAGCTCTTGTCCTCAGTGATGGACTGTGACCTGGAAGTGCAAGCTGAAATGAACCCTTTCCTTGACAGGTTGCTTTGGTCATAGTGTTTGGTCACCATAGAAACCCTAAGATAAACACATTTACAATAGAGAAATAAGGGCATCTACCACCTCAAACATGTATCATTTCCTTATGTTGGGACAAAATTCTTTGTGTCAGCTATTTTGAAATATACAACTGTTGTACAGCAGTTTCCTCTGAATTGAAACATCCCTTCCAGGAGGACATGGGATGCTTATGAGAATCAGGACTGTACATGTCTAGGAAAGGTGACCCTTGCAGATTCATCAGGTCCCTTCCCAGAAACTGCTCTGGGAAGAGAATCTGAGTAGAAGAGAGGCCTGCACCGGGCACAGAGAGCACCAGAGCTGCTGCTTCTGAGTCCTCACTGAGTGTGGATAGTGTAATTGTTACTATGGCCTGTTGTGGATACCCTTTCAGAGTTGAATAGGTGTGTGTGTACATGTGCATGTGCACGTGTGTGTGAGTGTGCGCATGGGTGTGTGTGTGTGTTCCCAGGAAAAGTTTCACTCACAACAACGTACTGCTATTAAAATTGTTGCCCTACTTTGCTATAGAACAGTCCTCCTTAACCTGTGGGTCGCAACCCCTAGGGTTAGAGGACCTTTGCACTGGGGTCACCTAAGTCCTCTGGAAAACACGGATATTTACCTTACAGTTCTAAGAGTAGCAAGCTTACAGTTGTGAAGTAGCAACATGAACAATGCTATGGTTGGGGGTCCCAACAACGTGAGGAGCTATATTAAAGGGCTACAGCATTAGGCGGGGTAGGAACCACTGCTATAGACTACAGTAACGTTCTCACCTACCTGACTGAATTTTTATACTCTCGTTTTGTTCCACTCTTTCTTTACTCTGTCCAGGCTCCATGAACCCTTTCTATATCCAGTTTCTATGAGAACTCAAGTTGTTGATCTCCTGCATATGAGTGCTTGCTTTTCTGTGTCTGGCTTTGTTTATTCATAAATCATAGCCTTCTTTAGTTCCATCTACATTGCTCCAAATGGTGGTGATATCATTTAGGGGACAGAGGCAGACTCCTTTCCTCTGCCAATCAAATAATTAAAAGATAGGTATGGTTTGTCATGGAGTCTTGTGGAGTAACAGCACAGTCATTACATGATGCCTGGAACATTGGGGTCCTTTCTTGGGCCTCTTAGTCTCCTTAATAAACAAAATCAAGAATAATCACAAACAGAAGCTCAAGGACTAAGAAAAGCTGAAACTTGAGGAACTTTTCTTAGCATTTAAAATAAAAACCCCAGAGCAGGTAAGCTGGACAGCTTGTGGCTGCCTAGAAGAGATGGAGAGAATGGAGAAGAGAAGGAACAAAGCTGTGGAGATAAGACAGCACAGGGGCCCGACACCCAGCAGTGGGCAGCCATGTGGGGAAGAAGGTGTTCGTAAGAGGAAGCCCAGAGTCCAGGTTAGGGAGTTTTAAGGCACACTGTGCTCTGGCCAGCATCGGAAAGAGGACAGGAAAGGAGAAAAAGAAACCGTTATGCTTTTCTGAGTCAAGCCTCTGAAAGATGGGCTGATGCAGCCTGACCTCATGGTGGCTCATAGGGACTGCCCTAGAGAAGAGAAATTCTGGGAAAGAAAAGCATCTTCAAGTGGATCTGCCTTCCTAGGGGAGACTCTGAGCCTGGTCTCCCATGGGCCCCACTGCATTAATCCTTAAGGGAGGAGATGTCTCCATCTAGAGGTTGATTCTACCCTTACAATAGAATTTTAAATATATATATTATTAATAATATATATTATTAATAATACATTGTAAAATAGCAGTAAGATCACTGTGCTGATTATTATTTTCTACAAATAGAAGCTTCTTGGATACGGCTTGAGAGACGCATTAAACTATGTGTATAATAAGTCAATTGGAGTTGGTTTAATACTATGTACATTTAACAAAAATAAAGGTAGTAGGTCCCTTATGACCTTTGCTCCATCTAGCCATAGGTTCTTGGCCCAATAATGGTGCCAGGTAATGGGTTTCATTCATCCTGTGGAGGAAAACTTAAGACCAAGCAGAGAGTGGTTGCTTATTCCCAAGATGTTCTTGCCACTATTGCACTGGTGGGTATGTCCTGCCAGGCCAGTCATTACTGTAGCTCTCAACATGCACAGCTGGGTAGGACTGAGGGTTCCTTTTTTCTTCTAGTAGCTTCCATAACCAGTAGGGATGAAGCTTCCAAATCAATTGTTTACCAGTTTAATTGTTCCATGCTATATGATTCAAGGATGCGGAGTCTTTAGCAATAGGGTCTTATTGCCAAGTTCTAGATTGTAGCCTAAGACCATTGGCAATAGATTGTAATGTTTGGGGGTCTTTACTATCTTACTGGACAATATCCCCCAAGAAGCTACACACTCCTGGTACTGGGATTTTTATTTCTTAACTGCTGATGTTTAATAGGGGCATTGTTGGCCTGTTATGGGGGATTCTACTTTTTACCCATACATATGGGAGCTTCTGCGGTAGCAGATCTCCATATGGCCTTTAAAAATTGTCTTTAGTTTTATTTATTTTCTCCACCTCCCTACAATTGACCCAGGAGCATAAAATAAGAGACTGCTTAGTGCTCAGTCCTAAATGGAACAGACATACAACACTCCCTCTTCCGAGGCTCAGTGTAAGAACCAGAGGTGGTGGATACATACAGATAAACAGTATTTTCTGGACCTAGCAGGACAGCTGCACACATGAACTCATAGTGACCACAGGGACCATGACAGCATACAGAAGACCTGTGTGAAGCCAAGCCAGATATAATCTCAGCATGGAGAAGAGAGCTGGGTCTGAGATTTCACCCACAGCCATGGAGCTATTAACTGTTTTTAGCTTCTGGGAGAAGAAGAATCTGTTTTCTCCAAGGGTGTAGACCCTGTCAAGTTGAGCGTACATTCAAAAATATTTGAGAAGCACAAATTGACCCTTTGTGAAGGACACAAAGTTAAGTAAAGAGTAGGAGAAGATCTGAGAAGTGTTTGGGGTAAAGAGTGAATATGATCAAGATATGTTTTGATGAGATTCTCAAAGAATTAATAAAATTGAAAAACAGTACAAAGGAACTTTTGCAAATGTAAGCTGTAGAACATTGTAAAGTGTTTGGGAATTTTATTCTTGCTGAAGAATAAGATGCAGAGGATGGGTAATTTAGCTATGATTAAGATTGAAAAGCTGGGCAGAATCCCTGCTTGAGATGATGAAGGACTTGTAAGTCTTGCGCAAAAACCACTTTGCCTGCTAAGAAATCAGGAAACACACTATGTCAGACAAATGGCCCATAGGTGGCAGAGCTTGGAAGTGCTGGTCCATATGATTGGGATCCTGAGACTGTAGGGTCCTAGCTCTGTGGTTTGGAGAGGTTCCTTAGGCTATGAAACTAAAGTTGTATACAGCTATAAGTAAGTCCATTTGACTCTTCACCTTATACAATTAAAAGATACAAAGATCATAACTGCAGTTAGCATCATTATCATCACTGTGACAACTGTCCACATCAGCACCACAACCACCACTACCACCAACACTATCACAATTTTTCACCACCACTGTTGTTCTAGTGCAGAGGACAATTGTAAAAGAAAGGAAGAGGTAAGGAAAAACAACGTCTTAAAAACCTACTGTATTCTTCTACATGGAGAATGGTAAGAACTTAAACAGAGCCTGGAACAATGGTGAGGAGAAAGTTGGTATGAGAGACTCATGGACAGTCGGACCCACTTTTTCCATTGATTTCATACAGGAAAGTTGACTTTCTCATGCATGATTGAGAAGACCAGAGAAACAGCATTATCATGTGGTCATTCAGACAAGAATAAAGACAAAGTCTGCTTGGTATAAAAGTTCTTTCTGAAGTAATCATAGCAGTAGGTCATAGAAGTTACTCCAGGCCATGTACTTGTCTTGGTGTTTCACATGTGCAGTTATGTCCCTTATCTGAGATGCTTGAGAATACTGTTTTAGATCTCAACTTCATTGGAGGGATAGAAATGAAATATGTGCATAAACATGAGATATTTTGGAGGTGGGACCTGAGTCTAAACACAAAATTCATTTGTTTCTAATAACCCTTCTATACACAGCCAGAAGGTAGTTGTGTGTGGGGGAGGGGGGTTGTGTGCATGGTTGTGTATGCATATGCATATATGTGCATGCACATGTGCATGTGTCAGTCAGAGGTCTCCATGGAATGGCTTCCTCACTAACATTCCACTTCAATTTTTGAGACAGAGCCTCTCACTGAACCTGTAGTTAATTGATTTGACAGGGTTGATTGGTCCAATAAGCTTCAGAGATATATCTGTCTGTCTCCCCTTCCCAGTGTGTACTGGGGTACACACAAACATCACCGGGTCCAGATTTTTACATTGGGAGACAGGGTCTCAAACTCAAGCCCTGATACTTATGAGGCAAACACTTAACTATCTCTCTAACCCCCTAGTTTTATAGAATCTTTCTATTGTGGCCCATCATATGAGGCTAGGTGTTGGAATTTGTGATGTCTGATTAGAACTCACAATGTCAGAATCTAAAGCCTTTTGGATTTCAGAATGTTATTCATCCTTTGTTTTGTTTTGTTTTGTTTTGTTTTTCGAGACAGGGTTTCTCTGTGTAGCCCTGGCTGTCCTGGAACTCACTCTGTAGACCAGGCTGGCCTCAAACTCAGAAATCCACCTGCCTCTGCCTCCCAAGTGCTGGAATTAAAGGCGTGTGCCACCACTGCCCTGCTGTTATACATCCTTAAAGAGAAAGCAATCCCCTCTCGTTTTTAACAATGTGGGTGAATGTGGAGGATGCCATGTTAGGTAAAAGAAGCCAATTTTCATTAGTTAAATTTATTACATAAACAAGACACACACACACAAACCAAACAACCTACAGACTCATTTACATGTCTAATCTAAAGTAATCGATCTTTTAGAATTGGAGAGTAAATAAATAATCACTGGGGCTGTGGATACAGAGGAATATTTGCTCAACGGGTAGACTATAGTTTGAATATGCTTTGTCCCACAAAGACTCCTGCTGAAACTTCCCTCCCTAGGTGATGACATCTAGATAGTATGTCAGGTGGGGAGAAAAGGGATCAAGATAAGCACATGAAAGAACCCAAGGGCAGAGAATGATTGGACACACCCCTTGAATACATACTTCAGACTCCATACATACAAAGTGAACATGTGCACAAAAGTCCTGCAATCTCCAAGCACTGGAAGAGGTGTGTGCTCTGTAGATGACCTAGAAAACATTGAAGCGATTGGAGCCTGGAAAGTTTGAGTCCCCATTCTAATCCCAACTCTCTGGCCTGCTTCTACCTTTAAGAATAATTTTCTTTTTCTTAATTAACTATCTCTATTTCTACCATATCCGTGTGTCTGTACTCCAACTCTTTGTTCTGGAACACAACCATGTGGAAGTCTCAGCAGGTGCTCTCTGAACTCTGATGCATATCTTTAAGAGTAATGGGGTCTTTTTTCATATTTTATTTACATTTCAAATGTTTCCCCCTTTCCAGATCTCCCCTTTGGAACCTCCCCATTTCCTCCCCCTCCCCCTGCCACTATGGGGGTATTCCCCCACCCTCTCACCCACCCACTCTTGTCTTCCCTCCTTGGCATTCATCTATACTGGGGCATCTAACACCCTCAGGACCAAGGGCCTCTCCTCCCCCTGATGGCTAACAAGGCCCTCCTCTGCCACATATGTGGCCAGCCCCATGGGTCCCTCCATGTGTATTCTTTGGTTGGTGGATCAGTCTCCAGGAGTATCGAGGGGTCAGGCCAGTTGTCACTGTTGCTGCCTCCCTGGGGATGCAAACTCCCTCAGTTCCTTCAGTCCCTTCTCCAAGTCCTCCATCTGGGACCTCACATTTAGCCCTACTGTTGCTGAGAAGTGACTCTTAGATATTTTGAAGTTTTGGGCTAATAACCACTTAACAGTGAGTACATACCATGTTCATTCTTTTGTGACTATGTTACCTCGCTCAGGATGATATTTTCAAGTTCCATCCATCTGTCTGCAAATTTCATAAAGTCGAGTAATGGGGTCTTGAAGGAGGTGACTAGGTTGTGTGCTCCATCATGAGGCAGTAGATTAGGTCTAGAGGATCTGGTTTGGTTTCTATGAATACAGGTTGTTCAAAAACAAAGCCACTGGCATGTTTAGCTCTTTTTTTTTTTTTTGAATATTTATTGATCCCACTAATGTTTCCCCTTCAGTGACTCAAACTATCATGTCACAATAAAATAGAAGATCTTTACCCTTAAACAATGAACCCTCTTTTCATTTAAGTTGCTTTGTGTCAGGTATTTGGTCATAGCAACAAGGAATGTAATGAAAATATTTCCAGACAGTAATGGTTTCTTACACTTAAAATTTCATCAAGGGTAAACTTCATGTTAAGTGCTCTTACTACAAAACAAACACAACATTTTTATTTATGTTTTTTATCAAAATCTTGAAAAAATGTCATACAGTCAGAATTATGATTTACTTATTTTTACATACAAGAATATTTAGAATACAAGACTACAAGCAAGTTAAGGTGTTACCATAAAGGCAAATTTTGCATGAAGCTTATGTGTGAGGGCTTTCCAACTTGGGGCATTCCTGGAGTCATTGAGAGATGCTTGAGTTTCAGGGAGCCAGGCTGCATTATCACATGGGATACATCCATATATATTTCTCCAGGAGCTTGCAGAGTTTCAGCGATGATACTTTATTTAGGATTTGAACTCTTCTCTGCAACATCAAAATAGAATTAATCTTTAGGTTTACATACCTCGTTTCAAATATATGTTATTGATATTGTCTCAAATAGCAGTGTAAGGGAAATTGAAAGCAGGCTCTAGGACCCTCTCTATCAAATCCTGACACAGCAACCTACAAATGTACACACATGTAAATGTAACTCTAAGATGTTGACTCACAAAATCTAAGTCATTGCTCCTCATCTGTCCTCCTCCATTCTCATTGCCTTGACTCAGCTCCTATCAACAATAACCTAAACAACCCAAACCCCAAACAACTTTCTGTCTGTTCTCCCTCAGGCAAGTGTCTCAACTGTGTAAACTCCTTTCCACATGCTCTCCAGATTTAGTTTTGAAAATCTAAATCTGCTTGCATTTCTCCCATGATTAATATCATAACATGGTCATGCCTCTTGCGAGATGATAGCAGTTAGTCATCAGAAAGCTCCTCAACCTCTTTTGTAGATGACCCTAAGGTACCGTTCTAGACAGAGCTGTTCAGCTCATACACTTGCTCTTAAACCACTCCACCTGTGCTGCACCCCCCCAAGCATAATCTGCTGATCCTCCTATAAGCTCCCCCCCCCCCCCCCCCACTCTTCCTGGAAGCACTAACACGCACACCCTTTGCAAACTGTTGACTTTTACTTCTGGAATCTTTCAGTGCTTTTCTGTAGGAACTCACTTTTTTCTTCTCCGCCCCCACACATGGGTTCAGAGCAGTCATGGGGGGCTACATGTGTTTATACTTGCAGCTTTCAGAGGTGGAGCTCTTTCAAAGAACGGCAATGTCTTTCATTCTTGGTTCTGGTCCTAAAATCTAAGCTATGCCTGGTTTGTTTTCTGGTACTTGGTAGGAATTTGCGACATGAGTAAATGGCTGTTGTACTCAATTGTGAATTTAGGTAGTCATAATCAAAAGTAGGAGGCTGGAAATTTTTTATGTGCTATGAATCGGGAAATTAAGAACAGTATGCTCATGGGATAAAATATTCAACTATAAACAAACTATAAGCTTTTGAAGAATGTGTCTGATCAAGAAAGGTTACATCATCAGAAACCCACAGGCAAATGTTAAGTGGAACTCTCGGAATCCTGCAGAAGAAGAGAGGAAGGATTGTGGGATCCAGAGGAGTCAGGAACACCACAAAAACCCCATAGAATCAATTAACCTGGGCTCATAGGGGCTCACAGAGACTGAAGTAGCAGTCATGGAGCCTGCACAGGTCTGACCTAGGCCCTCTCTATGTATGCTATGGTTGTGTAGCTTGGTCTTTTTATGGGACTCTAACAATGGGAGTGAGTTGGGGCTATCTCTGCCTCTTTTGCCTGCTTTGAGGACCCCATTCCTCATACTGGGTTGCATTATCCAGCCTTAACATGAAGGGAGGTTCCCACTCTTACTGCTACTTGATACACTCTGTTTGGTTGATATCCCTGGAAGGCTTGTCCTATTCTGAAGGGATCTGGGGAAGAGCAGAAGTAGAGGGAAGAATTGGGAGGGAATGAGGCAGGGCTAACTATAGTCAGGATGTAACCCAGGTGAGAAGAATAAATAAAGTAAAAAACAGAAAAGAAAAAGCACACCACTTTCTGTCATATTGTCTTTACTCAACTGCTTATGGCTATTATTTTAAAACCTTGTGGTACTTAATATTTGTCTTTTCTTTTTCAGATTATCACAGAATCACATTATTTCTCCCTTCCATTTCTTCCCTCCTGACCTTCCTTTATATCCCTCCTGTTTCTTTCAAAGTCATGCCCTTTTTTATTGATTGTTGTTATCATACATGTACGTGCATATATATTTCTAAATATAATCTGCTCAGTCTGTATAATGCTACTTATATGAAAAAATACATTTTCAGGACTAACCATTTGGTGCTGGATAACCAATTGGCATGCTCTTCCTTGGAGAAGACTTAGTTCCCTGATTCTCAGCATTTCTCAGTTGCATAGACTTCTGTTTGTAGGGCTAAGGTCTCACCGGCTTTCCCGCGTCCTCTTTGGCATGGCTATTATGGGTGACCTTGTCAGCTCATGCTTTTGTAGTCACATTGGTGAAACTTTATTATGAGTGTAGCTTCTGACACATTGGAAGATGCAAACTCACAGCAAACTACCCAATCTTCTCGCTTGGAACAATCGGTTTACCTACCTCCTGTTTCTCAATACCTCAGGTAGGAAACGGTTATGTGGGTGTGCCATTTGGGACTGGAATCCGCAATCTGCATTTTGATTGGTTGTGGTTTTCTGTAATGATCTCTGTCTGTTACAAAGAGAAGTTTCCTTGATGAGGAGTGAGGACTAGACTTATCCATGAATACAAAAACAAGTATTTAAGCTGTAGTTAGGGATTATGTTTGCCTAGTAAAGCGGTAGTTGCAGGTTCTCCTCCACAAGCAGTGACTTTACCAGTCCTGAGTAGTTTACTATGTCTCCTTCCAGTACAAAGTATGGTTTCCCTCTTGTCTGATGCGTCTTAAGTCCAGTTAGTGAGCTGCTGGTTACCATGAAGGGTTGTGTGTGCAATTACTGTACCTTTAGTGTTACCATTACTGTGCCAGTCATTGTTGGGGTTCACAGCTGGGTAGGACTGTTGGTTGCCACCCTCATTTGGAAGTTTGCTTTGTGCATTCTTGTACCATGAAAGCAAGTCCTCAGGGAGGGGACACCTAATGAATTATTTTTAAATTTTTTTCTTGATTCAGGGTCTTACTATGGGTAGCCTTGGTTGTCCTGGAACTCATTATGTCTGTCAGGCTGCCCTAAAACTCATAGAGATCCACCAGCCTTTGTCTTCTGAGTGCTGGGGCTAAAGGTGTGTACTATCATACCCAACTCATTTAATGCCTTTTATCTAAGATCAAAGAGAACACTTCACATATGTAACTTCATATAACTTTTTAGGATGTGTTACACTACAGGAGAATTCAGCAATGGTCCAATTGTATATCCTGTATGAGGTAAGCTAATTTAAGCAGAAGAATCTATTAATTTGTGTTGTCTCCTGATTACATAAATTCACCCAATTAGATCTGAATGCCTTAATCCCTGCTTTCCTTTAAGGCCTATGAACACTTATTTTCTTGGAACCTAAATTAATCAACATTAAAGATTGAATTATTCCTGCTAAATTATTCCTCCCTTTATTTAAGGTTATAGCCCAAGGAGGTCCCTTTAAATTCAAATATTCCCACACAGAGGGTCTTTGTATAGCCTGCATATTTCTTTCTAAATGTCTCAAATTTGTAGCTTCTAAAATTATTTGAAAAGTGGATATCGTGGACTGAAGAAAGCATTGTGGAACATATTTATTTAAACATACCTCTCAGTTATTAGTAGGTTGACTTTCACCTATGCTGCCAACGTAACCAATAGTCATTGGAAAACTGAGGAATGGCCACAGTCCAGATCTTGACTGTGGATGTACGCATGGCTCTCAGTAAGAAGATAGGGCAGGCCAGAATTTCAGAAAACCTCAGAATAATTACAATACATAACTTCTGACACGTAGTTATTGCCTGCAGACTGTATAGGACCATCAAGTTCATATAGTTGTTCAGAAAAAGGGGAAACATTAATTATTTAAAGTACATAAATGAAACATTTTAATGATTAAAATTTATTCAAACAATTTTAGGGTCACAAACATCGCCTAAAATGTTTTTTTCTTGTGCTTATACCTGTACAAAATGTATAAATCAATTTATGAATCAAATACAGGAAGCATTTAAACAAATGTTCACTAGCTTTTGCTTTCTAGCATGGTTCCAGGTAACATTAGCCCATTTAATCTTCTATTACTTAATGACACTTAACATGATCTCCAGTTCCATCCAAGTGTGCTCTTCTTTGTGGCTAAATGAGAACACATGTGCTTCATTGACGCTTCTCCTTAGCAATCAATGCAGGTGACAGCCTCATTCTTTTCTCTTGGCTTCAGCAATGAGGCAATGGTCCCTTCTGCTATCATTTATATTCTCATGTTTTTCTCTCCTAGATTCTAGTTATTAGAAAACCTTCTAGAAATTATTTTTTTTTATCATGGAATCTCTTCCTAAGTAATCACATCTCATCTTTTCAGCTTTATCTTTAATTTTATCTATTTATGTATTTTATGTATGAGTGCTCTGTCTGTATGTATGTCTGAATGTCAAAAGAGGGCATCGGATCCCAGTACAGATGGTTGTGAGCCACCATGTGATTGCTGGGAATTGAACTCAGGACCTCGGAAGAGCAGCTAGTGCTCTTAACCTCTGAGTCATCTTTCCAGCCCCATCTTGAGGTTCAAATACTTAGTGTTCAATGAAAACTTGATCACATCTCCTGAAATTTCCCTCTGAATATTTAAAAAGAATCTCAGTCTTAAAATTGGTAAGCCAGAAATCCTGATTTCTCCCTGGTTTAGTAAATGGTTAATTCAGTGGACCTGAGCAATAGCCCCATGGATTCGAAAGGTCTTCAGGACCGTGCCATTGCCTAATCTGAAGACCTGAGATCTGAATTGTGTCTTTGTAAGGCCTGGAAGTAAGTATTGGGTTGAATTTTGAGGGTTATACAGGCACTGGCTGGGCACTGTACATTGGGATGCCCCATGTCTTATAATTGAATGTCAAGGACTGGATGAGCTTCCTTAGTTAGGAATACACATATGATCATTCAAGGTTGCTGAGAGAATTAAACGCTGCCTATATGAACCCACTGAAGAGAACAAATGAAAGTGTGTGCTACTTCCTCCCAGCCCCAGCCCTCTTTACTTTTTCTCCCCATAATCTCGAGTCCTTCATACTAATAAACAACTACTGGTATAATGAAATTCATTATTTTTCTGAGTACTTTAAATAAATCCAACCTAAGAATTATCTTAGGGTCCTGCCTTCACTTGTAAGTTAGCTTTTCCTATTTTTCTCACATCAGTAACTGCAAACACACCCACACACTTGTTGAAGACAAACCCATTAGTACACTGTGGGCTTTCTCCTTATGGTATCCACTTTAATCACCAAATTTTCACTGTCCCAACTGTAAACTACGTATTAAATCTCTGAGCTTCTGTCTATCTCAGGAAGTGCCATTTCAGTCCAAATAGTAACCATCTGCACACTAGACCACTGTAGTAACCTCTAATGTCCCCACAAGCATCCTATAAGTGTTCTCCATATATCACATAGAGACCACTTAAAAACTGCAATGACCTCTTCTCATTCTTAAACACTAAAATCCCACTGTTTGCTAGGTCAACCAGTGATGTATGATTTTGTCTTACCTAAATAATCTACCATTGTTTACATGTAGAATGATTAGATTTCTGGCTTTGAAAAAATCCACCCTATACTCTAAAATTTCCTTTATTTCTCAAAATTGACATCTCCTTTCTGATTTTCCCATTTCTCTTGAGGGTGACATTAATATTGTTCAGTTCTAAGATTTAGAAGTTTGTAATCTTAACTTCTCTTCATTAGTCACATCCGTGGAAGGGAATAGTTTGTCCCTGAATGATTCAAATTAAGTTGCTTGTTTATTTTAAAGAAAGGACTACTGATAACAGACCACAAAAGAAGCCAAAGGAACAAAAGATAGTGACAAATCCTGAGACAAACAACCACAGGAATCCATTGATAACTCTAAGGATGAAGGATGAAAGGAACAGAATGTAGATTAGATGCCGAACTGCGTCGTAGAGCCCACTCAACAGCCATCATGGCTGGAAGGAGATGCAGTTATCACCAAAACACACACCCAAGTCCAAAGGAGAGGTAGCGAGCACTCATCCGTACCTCCTGCCACCATGCAGGCTAATGTTCCTTCCACAGTCTGGGAGATGAGAAGGGAACGCTGAGGAGACAGGGTGGAAAGAGGAGGATAACTCAGAGGAAACAGTAAGGCAGAACCTCCGGTGTCTTGGCCCCTCTTCCATATTCCCAATGTTTGCATTCTGTCGTTCACAAAGCAAGATTAAAACTTTTAATGTTCTCTTAAAAATATACCAGTTCTCCACCATGCATCTTGATACCATGATCCTCTATAAGGTGGATGACCTCACTTTAAGTCCCTGATGGGGTTCCTCCTGTGGGAAAGCCTAAAGTACACACAACTCTCGCATTAATTTCCTTAAGATTTGCCTTCATTCATGACACCCTCTGTGTCACACCATTTTCTGTTTTTCTCTGCATGGTCTTTATTGGAATCTAATATATATCATCTCAATGTGATTTTTCTGTCTTACATTCTACTTAGAAGGTAGTAAATGCTATAAAAGAATGGGGTGTGTCAGAGAAGTCTATTACTGTAGTAGTGATCAGAGTGGGCCTCATTAAGGCACAGATAACATCAGAACAGAGATTTCAAAGACATAATCATGTGACCCAAAGCATTTGTAACAGAAGGAATGGCAAGTTCCAGGACTAATCAATGTCTGGCAGGCTTGAGACCTAGCAAGAAAGACAAGGGGGCTGGGGGGCGCTGGTGTACGGCTGAGAAGGAACTGTATACGAGATGAAGCCAGAGGAGTGATGTAGTCCACTGCATCCACCGCATCCACCTCATCCACCGCATCCACCTCATCCACCACATCCACCGCATCCACCTCATCCACCGCATCCACCTCATCCACCACATCCACCGCATCCGCATCCACCGCATCCACCGCATCCACCTCATCCACCTCATCCACCGCATCCACCGCATCCACCGCATCCACCTCATCCACCGCATCCGCATCCACCCCATCCACCCCATCCACCGCATCCACCGCATCCACCCCATCCACCGCATCCACCGCATCCACCCCATCCACCGTATCCACCGCATCTACCGCATCCACTGCATCTACCGCATCCACCTCATCGACTGCATAGAGAGCCACAGGCCCTCTTCAAAAGCTTTTACTCTAACCAAACTGGTCACCACCTACAATTCCCACATATATATATAGGTATTCTTGTTTTTCTAGCTCTCCTCACTGGTTTTCCTTTTCCTGAAAAGAATTTCCTCTTAGGGTGCCTTTACAACAAGACAGAGAGAGAGAGAGAGAGAGAGAGAGAGAGAGAGAGAGAGAGAGAGAGATGCTGGATTATATCCCCCTTCTTCTGTAACATCTTCTGTAACTTCTGAAGTCTGTAATGATTTTTCATCTGAACCACACATGTTAACACAAGGGATATCTATCATTTAAATATCCCTGCAACTTGTCTTTTTGAGATAATCTTCTATATTGAATATGAGGGTAGTCATTGTATTAACTAATAATAACGAGTTTGGCTGCAATTAAAAGTATCCTTCGAGAGACTGGGAGATAGCTCCACTGGGAGAGAACCGAGTGGGCAAGCATGGGGCCCTATGTTTCATCCCTAGAACCCATGTAGGAAGTACAAAGAGTGGTAACATGTACTCGGAACTCCAGCACTGAGGAGACAGAAGCAGGTGGATCCCAGGAACGCACAGGCCACCAGCCAAACCCACTCAGGTAGCACTTGGGAATCCCTGTTTCTATAAGCATGATTGACAGCACCTGAGGAATGGTACCTCTGGACTTCACATGCATGTGAACACACATGAGCACATGCACACACACTCACACACACGAAGACACACACACACGAGTTTGGACTGCTAAAGAGTTTTAACCTTGAAACATTAGCTGTTATGCTGCCTGCCCTGCCCTGCGTGAGAGAAGAGTTGTTCATGACATAACAGTGAGAAGGTAAAAGGTGCTTGGCATGCTTTGGGCAACCAATACTCAGCACTTGTAACTCATGTAACAAACAAGTTCTTTAAGTAGCCAGTGTTGCCAATGCCACATAACTCAGAAGTGATAAGGACAAGTATTTTTTTTTTTTTTTGTCACACAAAGTACCTTTTAGACAGATGTGAATGCTGATTTGACCGGTCTGTGGTGGCTTGTTCCTCATTCAATACCTGAACCACTCAAGTCCTACCTGGCCCCATGCTGTCTCAGGACCTCAGGATGTGGTTTGCTTTCCTTCCTAAAAAGCAAGAAAATTGGCTCCTCTCTGTTGGTTTCACAAGTTTATCATGTCTTTTCAACTAGACAGACATTTTAGGGCAAATTTTAATTCCTTTTGCATTTCTGTGCACTTGTGCTGTCTTTTTAAACACATGTGTGCAAATGGATAGGCTAGGAAGGGCACTATTCTTTGTCTAGGCTCTGTCTGCTAGTTTTCTGCTGTGACAAGGTCATTCCAGGAACACTGAAGAAAGATAATTCATTCAGGTACTTGGCTGTAGCCAACTCCCATTGTTGGAGTCAGATCTAGCACTTTGGCGTGCAAACCCTTGCAAGAACTGGCAGGTCTCAGGCTCTACCTGAAGCAATGCTTGGTCCTGCCTTAAGCAAACTGAGAATAGAACTGAGAACAGTCATGATTTTCTTATCTCTTTATCTTCAGTCTTTTTGAAGGTAGGGGGGAAAGTGCCAAGATCTGTAGTAAGACATAGAACCAAAGAATATACATAAAGGAAAATTTTCCTCTTCTCAGACCTTTGGCATGACCTACTTTAAAAGTTGCAAAATAAAAGGAGACAGATGTGGTGCTTCACATCATTCCAGTACTTGGGAGGCAGAGGCAAGGGGATTGCTCTGAGTTTCAGGCATTCCAAGCTAGCCTAGGCTATAGCCTAGAATGCTGTTTTTAAAAACCAGGAGGCGGTGGCTTACAATTGAAGAATCTTGAAACTGAGAGCAAGAGCTGTAGCAATCTTGAAAAATATTCACTAGTAAGGAAGAGGCAGGACCAAGTAACACTGCTCACAAGTGCCCCTCCTGTACCAGTCAGTGTTTGCGGCATAGATAAGGAAAGAGATGAAGCAACTGTCTAGTGGGACTCAAAACGGCAACTGTGATTTTAAAAAAAAAAAAGATGCTCATTAAACAGATTGCTCATAATATTACTTGAAACTGCAGAAGCTCGCAGTTTAAACCTTGGTATTCAGATCACTCTACGTAAACACAGCTTACTGAAAATTAACTGAAAATTTATGAATTTTGTCGTTTAAAAGGACTGCAGATAGTCCATGATCCTGAGATAGTATGTGAATTATTGTTCTCAAGTTTGGCTTCTTTTTTGTTTGTTTGGTTTTGCTTGTTCATTTTGGTTTTTGCTTTGAGATTCAAACTGGCCTGTAAAGCTCACCTTTGTTAGTGTAAACCTTAACTATGAAAGGAAATTACTAGAAGAAACAATTTTCTCTTTAAACAATTCAATAATTTTGTAAAGTAGTATATATGTTAGCTAAGATAGTGTTGTAAGATTATATATATATACATATATATATACATATATATTTATATACATGTATACTTATATATGTATATATATATACACACACTAAGGTCTGGTCTACAGTGTTCTACAAATTTCCTCTGCTGGCCTCACTTCCTTCCTCATTCTTCAAATACCTCAAAAGCAAAATATTTTGTGGAGATTTAGGAGTCTCGTGAGCATAGATTGTGTTAACCATCCCCAAATTAGAATGTCACTAATCTTGTTTTAGAACAATATTCCTTTTCAGTTGAGATTGTAGGAGAGTCTTTGTGCTCACAAACCAAGCCATTGCATTAGCTAAGTTCATCAAAATCTTCTAGACATTGGAATGTGAAAGGCAGAGCATCAGGGCAGCATTAAGTTCCCCAGTTAATTCCCCTCAGAAACATGGATTTGAGCCTCTCTCCATTTATAAAGATACTGTTAAGAGTTAAGAAACTGGGTGAGAGACTTGGGTATGAGGTTTGCAGGATGATAATAAGTAAAGAGACATTGAAGAAGGTAGGAACAGAATTTCACATCACCCATATCTCCCCTCCCAAATTCAGGTCAGCAAAGTACCAGATACCTGGGGTCTGACACTGCAAAGATATCTTTGGGTGTGTCCCATAAGTCCTGATTCCTTGGCTTGTACCAATGGACTGTGATCTCAGATCTGCCTTGGCTTCAGGCAGAAACTGAAACCTTAACAAAACGAAGTCTATTTGGCTACATCACTACAGCCTTGGGCTGTATTAAAACCTTGGTAGCTTCAGACTCTCAACCACACCCCAAGACTGAGTCAGCATCAGCAGGCCCAGGATTCCATCTCAGCATTTTAGCAACTACAGGAAGGCCATGTTTAAGACAACCCCACTACCATCATGGCCATCACAGTCCAGATACAAGGGATTATCAGACAGCTTACCTGGAATATCTGGATAGACTTACTGTTGAAAAGCTCTCCCACCTAAAGCCAGTCTTTAATGGGAGAGGTAGATTGTGTACCAATAATGATAGACTTTAATAGCACAGACATAATAGCAATAGGCAGATAATTAACAAGAAAGAATTAGATGTAACTATAATCCCAGCCAATTAGACCTAAAAGACATTCACAGAACATTCCAAAAATGGCTCAAAAATATACATTCTTCTTGAACATTCTCTAGGATAGGTTACATCGAGCTGCAGAGCAGTTTTAAACAAATATGGCAAGATTGAACTCATACCAATTATATTTTCTAACAAAAATGTTATAAGATTAGACATGGGTCAATAAAGAAATTGAAGGAGAAATTTGATTTCTGAAAACAAACAAAAAATGAAAACACAGTATGTCAAAATCTTTGGGATTTAGCAAAAGAAATTCTGAGAGGTAAGCTTATGGAAATAGATGCCTTCATTCAAACAAGAAAAATCATCTATCAGTGCATTTCAGTGTAAGAAAGTAAAACAAGAATAAACTAAGCCCAAAGGTTGAAGAAAGAAGAAAATGACAACCAGGGTAGAAAGAAGGAAGCAGAATGAGGAGAGGGCAAAGTGAGTTAAAAAGATGACATCAAGAAACACTTAGCTAGGGGGGAAAGGAGGAAGCTTAGGTGAAAACTCTTCAATACATGAAATTTACCAAAGTCAACTTATAAAATGGAAAATCTGAACAGAATAACAAGTGGGCAATGATCCAGTGTAGAGGGTTTTTGTGAGACAAAACAAAACAAAACAATCTAGAGATATCTGATGGCCCAGCTGCCAACTTCTACCAAACCCAAGCAAACAAAAAAACCAAACACCACAGATAATTCACAAAGCAATTCTTGTGAAATGCCTGAGAAAATTTAAAAGAATGAAATACTTCAAAATCATTCATTAGGCAAACATTATCCTGACACTAAAACTAGCTAAGGGAACAATGACAGGTCGGGGAGGGGCTGCAAACAGAAAGGGGAGAGCAGAGAAGAGAGAGAAAATAGAAACTACAGTCCAATATCTCTGATGAAAGAGAAAGTCTCAACAAAATAGAAAATTAAACCCATCACCACTGGTCCCACAGGACTGCTCAGCAGGTAAAGGTGTGTCCACCAAACCTGTTTAGCCACAGAACACACAAATTTGTCCTCTGACCTTCTTCATATTTATGCTAAAGCAGGCTTGCCACATCTCTCTCCCTGCCACACACATGTATTAAATCAAAATTTTTAAAAATGTAAAAAAAAAAAGTTAACCTACATTTGAAAGGGCTTATTTACCATGACCAAGGGAGATGCATCCCATACTTATAGAGTGGTTCAACATAGGAAAACCAGTAGACAAGATACACCATGTCAACGGAACAAAAGAACCACACCAGCAGACTATTAAGTACAGAAAAACGTATTTGACAGAATTTGATATCCCTGCACCATCAAATCTCTCAATGAGTTAGGTGTAGAGACAAAGCACTTCCACACAACAGAGGTGACATCCTCGAAGATGGTATGACATTCGGTGAGGAAATGGAAACACTCTCCTGTAAAAGGCAAGAAGGTTCCACTCTTGTACTTCCACTAAAGTGCTAGAAGTCCTAGCCTAGACAACTAGTCAAGAGAGAGAACATTCACATTTGAAAGTGGTTAAGTTGTTTCTGTTTGTATGTATGACCTTATATAAATAGAAAGCCCTGACATTGGCACTGGGCAGGAAGGAGGACTATTAGAGCTAATAAATTCAAGAAAGTTACAGAACACCAAGTCAATTACAAAAATAAATAGCATGTTATACACTGAGATACTGGGGCGGGGGGAACGACACTAAAAGAATCCCATTTACTGTGGCCACAAAATAATCAGGTATTTAGGATCTAGTTGTCAAGGAGGTGAAAGATCCCTATACTAAAAACTATAAACCATCAACAAAAGAAATTGAAAACGACACAAAAGTGTGGGGAAAAGTGTCTCCTCCCGGTTCTGGATACAGGCAGGATTTTCTCAACTCTCTGGCAAAAATATAACAAGACATACATATATATCAAATGCAATTCATATACCTGCAATAGCTTCTCCCCAATACTCAGTATAGCACTGTTCACAATATAAGATCAAGCTATGTGCCCATTAAAGAATGGATGGAAAAAATCTATACAAAGACATTATCTCAGTTAGGGTTACTAATGTGTCACCCATCATGACCAAAGCAACTTGGGGAGAAAAGGGTTTATTTGGCTTCTGTTTCCACATCACTATTCACCATTGAAGGTAAGTCTAACAGAAACTAAAACATGGCAGGAACCTGGACACAGGGGCTGACGCAGAAGCGATGGCGGAACGAGTGCTTCTTAGTGATATGCTCCTCATGGTTTGCTCAGCCTGTTTTTGTACAGAACCCAAGACCGGCAGCGCCTGGATAATCCAACCCACAACAGATTGGATGGGCCCTCCCAAATCAAGCACTAATTCAAAGAGTGGTCCCACCCTTGCCAATGGGCAAAGAGACACCTTGTTGGTGGTGGTGTTGGCCTCATATTAGTCAGGGGCAGAGCAGATGACAGTCCTTTGTTCATCCTAGTTTGATGCCTGGCTTGTTGGCCAAAGCTGTTTTATGCTTAGGACTCATAAAAATCAAATCAAATCCAGGCATTATAGCATGAGAGAAGGAAGACAGACAGAGACCTGTGTACTGCCCTGCCACCCACAGACCTGCTCTCCAGCAAATGGCACTGGCAGGCCTTAGACACCTACTTGACACCACGACACAAAGCACAGACTGAGGATGCCCCTCAGTGGCCTGCCAGTTGCATGGCCATCCTGCAGTGGGAGCCACCACTGTGTGTGAGTATGTGATGGACAGACAGTATGAGAGAAAGAGAAGTGGAGCATCTTAAGCATTATGAAGAGAGAGAGAACTGGAGACTCGAGAGCAGAGAGGAGTAGCCTGTGAGTGGCTAGCTCTGCCACCACGGGCCATGCTGAAGTCCCAACATGAGCTGCCTCTGAGAGCTATGCCTGGGTCCCAGGCTACACAGCAACAGGAGTCAGTGTAGATGCCTGTGGCTCATGTCACCTCTAGAGAACATGAGGACATCTCTGATTAGGTCAGTCACTGGGGACCACATGCATGTCCAGGAGCTGTGCAGAATTGGTCCCGCACCTCACTGGCTGCAGTGCTCTGGAGAGCTAGCCTCATCTCTCACCTGTGGCATCATACAGGAAAGCAGGCACTGTACGTAGCCCAGGCATTGCAGAGATGATTTGACACCTCCCCCACCCACCCACCCCCCGCTGCCACCTCAGGCAGTTGGGAAAGCTGACCTCAGAGTCATGAGCTTGGGAGAGCTATCCCTGTCCCTTCCTAGCTGCAGCTCTTAGGAGAGTGGGTTCTGCACCTCATTTGGACATCACAGCCTAGTTGACCCTGGTGGTCGGGTGCAGGCAAGCCAGCCACAAGGGTGAAAGCACAGAAGAGGTGGTCCCACCACTAGTCTGTAGTCTGCTGTGAGGTGGCATAGGTGATGCCTTCCTCCACCTCACCCTCCAGTCCCCATCTGTGGCATTTGGGAGAGCTGGCCCTGCCCCTCCAGAGCTGCAGCCCTTGGGAAATCTGGCTCAGTAACTCTCCTGGACAGCAAAATAGGGCTGGGGTTGGCTAGTAGACTCTGTCATTTTTATAATACTATGTAACTGGTAGATTATTGTTTATTCTCCCCCAGATTTCTGACTACATTGACCGCTAAGGTAACTGTAGCTTGACAGCTAGGAAACAGATCTCTAAACTCAGATTCTAGCAACTCGGTCAGACGTAAGCTTTCACAGATGTAATCTGTTACTTCCTTACCTAAACTCGGGTTCCATTGACTAAATGCTTCGTATTTCCTCTTCTGGCAATGCTGCTGTCCTAACGATATCTGAGTTCTGACTGTGTATGTTCCATTCATTAAATGCTTCATATTTCCTCTTCTTGATATGCCACTGTCCTAACATTATTTAAGTTCCTATAAATTTGCCTATCTCTAATGAAACATTCCGCTATATGGTCCAACTTATTAAT
The DNA here is from genome assembly GCA_019843965.1 of Rhynchomys soricoides. Lineage (NCBI taxonomy): Eukaryota > Metazoa > Chordata > Mammalia > Rodentia > Muridae > Rhynchomys > Rhynchomys soricoides. The sequence continues at coordinate 4,521,684 of JADRCH010000105.1, read as the reverse complement.
CATAAATTCTTGTTCCTTCTGCTCCACAAAAACCTCATCTTAAAGCTCATGTTGTTAACTCATGTTGTCTCTTTTATAAACTTATAAGCTACAGAAACCCACTCAGATCTACCTTTCATGGACCAAATAGACTCCACCCAGATAAGTACACCTGCCTAAAGTTCCCACCTACTACCTATTCCAGAGGATGGAATCCCTCTTGGTTTCAAATGTATATCTTAAGAAAACAAATTTTTCTTTTGCCCAAATATGTACTTAATCTTATTCTCTACCTATTTTGTGTGTGTGTGTGTGTGTGTGTGTGTGTGTGTGTGTGTGTGTGTCTGTGTGTGTCTGTGTATGTTTCAGCATCTTATCAAGTCCAGGTGCTTATGATATCCAGGACAGCTCTAGAGAAGCTACCTACAGATGTTCCAACCTTCTCTCACAGACACAGACGCTAATACTGGACCTGTTCCTTCTGATCTATCCACAGACGGTTCCATAGATCCTAAACAGCAAGGAAACAGCCAACTCTCCTAAGACTGGACAAACATGCCATATCCATTCTTCAAGGTTCCCTAGAGACACAACACCCCAGTGCCAGCAGGAAGTAGCCAGATATCATAGTGACCCTATTCCTGCTCTATCATCACCTTTTTCTAATTTTTTCTTTTTTAATTAAACCAAAATGGGGGAGTGTTAGCATTCTGTCTAAGCTCCACCTAGCAATAGCTGGGTAGGCCTGATCCATGATAAAAGGGGCTTCTTACTCCCTCCTTGCTCTCTTGTCTTCTTGCTCTTTGAATTGAGGTGACCTTGGTGGGGTCAGATGCCTTCTGCCCCTCTTTCTTTGCCACCAGAGACAATTGAGGAAGCTGATCACAGGAGTCATGAGAGTGGAAAAACTGGCCCTGACCCTCACCAGCTGCAGCACTCAGGAGAGCAGGCCCTGAACCTTGCCTGAGCAGCACAGCAGGCCTGGCCCTGGCCAAGGGGGTGCAGGAGAGTTGGCCCTGCTGCCACTTTTCTGCCATGAGAGGGCATGGGTGTGGGAGTGATGCCTTCCCCCTTCTCTTCTCACCACCTGCAGTGTTGGGAGACCTAGCCTTGGGGTCTTGAAAGCAGGAGAGCTAGTCCTGCCCTTCACTGGCTGTAGCACTCTGGAGAGCGAGCCCTTCACCTCACCTGGGCAACAGAGGGGAGCTGAGCCTGATAGAGAAGGCACAGGTGAGTCACCCTGAGAGTGTGAGAGCAGGAGAGCTGGCCCAGCCCCTCACAGGCTGCAGCACATGGGAGAGTGGGCCCCAAGCCTTGATGGGCACACCGGAGCTGGCTTGGGAGGCATGAGTGTGGGTAAGCTGGCCCCAAGGGCATGAGAGCTGACCCTTCCCCCACCCCTGCTGATGGTGGCATTGGGTGGCCTAGCCAGAGCAGTGCTGGAGAGCTTGCCCTGATGGTGTGGATAAGGGAGAGCTGGTGGGCTGACCAGTTCAGCTACCACCCAAGCCCAGACCCAGGGCACTGAGTTGGTCCACTCTAAAATCTTCATCAAACCAATGACTCACTGTAATGAACATTTGCAAGTGAAGATGTGTAGACAGATTGGTGTATTGTGGGACACACTGTGACACACTTCCACAGTGAGATGTTTAGTATGCTGAATAACAACAACAAACAAACAAACAATAGCAAAATACCCTATAGACTTTTCTCCGGCCCAATCTTATGGAGGCATTTTCTTAATTAAAGTTTCCTTCTCTCTGATGATTCTAGCAACATAAATCAACCCAGAGGACAGATTCTTGTGACATAAGATAGGCAGAGAAAGACGTATGTGACGTCTTTAAAAGATCCATCTCAGAGACAGTAGAATGGCAGTTAGCAGAAGATGAGGTGAGGAATGTGAAAACCAAGAAAATATGGACAGAAAATTAGAATGGAAGAGAAAGGACAAGTCCCAGGTATCTACTCTACTTCATGGAGGTTGGTGAGAACATGCCCTTGAAGAATGCTGAGTGAATCAGGGTTCTCACCACCAACGGGATGCCCTCGCAGAATAATGCTTGTGAGCCATCATGACAGAACATGAGTGTGGTAAATGCATGGCACTCTCTCTGTCAATAGAAACAACTCAATTAGTATTTCGAAAGTATGACGTAAATGCTACTAACCAAAATGTTTACAACATTACCGAGTAATGTACATAAAGCTGTAAATATATTTCCATAGTAGCTTTTTATTTTTTTAAAAAAATGGCTTTTCTAGACAGAGTTTCTCTGTGTAACATTAGCTGATCTGAAACTTGCTCTGTAGACCAGGCTGTCCTTGAATTCATAAGAGAGCCACCTGCCTCTGCCTCCTGAGTGCTGGGATTGAAGACATGCACTACCAGTACCCAGCAATGCCACAGCCTTTATTTCATATGGAATTGGGAGGGGGAAGCTTGCTGTATGATCAGCTCACAGTAAATGACATGTATGGGATTGGCTCCTATGTATGTGTTTGCCTGCAAAGCTATCACCACGTCCACACTATCTGCCAAGCTTCACTGTCAGGAGTCTCAGCCCCCAGACCTTGTCACTCCTTTTTAGGAATTTGTTCAGAAAGTCCTATTTTTACTCATTTTAAAAATTCCATTCAACAAAATTCCCTTTTTTTTTGGCTGCTTGGGATATGTTGGTATGTCACCACTGCAGGGGAGCTGCAAGGATTTTTCTTACTCCATTCAGCTACTATGCTGTTAATGGAAACTACTAAATCATTTCATTTTATTGTTATTACAAGCACAGCTGCTGTAACATTTGTATTTTTAAAAAAGTCCCAAACTTGTAACTAAAGAAGGCTTCTGTCCTTTTTGGCAAGTAAAGCAGCTGTGGTTGATGGCTCTGGTCCTAAACACAGGGAGGAAATGTCTCAGAGGTTATTTTAGATCAGAAAGGAAAACAGAGTCAGAGCAGGTACCTTCAAGCTCCAGAACATTGAGGGGCCCAGCACTGTTTAATAGCCCACCATCTGCCAATTACTCTCTTCTGTCTAAGCTAGCTCCTTCTGGCCTCACTCATTTGAGACCAAATATCATGAACTATCATTTTTGCCACCCAAAACACCTTAAGCCATAATTGGAACTTCTTTGAAGGAATGTTTTTGGAATCTTTTGGATATTTCACTATTACCCCCATGCAAAGTAGCCCTAAGCATATACAGTTGCCTTGGAAATTCCTGTTGTTCATGAAAGAAAACAACACTAACCATTTGCCAGCAGCACACACTTGGAGAATGGGATGGAAGTGAGTTGTTCTCCATTCCCTTTGCAGAAGCAAACATCTACAGTTTCAAATCATTGCTCTTATCATAAGTTTCCTCTACTTTATCATATCTATAACAACATTCTTTTCCTCTCTGACTAAACTGATTGCTATTGGGATGTCTATGTAAATGAGTAGAGTTACTCAGGTTTAATTGAAAGACTTGGGAGACACTTGGGAGACATTGTAAATAACGTAACCATTGCATAATTTATTTACCTAAGAATACCCAGGCTGGTGAACTCACAGCTAAGCAATAGTCTCACAAAGGTTAAATTCTAAGTGGTCAGTGATCACTTAGCCAAAATATACCTACAGAGGCCATTCTTGAACACGATTCACTCCAAGTCACCAGCCTCAGCATTTGACCTTTATTCTTTCCTTTTAAGTGTCTGTGTTCAGCACTTGGCTTCTTGTCTCATCATCAAAGCCATGATAACTTTTCTAAAGATAAATATTAATACCCTAGCCAAACACATGTGCTCTGCAGAATTCAGAGAGCTAAGCATTAGTTAGGACTCATCCGTAAATACTCCAACCTCAGAGCACTTATGATCAAACAAGAGGCAAGTGAGCTAACAGAGGATAAAAACACAGAAGTGTATTGATCGAAGTGGAAGACTATTTTGCACAATAACATCTTTTGTTTTCAAGTGATTATTACCTGGAAAATGCTTCCTCAAATGTTTGCAATATGGATACGTTTGTCTTCATTGACTAGAAAAGGAACTTCAGACTTATAAGACTAAGTGATTTACCCGAATATTATGTAATTACTAACTGTAAGACAAGGCTATGACTAAGTACATATAAATATCCAACTTTTGGTCAGTTGTTTAATTTTGTTATTCAACCTAGAAACAATCTGCAGGCATCCTCCTTAACTTCTACTCTGTCTCTTAATGCTAATATACAGCTTCGTGTCTCTATCTCTAGATCTATCTATCTATCTATCTATCTATCTATCTATCTATGCCAACATAATTTCTGCCCATTTTACTACTTTGGAATTTCAGATGTATCCAGAATTGATTTACAAATCTTCTACTCTGTCTATACAACTTTTCATCAACGTAGAAAGAGTTGGTTAAAAGAAAATAATCTGAGGTTTAATTTTTATCTCACCAGATATCCTCACAAAAATATACAAGTACATAGTCAGATTCATTGCATTTATGTGTCAGAATAAATTTTTGTCAAGAAAGACACTGAAAATTAAAATAGTTCATTCAGCAGAAGTTTACAGATCTATGACCACAATGAGTGACTTCTGGACTCAGCTAACTGGTCCTTCAAGGTCAAAAGTCTAGCTTCAATAGAAGACAGCACTAGAGGTGTCATAGAGTTGACATCCTTGACACAATGTTCATCCTAGTTAGAGTTTCCCCAAAGAAACAGGTGGCTCACTTTGAGTGTTTATCAGATTGCTGTGACCTCTTTTTATTATGTGAAATTTTATGATAAAATCCCACTTAAGCTATTGTCTTAGTCAGTGTTCTATTGTTGTGAAGAGATTCAATGACCATGGCAACTCATTTTAAAAAGCATTTAATTGGGGATGTGTATAGTTTTAGAGTTTAGTCCATTATCATCATGGCCAAAAGCATGGTGGCACACATAATGTCATGGTGGTGGAGCAGTAGAGTTCTACATTTGGATCCTGAGACAGCAGGAAGAGAGAAACTCTGGGCTTGGAAATGGGCTCTTGAAAACTTCAAAGCACATCCCCAATGACACACTTCCTCATACAAGGTCACACTTCCTAATTCTTTCAAACATTTCCACTTCCTGTGAGGCTATGGGGCCCATTTTCATTCAAACCGAAGGAAACACTTTTATTTATCAATAGAAAAAGACTTCAACAGAGTGGTAAGAAGAGTTACTGAAACCTAAGAGAATTCATTAGGAGATACATGGGCACAAGTTGCTTTCACTTCTCGGTAAAGACAATACTGCCAGATGATGTTGACTTGAGAATCAAAATTTGCAAGGGACCCTGGAGATAGAATCTTTGGTGGTAGAGAAATAGAGAGTTTAGCTAGTACAGTCCCATAACCAGGAGATAACAGGGAAGCATAGTAGGCTAGCATTTTGATTGACTCTTCTGTCCTTCTAATCTGAACTGAAGATAGGAAAAGGAGCTCATGTGTTGAGTTCACAGAGGCCGGGCCTTCAAGACTGTGGTGGTTTGAAAGAGAATGGCCCATAGGCTCATATTTTTGAATGCTTGGTCACCAGAGAGTGGAACTATTTGAAAGGATTACAAGGATTAGGGACTTGTTAGAGGACATGTGTAACTGAAGGTAGGTTTTGACATTTCAAAAGGCCTAGCCCAGTCTTCCTCCCTTCACCCTCCTCTCCCAGATTAGAATTGTAGTCTCAACTACTTCTCCAGCACCATGGCTGCCATGCCTGCTGCCATGTTTCCCACCATGATGAAATGGACCAAACCTCTAAAACTGTAAGCAAACCCCCAATTAAATGCTTTCTTTTGTAAGAGTTGCCTTGGTTATGGTGACTCTTCACAGTAATAGAACACTGACTGAGACAGAGACACAGGAAAGAAAGACAGGGCGACTGTGCTGAAGATTCAGGGCTGAGTCAGAATGAATGCATCTTCTCAGGTTGGATGCTCTTAATATTTTTTTCTGTTGCTTCCAGATAACCTTCTTGAAGAAATTTTATCTAAGAAGATAATAAACACAGGACATGGGTAAGCTTTGGCCAACAATGGGGACTACCAGTACTGTTCACCTTTATGACTTGCCTCTCTGTACAAAGCACTTACTTTTATAAGAAGAGATAGAAAAGAGTGTAGGGTGAGCTTTTCACTAAGAAAAATTTCCAGTTATAATGAATGGCTCAGGGTTTGCAAACACAGTTGGTGGCTGGAAATAGGTTGTGGAGCCAATGGGGTTATATATCCCCATGACTGGCCTCTTAAAAAAACTTCCTGGGAAACTGTGAACTTCAGTCCTTATTCTCCTGACAAGGACAAATGTATGATTTGTCTCTGTGTGACTTCATGTACCAGTCTGAGGACTGTCATTAATTACATTTCTTCCAATGGGAAGGAAATAAAACCCTGCTCTCCCTTCCACCTGTTTGTTCTTGCTTTAAGGTTCTTTCATGTATATAGACCTGTTTTGGTTTTGTTTTATTTTCTTGTTCTTTCAAGACAGGGTTTCACTGTGTAGCCTTGGCTATCCTGGAACTTGATTTGTACACCAGGCTATCCTGGAACTCACAGGAGTGTCTCTGCCTCCTTAGGCTGAGATTAAAGGTGTGTGCCAACATACCTGGCTACATATAAGCCTATTAAGGGAAAGTTTTAAACACAGATCCATAATGTTAAAAATAAAGCACCAGTGTCCCTGAGTAACATCAGAAACTCTACCCATGAAATTTCACCAACATAGCCACCCAAATGTGAGCTGAACAAGGACACCAATGAGCAAACCAGAATGAACAGAGAAAAACCCATGAGATCTCAACCCTGCACAAAGATAACACAGGTAACTGAGGAAAGCTGGGAGTAGAAAAGGTGGTTCTCCCAAGAGATGAACACACCAAGTAGTTGTCCAGTGCCAAAAAGTCATCCCTGAGAACATACATAGAAGTAATATTATGTAGACCCAACAGATTATAATTGGAAATACAAACACACATATACATGCATCATGCATACAATAACAGCATGAAAAAAGACCATGAATTAAAAGAAGAGTGGGGTTTGATATATAGGAGCGTTTGAAAATAGAAAGAGAGGGGAGAAATGTAATTAAAATACAATCTCAAAAATGAAAAAAAAGTAAGGAACCAAACAGTCCCATCAACTGGGGATGAGTTGTTAAAAATACTTGAGCCCATGAAGATTATTTTCCTTCAAGCCACCACAGGATGATGATGATGGTGATGATGATGATGATGAAGAGGAGGAGGAGGAAGAGGAGGAGGAGGAAGAGGAGGAAGAGAAGGAAGAAGAAAACATGATGATGAAAATAGATAGATAGATTAAATGGTAGATACATGATAGATTAAAAAAGTGACAGATAAGTGAATCATTGGTAGAGGAGAGAGAGAGAGAGAGAGAGACAGACAGACAGACAGACAGACAGATTCTGGGCATGATGTGACTGAAGCAAGAGGACCATGCATTCGAGGCTACCCTGAATCACATAGCAAGACCTTATATATAAAAACCTGGAGAGAGTCAGAGACATTAGAAATATATACTGACTCATATGCATTCATATATTCATTGATATAGTTATATAAGTCAGTCAGACTTCTAATGGCTTTACTTAATTATTTTCAACATTATAAAAATGATAGGCATTCCTGAGAGGCTACCCTTTTGATTTTAATCTTTTAATCTTTTTCAAAACTAGCAATATATAGTACAATATCCTATTGTGATTTTGGGTATTAGCAGGAAGCATCAGCAAGCAATCAGCCCTTCCATCATGAAAATAACCAACTGAAACTGTGTTGCCTGACAGTTTGGGATACAAGCATTTAATAAATTATCTAAGTAATGAATTCTTCATTTTAAAACCAGTTTGCAGCAGATGATTTTGCCCAATGCGATCAAGATGAAAGGGGAAAGACAGTGCAATAATACATTTGCCACATTATATGATATGTTTTCCATGCTAGATTGAAAGCAAAGTTCAATCAGCTTGATTCTTAAAGGCCTCTCTATGTGAAATGAGTGAAGTCTTATTGAAAATCATTGAGAGAACAAAATGTTGAAATTCAAATTACGTATCTGTTCAATAATAATCGTAAACCTGGTTTAATATAGATATAAAAGCAAGAATCTCTCTAACAATAGCAGAGAAGAGATTCTTCAGAGGAAATACAATTTTCTCCAAATATTCTCACATCCTGTGGTTAACTATTACAGCTTTATTTTATGCAGCTCCAAAGGCAGAAGAATAACAAAGAAATACAATTCCCTGGTAAACAGAGAAGATACTCGTAGCAATCTAAACTCTTAAGATTCTAAATCGTGCTCACAAATATTGATTTCTCTATTGTTCAATGTGTGACATGGAACTTTGATGAGAAGATTAAAGATAATTATATATTAACCATCATTGCCACTTAAATATAGTCCCTGAGTATTATTCTCACCTTTGTAAGTTTGACAAGGTGTGTGTGTGTGTTGGAAGAATTATTTTTGTACACTGAAACACAAATCATGATAAACTTGGATATCTGACAATCAATAGCATACTCACCAGGTAATTTCCATCTTAATTGCTAACATGTAGAGAAAGACTACTTGAAGTCACTATAAACCTAGAGCTTTTAGGAACTCTGGCTTTGAAAACAAGGGGCAAAACATCCCCCACAGAGCTGTGAGCTTCCAGATCTGCCAGTTCACCCATTAGACCTGGAATGCCCACGAGTCGAGGACTGCCAACACTAGACAATCTACTTCCCGCCTACTTATAGTTTCTATAACAGCAAGCAGATGGTTGGTAGTCAGTGTGCTTCCTATCAGGCACAACAGCAGTTAAAACAAATGGGTGTTTGGTGGGCAGTAACAGTATGCTAAACAATTTCCATGTACAAGCAGGAGAATTATTTGAAGCACAAAAGACTCCCCCCAAATACTGAGGACCCTGAAAGATTCTGGAGGCATTCCAACATAGATAAGAGCAAGCACTCAGCAAACATGTTCTTAGTTTTAATACCCTAATATTCTAAGATCTATTGAGAGCCCTGGAGAAATTCACTTGGTGTGACAACAGAACTATCCAGTGTTCAGGCTCTTGGATGTGACAAACATTTTCACTTCTTTTACTTTTGCCACTCCTACTTGTTTCTAAACAGCCATCCTCTCTCAGTTCTCAGTTGGACACTCAGTACAAAGTGCATTTCTCATTGTCCTTCAGAAATACGTTCGCTGATATCATCAACATTTTACCAGTAGATTGAAAGCAGAAGTGTATGAACTTTTAAGACATCCCCTCAAGAGAATACAGACTCAACAGCCACTGATGATTCCAGTCATCTTTGTAGTTCAAGGTCAAACTGCACAGGAAGACTAGAGTTGAAAGACTGAAATGGTGTGTTTCTAATGACCATTGGTCAGCTCTATCCAACCTGTACACCTTAATCTAGACGTTCAAAGGATAAATTATTGAGTATTTTAAAAAATAATTTTCTGCTACATGCAACTAAATCTAACCTTAAATAATACAGAACTCATTGTCATTGTCAAATATGGGCAGACATGTTTTTCAGAAGCAAAAGGTGTTCTTTCAGTCCACAGAGTTTTCCTTGAGAAACCAGAGCAAAAGGCTGAAGAGATCAATGGCTCAGCAGTTATCAGCACTTGCTGCTCTTTCAGAGGACCTGGGTTCAGTTTCCAGCATCCACGTGGTGGTTCACAACCATTCAAGGCTCCAGTTCCAGGGGGTTTAATGCCCTCCTATGACCTTTGTGGGCACTAAGCATGCAGATGCTACACAGACATCCATGAAGATCAAACATCCATATGTGTAAAATAAGGTAAATATATAAAAAATAGTTTAAGGAGAGGGAAAGAAACAGACAGAGGAAAGAGAGAGAAGAGAGAGAAAGAGCATGGAGACAGAGAGAGGGGAGAAAGACTCTCTCTCTCTCTCTCTCTCTCTCTCTCTCTCACAGACACACACACACACACACACACACGGGGGGGGGGGTAAGTGAATCTGTGAGCAAAATTGTTGAGTCAGGTAATTTATTGCAGTTAGACTTCAGGCTAGTTTATACCAATAATTTAGTTTCAAATTATTTGTTTTCAATTCATTCCTCAGCTCATTGTAATACCCACCACATTGCCACCACCCCTCCCAAATGTTTACAAGGGTATGCCTGGCTGGATATTGGATGGTAATAATTGGAGTTATGACGATTTTCATCAGGAGGCCACAGATAACAAGAGATGAAACCGCTCTATAATGTACTGCTTCACTCTAATTAGTTTTATATTTCTGGCCTCATTTATGCAAATACTCGGGAAAATCAGATATGTGGAATCAGACTATTAAAGGACAAGGGGAATAAACTGAAATGGAGTTATCAACTAAAGGTCTGTAGTGGCTCTTGGGTTTCCCTCAAACTCTAGTGTTCCCAGAAAGATTGTGCTTTGGTGAACACCTGAATTTATTTTTTCTTTGATAATTTGTCCTTTATGGTCTTAAAATAAATAAGGCAGGTCACAGTCTACAACTGCCTTCTGAATCACCACAACTCAAACGTCACTGGTGGCTATTTGCTTCATTGATGGTAATGTAATTCAATATTTGAGTTAGGCTCAGACATAGTTTAGATTATGCTGATCAGAAGACAGTTTGGCGAAAAGAGAATGTAAATTTTGCTGAAGTAACAAAAACAAAAACAAACTTTTAATGCTGTCAGATAATGGCAAACCGCTGTTGGTATTTAAAGTGTCTTGTTCTTGGGAAGAACATTCCCATATATTATCTAAAGATGATTTAGAAATCTTCCCAAATTAAAAATAATTTCAAGCACAGTACTTGCCACATTTGACATTTCTGTCATTTCCTGGAGTCAATGGGTATCTTCCTACATATAAATTTTCAGGGCCAAATTGCGTAATCATCAAGGGATTCTGGGAAAGAGCACTAGTCCATCCTCTGATCTGTTTCTCCACATTCCTATGCAGAGCCTGCTTCCTTGGCCATCTGGAATTCTCTGTGCTTTCACTGTGGCTCACTGCTGCAGACTGTGCCAAAGCTGCTTCTACTAGTCTGCACTCTACAAATCTCTACCTTCAAAGAGGTTACCAGGTTTGGGCAACCATCCTGTCAACCCCAACTCATTTCCAGCGAGGTCAAAAGTATTTTAATCCTTAAACTTGTCATGCCAGCACACCCTGTGATGAGGAACATCTTGTTCAATGAGCAAAGAATTCCCAACAGATTCAGTTTGCAAAAGTCATAATTTGTCCTGAAATACTTGACTATTATTGTTTGTCCTCCAGAACACACTTCTCAAATCTTCCCAGGAGATGGGATCTTTTAAGACATTTGAAGAGTTGAGAAAATAAGGCTATTTTAAAAAAGTTCTTCAAATCTGAAAATGGACAAATATGTTTAGATTATTTTTTTAATTAGAAAAATATTATAAAGGGCTCAGCAGTTGAGAGCACTGGCTGCTTTTACAGAAGACCAGGGCTTTGATTCTCAGCACCAATATGGCAGGTAATAACTTTATGTAACTTTAGTTTCAGAGGATCTGATACCCTCTTCTGACCTCTGTGGGCACTGTATACCCATGTAAGCAAAAACATCTATACACATAAAATAAAAATCAGCATCTCTTTAAATTTTTAAGATAACTCTGAAACATTAAGTTTTTATATAAAATAAAATTCAAATGTCACTGCTAGATCACTTTAATATATCAGAAACAATACCAACCTTAAGATTTTCAATTTTTTACATTATTATTTCGTGAGTATATGTGTGTGAGAGGAATTTGTGTGCATGTGTGCAGATCCGTGCATGACACAGGACACATAGAGGTCAGAAGATAATTTTAGGGAGTCTGTTCTCCCCTTCCATCATGGGTTCCCAGCGATTGAACTCAGGTTACCAGTTTTGAGCAACCATCCTGGCAGCCCCACATCTTAATGTTTTGACATATTTACTGTGATATTCTTTATTATCTGTCTAGGTTTTGGGATGCTCAAGTAAACTGTCTACTGTAACTTTGCTTCTGGTTACAGTACAGTTGTTATGGTTCCAAGAATATCATGGTCCCAATGTTTTGTCCATCAACATTAATTAAAAGCTGTGCTTAACTAAGTGTTATCTATGCGTTGGGTATCATCATTGTGTATCCCCTTGAACTTTGCATGTTAGTATCTTGGCTTCAATGTAGTACTGTTGTCATAGAAGAATCTTTTGGAGGGAGGGCCTAATGGTCATGTCAGTAGAGGCAAAACCTTTGAAAGAGTTTAAATCAGTGTTCTTGTTACACATGCGCTCCTGTGAAGTTGTGTTGTATTTTTGAATCCCTCTGGCTTTCTATCTTGCCATATGACTACCCTCTTGCAGGTGTTTCCACCAGAATGTCACCCACCATGTTGGAACATAGCCAGAAGCCACTCTCCAGAATAGATCTCTAATCTTTATATATTACCCAGCCATGGGTATTTTGTTACAAGAAAAAGCAGAATGACACTGAAGATTTGAAGTTCTGGTATTACAGAATCAACTGACAAAATCCAGTCACATTGGTTCCAGATCATCAAAATATTGACCTCATGAAGTGTTTCTCACTATCGTTGTCTACTCTAGCCCTGCCTTAAGTAGAAACATATTTGGAGAAGATAATAACACTTTCTGGTGAGAATAAATCAGGCAGTTTCTTTGCATGTCAATAAGAAACAAATTATGTAGGTGTTTGAAGAAACTTGTTCTTACTGATCAAGATAGCAGATATACGTGTAGAGGTCTTCTTACTCACCTGCATGACATCATGTTCCTGTTTTACAGACATTCTTGGCTAGGGCTTCCTACTTCCCAGATATTGGTAATCATAACCAACACCTGCTTACTTTTTTTATCTATAGATTACTAGTTTTCATTACTGTGTCCAACTCTTGCAGAACACATGGGGAAGGCTTTGTTAACAAGAGTTCATGGTGTGTTAGTAATAGATTCTATAAGTCTAAACTGTGGAGTACATCTATTACCTGATCATAGCAATTCAGAGAATTCTTGTTTGAGAAACAAGAGACAAATTTGCACAGAACAACAAAGTTGCTACTTCTGTTAAAGGAAAGTCGTTGATCTCATTCATGCCCAAGCAGACTGATAACGATTGACGCTCATGATAGTGCCTCTCATTTGGCACCAAGAAGGTACATTTGCATCATTCTCTGACAAATGGAATGGAAGTCATGAATGTAAAAAGTGCATGACAAGGCATAAATGTATGCCAAAACCCACAAAATTACAATAAAATAGCCCAATTCACATTTTCTTAGCTTCTTCTCAAGAGTTTACCAAACTCAGAATTTAAGGAAGTATTATTGTGTGGCTAGTTATTATCGGTGGCCGAGAAAACCCCTTGATTTGTTGAGATGAGTTAGAAGGTGTCTTGAGCTCCAGGGCACTCAAATTCTAGGTTTCCCTCCACTATTAGATATGAACAATTTGATTAGTGTAACTTAGACTTTATTGCCACCTCTTGCTTTTCAATTTTGAACTGAATAGTATAATTTGGATTTTTCAGCAATGTGGGGGCCTGTAACTTATTTTCTCTCAACTCCAGAGTTTAGATCTAAAAATAGGAAGATATGACATTATAAAGCATCTTGAGTACATTCAGACATCAAAGATCCAAGAAAGACAAGGATGCTATTCTCTCACAGAACAGAGAGTAAAATTTGCCATGATGGTTCATGATGTTCAACACTTCATGACAACCAGTTTCTTGCCAAGACTGCATGGTCCTCTTGTTGGAGAGAAAGTAATAAAGGTCATGAAATGAGTGATCAGATATGACATGGATAAGATCTACTAGGGCAGTGAAGTAGTAGTTTCATTTTGTCTATAAAACAGTGAGGCTCACTGCTATAAACTATGTCCCTAATAAAATACAAACAGAGCGTTAGAAGGTAACATAAGAAAATGCAATTTTAATATTCATGTCATGCTTCTAGTCACCCTTTTATTCCATTTCTCTCCAGCAGAAAGATCATGCGGTCTTAGTTAGTATAGCCCGGTGGATTTCTTTCTCCACTCCTAAGCTGTGATGGGACGCAGAATTGTGGTACATGAGAAGCACAAGGCTGGTGAGACCAGTTATGGTGGCTTCCATTAGCAGTGTGGCCTGTGCTCACTCAAGCAAATTAAGTAAGGAGTTGGTGGACACATCTGGGTGAAAAAAACTGTTTTGTGGTGGTGTGTTTTCCTTGCTTCTTGTTTTAACACACGAAGTATGCTTTATTTTATGAAGTAGCTATCATTTGCTTTTGAATATTTCTACTCTATGAACATTTCTCCATTCCAGCCATGACCATTAGTCATGTACCAGGTCAAATTTATTAACATGGGTTTCAAATGAATTATTAAATTTCGATAAGTGTTTGAGCTGTAAATTCTTTGTTCTTATAAATTATACTGCTATGACAGAAACTTACTCATTCTTGAAAAATTGCTATGTTCTCCATATTGACTAAAAAGATCTGTCATTTGATAATCAGATCTTAGTGTTATTCACAAATTGCTCATAGGACAATTTGTGGTTCCTTGTTACACAGTGAATATGTGTTAGTTTTATTTCAAGCAGTTCTATTCTAACTTATTCTCCAAGAAAAATGATATCCAGTATCTTACTAGGTATTTTCAAAGTATGAATCAAAACTCACACGTTACCTCCATTCCTGGCCTTCAAAGAGAAAACTCATTCATTCGAGACTCAAACATCACTTGCTTTTGCCATAAAATATTGTTACTCACACAGGATGTGCTGGTTAAATAAACCCTTCTGTCAACAAGCATTTCATGAATTATTGCTATGTGGTCAGTGATGTTACAGTAGATGATTGTATGTTTTTGTTAACCAGAAGCATTTACAAGTGTCACTGAAAGTTTAAAATGCCATCTTTTATGGATTTACCAGGAGAAACCAGTCACTGGATCTCTGTTTTTCTTTCTTCTTGGTTGTCATGCCTCCTCCTCTCTGCCCACCCCTGAACCAAGAAAGGTCCTATCAGACTTTGGCCTTTCTGTTTCAACACCAAATTCCTTTAAAGGAGAATATTTGTCCCATTTTAATCAGAAGTCTTCACAGCCCCTGACTCACTGTTTTAAGAAGGTGATTTTCCACACTACAGACATGTTTGTGATAGAGGCAAGAAACTCTTTCAGAGGAAAGTCTCCCTAAGTTTTGGGCTGCAGGTCAATGGGAGAGAGTGGAGCTAGCATGCAAGGTGACCTCAGATCAATCTCTAGCACAAAATGTAAAATACCCAGGGAGAAATCTACCTGTGCTGGAGTTGATACTATGTACACGTGAATTATTTATGCCAGCATATACTCTTTCATATAGATTAGTTGTATTGTCTTCAACAAAAATATTTCTTACTAATCTATAATTGATACACAAGGTCAAGCAGATTCAAGGACCCACAAATGTCCAACAAATTCATTTCAAAGTAGATTACAATATTTTGATAGAGGTAATGTTGAAATACATGAGTATACTTTAAATTTTCTTTGCATTGCATTGCTTCTTCTAACCTCAGTTTTCAGTAACTTACAGAGGAAAAAACTCACATGTACAACATTAAAGAGACAGTTCAAATGCTTATAAGTCAGCTCATGCTGCAGCCCCTGTAGTAAGTCTCTATAAATTTTCCCCCAAAATAGTGTCTGTGAATTCATAGACTTAGTTCAACATTAAAGAGATAAAATCAAAAGTTTATGTGTCAGGTTATGCAAAATTTCCTGTAATAAATTTCTACAACTTTTTTGCCCAATATAGTTTCTGTATAAACTTAGCTTCAGGCAAAATAGGTTACAACACCCAAGCTTTCACTTAGATAGAACTGATAGGTAGATGTTTCCAAACATCCTGTGTAGCAGATTTAAAAAAAAAAAAAATAATAGAATAAGTAAGTCTAGACAGGAAATTGGTCAGAGTCACACCATTATTGGTTAGTCTAAAATGAAAAAAAAAAGCCTTTGGGAAGTGGTATCCCCAGTCTGTGATGCACCAAGCCGTGGGTTTCAGGAAGCAGCAAAAGCACAAGCCTGAGTGTTCCAGGAGAAACATTTTCTTGCCTTAATAAGTTTCAAACATAGATAACCTAGCATCTTGTGAACTGAGAGAAAGCTTCTGTCCTTGCTTTGCTGACACTTAGCTGTGTCTACAGTGCTGGGATACATAAAACTAAAAGGACAGCTGGAATCAAATGTCCTTCCTAATCTAACAATCTCATAATGCAGTCCTGGGATACAGAAGAGCAGATTCGAAGACTCTGTGTCTACTATGGTTGAAAATCCCTATATTATGATTAGGTCTCTTATATGCTTAGGTGTTTCCTGACTTCTCTGTGCTCACATGTTGTTCTTGTCTCCATAATCTTGGATCTAGCATGCCAATAAACTTTATTGCTTATAAGACTACACATGTTAGTCTTTTTTGGAGGTATAGATGTTGCTGAAAAACAAACAGCAACAACAAACATGGCTAGCAGAACAGGACAATGTCCTATGTAGAAAACAAAAATGGTTAAAGTCCACACAGTCCACTTCTGCTCCACAATGCTCCTTCTTCTGGGGGTTCTGCCATGCAACTTGCACTGTGCAGAATCCCACCTCATGTCGTCCACCGGCTCTGACTGTTATGGCCTCAGCCCATCTTTCCCAAAGTCACCCTCTGGATGCGGAACTCTTTTACCACCCTCAAAGTCCGATGGCATTTAGATCCCCTGAGATGCTCAGCTTCC
>JADRCH010000105.1:4487912-4501980 GCA_019843965.1 Rhynchomys soricoides | reverse complement strand
TCACCCCAGAGTCTTCCCTCCTCCTTACCCACCCAACCAATTCACCCCAGAGTCTTCCCTCCTCCTTACCCACCCAACTTTGTTTCCCTGCTCTTTAAAAAATTATACATGTATGAGTATATATAATTGTGTTATATATAAACATAAGACAAGAAACACACACAAAAATAAAAACAAGCAAAGCAAGATGAAACAGAAAGTCCACAAAAATTCCGTTAAACTGGTTTTGTGTTGGCCAAATATTCCTGGATGTGGGGTCTGCCCTGCAGTGTGGTTGATATACCAAATGAGAGCTCATTGTAAAAAACTAATTTTCACTTTCTGTTGTTTTGTTTTGAGAGGGGGAGGAGAGAGAGAAAGGAGGGGGAAGTGGGAAGGGGAGAGGGGAAAGAGAGAAAGAGAGAGAGAGAGAGAGAGAGAGAGAGAGAGAACATGAAGCTGTGTTAGGAGGGAATCTCAGAAAAGTAGAAATCTTTTAATTTAAAAAGTTTGTTTTTTCAGCTAGATGTGGTGCCATGCATCCTTAATCTTAACTTTTACAAGTAGAGGCATACAGATCTCTGTGACTTTGAAGTTAGCCTGGTCTACATAGTGAGTTCCAGGCCAGTTAGTATTATAATGAGATTCTACCTCAAATGGGAAAAATCTTTTCCAATGAACTCAATTTACATTTATTAATAACTCAAGTTTTATGAGGCTACCGTCAGAAGAGAGACATGACCCAGATCCCACCCTCAGTGTTACCATTTCCCACTATATAGTAGCTAATCACATTCTTGGCACAGTAGGCTACATGCATGAGTTTAATAAAGAAATAATACTATAAAACATTTACAGAAGAAATGTATTATTATTTATGATAAAGATATGACCATGTACAAGCTGTCTAAAATATAACTTCAGAATCACATGCACATATATGCACACAAATGTATGCAAGGTATATGTATCAGCCAAAAAACCTCTTTTTTTGTCAAATATATTAGTGGTTTTATTTATTTTACTGTAAATTCCACTGAGGATACTGGATTATCAGAACAAGACAATTCACCTTCTGCTTACTGGCACTTCCGCTCAAAGGTAAGAGCCTCTCAGTTTGTCCTCTTATTTGAATCTATAACATTTTATATTAGTTATTTTTTAACCAAATGACAAATTTGAGAATTCTAATCAACAATTAAAACAGAAGCTCAAAGAATTGGGAGAATTGCAACCCAGAACATTGGTGCTGGAGAGACGGTTCAGCAGTTAGGAGCCCTGAACCCTCTTTTAGAGGACCCGGGTATGATTTTCAGCACATACATGGTGGTTCACAGCCACCTGCAACTCCAGTTCCAGGAGACCTGACACCCTCTTCTGGCCTCCATGGGCACTGCACGCATGTGGTACCCAGACATGTATGCAAGCAAAAGATCCATATACATAAAATTATTTTTAAAATTTTAAACAAGGAATTAGAGCATCTATTCTACCTTCCTCCTATAACTTTGGATCTTTGCAACAGAACACATTTCCTCCTTGCAAATGATTCCTTTTCTATCCTCTATGCTCCACTGTCTAGAAGCAAACACACTCCTAACAGCCTTGAGGCTCAAAGAAAATAGTAAAAATGGAGATCTAAGAAAATGGTTGGTTACTCCCACAATGTTTGGGCCACTATCACACTAGCATATTGTGCAGGCAGGTTACCTTGTTGATCACAGGATTTTAGATGAATTGGTGGTTACCTTTCTCCTCTGGTAGCATGCAAATTACCTCACGAATGCTAGAAGGAGTGAATGCTCTGATTAGTCACTGGCTTGAATTTTGCATTCTCAATGAGCTGTCTTCTGCAATAGGTCTTCACTATCAGTGTGTGGAGAGCAACCAATAGCCTTGGCAATAGCCTGAATTGTTCAGGGGTTTTAATGGGCTTCCTTTTAGCCAACACCTCAATCAGATTTAATCCATTCCTGGCACTTGAGGTTTTAATTGGTGGCAAAAGACATCTAGCTGGGGCCTTGTCTCCCCGGTTATTTACTGATCCCATTTAGATCTCTTTCCTATATAGTTTAAGAAGCTTCAACAGTGGTAGGTCACAGAGTAAGCCCTCAAAAGGTCCTTAGTGCTTGTTGTCCCTCCTCACACTCCCTCCCTTAAATGCCCTTTCCCTCCCCCTTCCCGTTCAATCCTCCAGTCCCTGTGTTCTTTACTATGGGCTTTCCAAGGAACTGAGTTGTGTGTTACCCATTTCAGAGCACTGCAGGACCCAGCATGCTATAGAGGCTATAGAGGCTATAGAGGCTATAGAGGCTATAGAGGCTTGAAGATCACTGAAAACCAAATCTGTTCATGAACCAGCAGGAACTCAAACTTTCTTAAGGCCCCAAGAATTTCTGACCAGACATATTAGTGGGGGAATCTTCTTTTCTAAATTTTAGTTTACGTTGCTTTTATCCTGTGACAACTGTGTACATGTATAAATTGTGTTTTGGTCATTTTAACTCCTCCACTATTCTCTCTCTCTCTCTCTCTCTCTCTCTCTCTCTCTCTCTCCCTCCCCCCCCCCAACAAGTCTCAACCTTATTGTTTGGACCCATTGAATTCTGTTTGCTTTCATGACTATGAGTGAAGAGTTACTGGAACTTAGCAGTGGCTATACCATTAACAAAACAACACCCCTTCCCCTAGCAACCATAAATGTCCCATAGTCCCTCAGTGAGGAGTACAGCTTCATGAGGCCTTCCCCAGATGCATGAAGAAGTGTTGCTGGAAGACATCTTGTGCAGGCAGCTACTGTCATGGTGAGCTCCTAAGTGCAATGGCTCAGGGGTGCCCAGGAGACACTGCTGTTTCTCTCTAACAGCAGCCCTCTGACCCTGAATCCTACCTTCTTCCTTACACCCTCTCTCCCACAGTTTCCTGAGCCTTGGAGTTTATGGTAGAGAGATTCTGCTCAGGAACCATTTCACTACCATTTATTCTTGGCACACCAATTAGATGTGGATCTTGGCATTAGCAACCACCCACAGCAAAAAGAAGCCTCTCTGCTGGGAAGGGTGCTGACTAATGCCTGTGGATGTAAGTCTTGGGAGAAGCAGATTGACCACATGACCAAGTAGCCAAACAACAGCAGAAGTTTCTCCCCTGGGCCTGGTGACTTTTGACTAGGTTTGTAGTTCCAGGCATGGGTTTCCTCCTGTGGAATGAACATCAAGGCCATTCCACTAAGAATGGAGAGGTGGTTGTTTTATCAAATGCACAGGAACCAACATTAAAGGAAAAAGGAGAAATAGGGAATATGTTTCAAGCAAGGGGAAAAATATCCCCTGAATCCCTAAAAACTAACAATGGGATGAAGCTGTACTTGACAGTTACTTCAAAATAATAATTATGCAAGCACTTAGACAGGTTTTGAGGTCAGTGCAGTCTACAAATTAACTGGGAATTGCAATAAAGGGATAGACAATGCTTTTTAAAGCACACTGGGTTGTTCTGGCTAATTTCATCAGTTTGCTATGCAAAGACTCTCCACTGAGCTAAATTTCCGAGCACCATTCTGCAAAGGGGGGGAAAGAGCAATGTTGGTGGTAATGTTAATTAATACAGCCATTGTTAAGGACAACAGTTCTTCGAAGAAAAATTCTCCACAATGCTCACGATCATATGATACAGCAGTCTCAGTACTGGGTCTCTATCCAAAGGAAGGAAATGACTCTGTCAAACAGTGTCACCATATTTATTAAAGCACTAGTTACACTAGACAAAACCAGAAATACATAGCAAGTGATTAATGTGCCCGGTGCTTGGTCAGAATTGCCAAAGAAGCACAATGACTGATAACTTCAGTAGTCAGACAACAGAACAGGCCCCATGTTCACAAAAACAACTCAGTAGATCCTGGGCAAGCTTGTAGGCTATAGCTGTCTGGGTTCACGTTCCCCATAGAGATCTTTAAGCTAGTGATGAGGGATATACTTAAGGAACATGAATGTTCTCTAAAGAAACAATGTGCCATTATTTTGAAGTATAGTTTTAAAAGTTCAGTTGGGTTCAAAATCCACTCATATTAATGCAATGCATTGTTAATTAAAGTTTAGACTTAATTAAATTAATTCAAGTTTTAGCTTGAAATTCATTCACATAAATATCCCTTATATTATTATGCTATTATAAAGATTACAGTAATCTTATATCCTTACAATTCCAGGCTGTTACTAAGATTATGGTAGTCTCATGTAGACAGATTTCTCTCAAAGTAGGAATGGTTAGGTAGGAGACGCTAAAGGCTTCCTTCCTCTGAGTTCAAAAAGGCCCTTGACAGGCAGGCGTGTGTGAGCCTAGCAATCAATGGAAATTCCAGAGATAAAAAAAAAAGGAAATTCCAGAGATGCTAGAGCCAGAGTCACTATAGTAGGTCTCAAAGATCACTTGCCATGGGGTCAGTGCAAAAGTTTGAGGTGCTGTCTCTTAGGTGCGGGGCAGTGTTGTCCTGGGACTGTCTCCAAAGTTCCAGGCTTTTTTGTTTTTGTTTGTTTGTTTTTTGGTTTTTTTTTTTTTTTTATTAATTATTCCAGTAGGTGTTAGCTTTACACTTAGGGCTGAATCTTTAACATATTGGAGACACCTTGGAGTTGGTTAAAAATATCAGAGCTGGCCTGGGACTTGGCTCATAATGGAGCTGCTTGTGGCAAGCAAGATAATTGTGAATAATCATTACATTATTCCAAGTCACACAAAATGATTTTGCACAAAATAGGTTCCTATGTTCCTAACACAGTGACTCTATAGTGTTACCATTACTGACCCACTATCATCAAGGGAGAAACTAAAGTACAGAGAAGTAAAATAATTTGTCCAAGATAATATAGCATGTAAGTGGAAAGGCCACATTCCATTGGTGTGCTCTCCATGATACAATCTCGCCTCTCAACTCATCTTAAAAGCAGGGGCCAGGCCAGCCACGCTGGTGTACGTCTGTAATCACAACTGGAAGGCTGAGACAGGAATGTTGCTATGGATTAGACACCAGCCTCAGCACCATAGTGAGACCCTGCTCCACAAAGCTCAATCCGAAACCAAACAAATGACAAGAATACCCAAGACCAACAATAGTGATAGTTTCAGATCTAAGAAGGAATTTCCAAGAACTATTATGGAGAACTGAACTGAACGGGCTTCCCCCATGTGTGATATATCTGAGAATTAGTAGAAAAAGTCATTGTTACAAACCTCAGTAAAGAGTGTAAATGAGAAACTATCTCATTGTAAATTTGCTCTGCAAAAGAAAAGGTGATTCTGATAATTACAGTTAACTTCAGTTGACTGGATAAGGTTTGAGTTTTGAACAGATTATAAGAGACAAATAATGAGAAAAGCAACAGGCTGCCTTCTGTGATCTTCCCTCCCCACCTTTTCCACTCAGCCTCAGCATTCCCTAAGAGTAAATATTGGAAAAATGGTTTACCATTGTAGACTTAAGGGGAGGGTCAAGTAGTTGGGAAACCCATTTGCACAAAAGCTCAGCCTCCTTTGGTGACAACAGCCCTCACTGGGAAATGTCCCGCATGGGAAATGCATAATTGGCTCACAGAGTGACTTCCTTGAAAGGGAGCCCTGCATAGAGAACCCTGGAAGGAACGAGCATGGGTAGGCACATACGGACCTGCCTTCGGTTGTTACCCACTCTCAGGAAGAACAGCTGACCCCTAACTCCAGCGCTCTGCAGACCTGACAGAAGCACCTGCTCCCCTCTTTTGGCCGTAGGAGAGGACCTGTGGACTCAACTGTTTACCTCAACCCTTCTCCACCTAAGAGCTTCCTCACCTGCCTCGCGCTCCCTCGGACATAGGGGAGGCAATCCTCCACCAGCAGTTTCCTCCCTGTGGCAGTGCTAGGCCTCACAGGTGCTCCTCCATGGCTCCCATTGACGGTTTCCATCTGAGAATAATGGAGAAACAGGAGACAGAAATGGAAACTGAGTCTAGACTTTAAGGTTATTCCGGTTTCTCTTCAGACTCTATCAACCTTAGTTACTTACTAAATTACAGGGGTTATTAGCAAGAATCATATATGGAAACAAACTTATGCTAAAAATTAAAACCATTTGGCATTTCTCAAGAATTTAATGTTTAAATTATCATTTCATTCATGGTGTTATTTTTTTTTTAAAAAAATAAAATCGTGTGTAGTAATCTTACTCTATCCTTTTCTTAGTTGGAACATTTCAGGAAAGTATCAGTTTTCAAATTTCTTTGGCTGTTTTCTTCCCTAAGAGACCTGTAAGACAATAAGGTTATGTTAACAAATGTCTTTTTTTCTTTTTACTATGGCCTCATCGCCATAATTGGATCTTTTTTTTTTTTTTTCCTAAAGTGAAAAGAGTTTTCTCACTAGCAAAGGATGCTGACATAGTTGAATGGGTCATGGCAAGAGGCCACGTCTCCTAGCAATGAAACTTGAATGCTAGTGTCATGCCATGAAATGGGAGAAGACATTTTTCTTTGAAGCACACAATGGACACTCCCAAATAGCCTCAGGCCATAATTTTAATATACTACATAGTTTTATTTTGTAGTAGTGTCTGCTCAAAGACAACTTTATTTTCTCCATACTTAGATGGAGGCTATTGCTTTCTACTCAAATCTTGCTGGGAAATTTTTTTCTTTTCACTATAGATACATGAAAATTAGGAAAGCCTTTTAATGGGACCAAATAAGAAATCACCCTTTATTTTCTGTTATTTTTAAAATGGCATTACTCATTTTAAAGATGAGTAATACATTATACAGAGAGGAAAGAAAGAAGGCAATGACATCAGGAATGTCCGCTGAGTCAGGAAACTTAAAACATTGTAAACGGATAAGAGACACAGTAGAGAATAAAGAATAAGACATGTCATGTTTGCAGAGTTGACATCAGTCTTCAGTGAAAACGTGTCTAGAGCAGTGTAATCGCATGCATACACAGGAAATCCTAAGTGGTGTAAATTGACCTGCCTTCTCCAAGCATGAGTTCTGCTTATTTATTAATTCTTTCAATCAGTAGTCTATATTAGGCATTTAAACTCTACAGGTCACAAATTCTTTAAAGTCAGGGGACATAACCCTCATAATTCTCTCAGTATGTGACACTTGCTACATAATAAATATCTTATTAAATATTAATCAGTTAACCAGAGTGACTGAAGAGCTAAGATGAATGAGCGTCAAAAGACATGCACTCTCATTCTGAAGAGTCCAGGGATAAAATAATTTCCGGTCATTTCCATAATTATCTTAGCAAGGTCAAGCCAGGATATTCCTCTTCATTCGTGTATGTCTAGCATGTGGTCCGGTGTCCATCCGGCACCCAACTGCTCACATTAGTGTATACATGACTGATGCAGACAACTCTTCACATCTGCTTTTAACTTACCCTTCCTATCACTTTTATTCCATGTTTGCTAATTATGTCAATAGTCAGATATTAAAATCATTGCCAAGATAGATAGATAGATAGATAGATAGATAGATAGATAGATGATAGACAGACAGACCTTCCAGTTCTCTACTGACAACTTCAGAGTGCTCCAGTGCTATCACGTGCATATTCCCAGGGCATCTTGTCTTTGTTTTCTCCCTTCGTTTTTCCCACAGCTTTCCTTCTTCCTTACAGCTTTGCTTGTATGTTTGCTATACACAACTTGGATTCTCTTCTTCCTCTGTCTGCCAGCATGTTCCCTGTTCCTGAACCATGTTTTCCTCTGTCAACTTCTCTCAAAAATCCATTTCTTGACTAGTGCAGAAGTTGATCAGCACCAAGCTTGAAGAGTGTTGGTGGCAAAAAACCAGTCAGAATTATACTACGTTATAGATTACCGAAAGTGGAAAAAAAATCTTTTTCACCTCAGTTTGAAATCTCGAGATTTGGTGTGGTCAGAAATAGTTTCTTGAACGTTGTTTCTTGAACTCTAAAGCATCAGTAGAAACAGGAATGTAGTGGAGTTCGAATATGTTGTCAACTTAATGTAATCCTCTCCATTCCTAAAACATCATTTTTGAATGGGAGTTGATGGCATCTTCTTAAGAGTGTCAAGGCTGTGTTCAGTGCATGTCCCCAGGTATGGACCTGGGCCAAGCTGCGGCCCCCATTTCCTATTCATTCTGAGAAAGAACGGAAGTGTTTCCAAAACCAACTTAAATTCCATCTAGAGAAATATTTTAACTAGAACCCAAGAAGATCCGTCCAGAAAGGAAGAAAAAAGGAGAGGGACGGTAAAAAGGAAGCAAAATGCAATGGCCGGAGAAAGGAATAAATACGAATGCCCACGCTGCTCTCTGAGGTCAGAAGCGAAACCTACACATCTCTGGAGATGAGCCAGGTTCTTGACCAGTCCAAGTAAATATTCGCGGTTTCCCTGCACTTCCCACCTGCTGCAATCCTTTCACTCCGAAAATGACCTTAACCTTGATGTTAAAGAGAATCCATGAGTCGTAAAACAGGAATCCTACAAAGTCCGGACACACCTCACCTGCAGCGCTCTCTACACCCACACCTCCTCCTCCGCCATATTGCTTTCTTTGAACAGAAGGCAGAGGAGCAGCCCTGCAGGGCCTCATTCCTCCTGCCCTGGGTGCAGCCTTCCCCAGGCATGACCTGATCTTCTGGTAATTGTTTCCTCTCTTGCCTCAGCCTTGCTCTCAGGACTAACTCTTTCCTGTCAGTATCAAATCATTCAAGTCTCACAAATTCTAACAGAAAAAAATCAGTGTTTCCCGCAGCTTGAAGTCTTTTCTTAAACTGAGTTCAGTGTTTAAGGTTTCAAATTAAAGTGTTTGATTCGTTTCGGTTTTGTGCCGGATCAGATATATGGATATGATCTCATTCCTCTAGGGGTGGATATCCAGTTTTTCTGGAACGATTAGTTAAATAGATTGTTTTCCGGTGGCTGTATTTAGCACAGTTGTACGAAAAAATAAATAGTGGCAAGATATGAGTATAGGCAAGAACACTCTGGAAAGAACTCAAGTGACACAGGGAATATAAACAAGAATTAACAAATAAAATTACATAAAATCTACAACTTTCTACACAACAAAGGAAACCACCAGTAAACAGCCAGCCTAACATAGCAGAGCCTCTCTTGGACACATCCCTCAAAAGACTCTGTATTCTCTCAAGAGCTTATTCACACATCCACGATTATTATTGTAATCTTCACAATGCAGGAACTAGCCTAGCTAAACAGCAGAAATGTGGCAAGCTACACAACAGAATTATATTGTAAAGAAAGATGGAGTCATGGAATTTGCAACATGAGTAAACCTGAAAACCTGAAAAGTAAACCTAAAAGTATTAGATGAAATAACCCAGGCTCAGAAAGATAAATATCGCATGCTCTATCCTGTATGTGGCTCGTAGGTCATAATGACTCTAGGCATGTGCATAAGTGGTGGCAAGGGATATGGAACAAGGGTATCATTGCAGAGAGAAGGGTGTCGAGGACACGGGGAAATGTGACATGAAAGTAGACAGGAGGTTATGTCGGGATGAATGTGTACTAGGAAATCTGCAGGAAGACCAAAGAGAAAGTGAGGAAGAGAGTCAATGCCAAACATCCAACGGAGATGCCACGGAGACCCAGCACTATGGATGCTGACTGACAGATTGCTTTAACTTGGAAACATCTCCAGCATTTTATCCTGCTAGTCCGTCCTAGCCCGTTTTTGTCTCCACATTACAGTCTTTCCTTCTTTCTTTGACTTTTGCACAAAAGTAGACAAGTTATAACTTATGGACCATGATGCTTTTTGGTCACCACAAAAAGCCTGGCTCAGTTTACTTATTTGTTGATTCCTACCCTCAGTTCTGTAAAGTTGGCCACAAAAAATGAGATCCTCAGATAACTATCCTGTACTCCCACCCTAAGCCAACATGGCATCTTTCTAAAGGTCGGGACAATAATTCAACGACTTTCATATGTGTGCTAAATATATACTAAATTAGTAAATGCTTATTATAGATACTTACATAGTATTTATATATACGTTTTCTGGCTTATTGAGTTACATTCCAGTAAGCTCTTAGAAAGTTGGAAATATGCATTCGAGAACAGCCTGGACTTGAGACCCTAAGGGGAAAAGCAAATGTTGGCACAGATGTGAAGAACTTGGCAGCTTCTCTGTAGCTAAATACAATATCATTCATCAGCTGTGAAGCAACGAACACAGAGCCCGTATGCGTTTGAGCTCAGTCCTCTGCACACATGCAATAGTTGTGTAGCTTGGGGCTCTGGTGGGACTCTTAACTGTGGTAGTGTAGGATATCTCTGATTTGTTTGTCTGCTCTTAGGACCCTTTCCTCCTACTGGGTTGCCCCACCCAGTCTTGATGTGAGGGTCTGTGCCTAGTCTTACTCCATCTTCTTATGCCCGGGTCAGCAGAGAGACCTGAACTTTTCTGAAGAGAAACAGAGGAGTGGATTTGGGGGAGAAGAGAGGTCGGGGAGTGGAGGGAGGGGAAACCGCACCCAAGAAGTAATGGATGAGAGAAGAATAGGAAGGAAGAGAGAGAGAGAGAGAGACAGAGAGAGAGAGAGAGGAGAGGGGGAGGGAGGGAAAGAGGGAAGGAGGGAGGTGAGAGGGAAGGAGGAGAGGGGTAAGAGTGTATGAACTTCATGGAAAACTAAAAATGCAATTACCATGTTATTTAGCAGCTTCATGTCTTGGTGCACGCTCAAAAGGATTGCAAGTAGACTCTCAAACAAACATGTTTATTCCATCTTCATAGTATCATTTTTCCCAATAGCCAAAAGGTGGAGGAAACCCAGATGTTTCCAGAGAGATGGATGAGTAAAGAAAACCTGGTATAGTCACACAAATAGAATATTGCTTACCTTCCAAAAGAAGGAGGGAGATTCTGGCACATGCTTTCCATCGATGATCTTCAAAACATTGTTCTAATCCAAAGAAAACAGCCATAAAAATATAGACACAATACAGTTCTGGATATCAAGTGCCTGGCATGCTCAAAGTCATGGATTTGGAAAGTACTCTATGCTTTCGAGGGACTTAGTGGGGGTGGTTAATGGGGAGATACTGTTTAATGGGCCCAAAGCTTTTGCTGTGCATGGAAAGTTCTAGAAATAGACAGTGGTGATGACTGCACAACGGTATGAATATGTTTAATACCGGTGAACTGTACCCTTGATGATTTGAACGGAAAATGGTGATGTGCATTTTACCACAGCTAAATTAATTTTAAAACAGAGAACCCCAGCATTACACTGTGTCATTGGTGGGGCTTTCCTGCTTCACAGAGACGCTTGGAATCAATTCTGCCTGTTTCCATTCTCTCACCGTTAGGACTTGCTTAACTCTCCAGGGGTGGGCTCCATGCTGCTTAGACTCCAACAACAAGCTTCTCTCAACTGCTACTCCTGGAATGTTTCCTGCCCAAGGAGCCTCTTTGCGGAGCTCGGCCCAGCCACTTGTTTCCAGGCGCTCTTTCCAGTTATTGTTTTTTCCTGAACTCCAACATCTTCTGTTCTCACATTTGTCACTTTTCAGTTTTATTACAGCAGAACACAGCCAAGCCTCATAAGCAATGACTCCATTGATGAAAGCTATTTAAAGCAGTGGCTACAAGAGTGAGCCACGCCCTCTCCTAAAGCGCACTCCTTTATGTTAGCAACAAAGAAGGGCAGGCTTCATTACCCATTACTTTACACATCTCATACCATTACAATAAAACAAACTAACAAACAAACAAAAACCCTTACCTTCTTTGATTAAATAAAAGGTGTTAATCTGGCTAGATGACAAAAATGGATTTTAGTTTGGTTTTTGTTCTTTTGTGCCCCCCCCCCACAGGGTTTCTCTGTGTAGCCCTGGCTGTCCTGGAACTCACTCTGTAGACCAGGCTGGCCTCGAACTCAGAAATCTGCCTGCCTCTGCCTCCCGAGTGCTGGGATTAAAGGCGTGCGCCACCACTGCCTGACTAGCATTTATGTATTCGTGTGTGCGTGTTCACACAAGGACTGGAAGACAACCCGGGGAGTTCTTCTCTTACAGGTTCTGAGGACCAAACTTAAGTCACCAGGTTTGACAGCAATTGCCTTTATACAATTTAGTTTTTGCATAACTTCTGTAACATGTCTGTCACCTGAGCTTTTAGTAAAATTCTAAATTAGTAGTTCAAAAGTCATTTTCTTCTGGTAATCTTGTAGCAGTCCTCATGATTTCTAAGGATTAGTATTCATTCCTGAACATGTTTGCAGCAAAAGCTCAGAGCCTGGTCAGAACACCAGATTTTACTAGAAAGATTGTTATGTTTTTCTTTAGTAAATATTTGGAAATTCTTGGCACATTAGGGACACAAATGGCTATGTTCAATCAGGAATTTTGAATTTTTTTTAGTTTTAATAGACTATTTGGCCAGAAACTACTTAGTAACAATGTGTGCATACTCTGCCTCTATCATGTTCTGTGTAGAATATAGATTGTGCCCTATATGTTCCTGACATGGATGTATTATATGACTGTGTAGATGGCCCCAGTTCAAATTTAAGAATCTAATTTCTGCAATAAAAATAGCCTTGTAATCCCTTAAGGAAAATTCAATACCAGCACTTGAGAGGCCAAATCTTTTAAATTCAGACTCCATTTTAGAGAACCTGACCTAAGTTTGAATTCAGTTAAACTAACAGGCTGGTACCTTGCATTAGTTTCCGAGTTGCCCCCCCAACAAAACCCTAGCCTAGCTCCAGTCTCTAGGCTAATCCCCCACAAGACCAGTGTCTCCAGGTTACACCTTCAATAAGACTAGTATCTCCAGGTTACAAGCCTACCCCCTGTCTAATGACCACCAATGCAGAGGGGAGCAGAAGTTAAGGTTATGATATGACTCCCAGCACCAGCCAATTATGTTAAAGGCCACAGGAGCTTTCCAATTAGATGCTTGCACACTTACCCCACACTTGCTGCTTACTACAACCCAGATAGATATTCGAGGATCATCTCCCCCCAAAACCATCCTTCATGAAGGAAGTGCACTGGGGGAGCCAGAGCTAGCTCAAATAGAATAAAGACCCTGTGGTGAGTTTCATCAGATCGGCTCCTGTCTGTTTTTTGGGGATCACTATGCTTTCCTGGCACTGTGCACTTTCACTGGACATCTTCAAACAAATCATTCGACTTTGCCAACCTGATTTGGCTGCCTAGTGTATTTAGAGATAAGAAATGTACATTTTGAATCTTAATCAAATGGAAGAGGTCACAAAAAGTTGTAGTTAAAATTTGCTAGTTTTTTTTTTCAGTTATTGGATGTATAAACTGAATTCTAAGCCCTATTTTGAAAATATAACAAAATAATTGTACTTTTGTGATAACAAATTTAAGTCCACGAATGCTATTCCACTTTATTCCAGGCCAGAGTCTAGCTTAAGCCTTGGCCAATCTCCATAAAATAGTAGGATAATCAGCTATAGGTCTTAAAATAAGCCAAATGAGTATATCCATGATTTTGACAAAAGCACCTCAGCATCATATATTTCTATTGATAATGCAATATAAGCCATAATTAATGAACACTGTTCACTATCTGAGAGACAGGATAAATCCACTAATGGATGTTTTGCTTGATTTGATAACATAATTTTCTTGAATGGTCACCTAAAATAGTACGTGTAGACATCCAAATGTTTTAGACTTTTGTCTCTCATCAAGTCACAGTATCAGAGAAATATAATTACAGTAAATCACTTTGCCCACACCTTCTGTATACATTTATATTGTGATTCCTATTTTGAGAAGCATTAGATCTAAGCCTTGTAAATAATTTTTTCAGCACCTCACTGGCATCTTTGGTGTGTGTGTGTGTGTGTGTGTGTGTGTACGTGGGGGGATGTTACTCAGGTTCAGCATTGTCTAAAAGAATAATTAAGGATCTGATAAAAATTGGCCTCTCCAGTTCATGGCTCTTTTTTCGTACATTAAGAATGGTTTTGCTGCTGGCTTATTCCTGCCCTGCTGGAGACACGTCTAAAGCATCTTTGTATCTCCCTGTGACACCGAGTGTGAACCTTCCTTGTGACACCGAGTGTGAACCTT